>JAGWCC010000765.1:0-178889 GCA_022651775.1 Drusus annulatus | reverse complement strand
AAAAATTTTAAATTCCCCGCCGGCCTTTAAAACAGAAAAAAAAAGGTTGGGGGGAAAAAAAAAAAAGAATTAAAAAAATTTAAAAAAATAAAAATTTTCATTTTTCAGAAGGCGCAGCCACTAGGTTTGGTGGAATGCATTATAAGAAGTAAATATACAAATAATAACACAAGAGTTAGGGATGGGGCACACCTATTTAGATTTTATTTCAAGTTTGGAAATATCTATATAAACAACTTACACATCATGTAAAACTTAATTCTGTTCACAATAATATTTAGAAAATTTTATTTATCATTGAATCCAATTCCGACTCGAAACATTAAATAAATTAATGTATAATACATATATATTTCAAATGTAAAATCAATTATTTTTCTAACTAAGCATACAAAAATAACAAATATGTTGTAACTAAATTGTGCTTAAATAAATACTTAGGTAGATTTTCTTACATAAAAGATTAACAACAAAAGTGTAAAATTAAATAAATACCTTAGCGAAAATAAATATTGTTCTCTTTTGATTTTTTCATCTCAAAATTTTGTGGCTATTCTATTCATTGGTAGAATAATACATAGATTTTTTTTAAGTCCCAGATCATTTGAGGTCAGGTATGAACATCAGAAATGTGAGTAATAATTTCGTAATTTTATTCCATATCCTTCTTACATTACTGAATTGACTATTCTTTTGAAAATAATTTCTTTACATTAATCAATCCATAAATAGTGGAATGTGTAATGTTAAATAAACATTAAGTAAAACAATTAACTTTGTTTGAAATGTTTTCTTAAATATACCTTTTTCCTACAGCGTGATTGAAGGTTGGTTTTATAGGAATGTAACATTTTAAAACAATTTTTTATATATCATCGCAAGGTTACTATGACAGGGATCTAACTGCATAAAGTTAATTCTGGAATGATGTCTAAGACGCCTTTGTTTCCTAGTATCCTTCGAGATAAATTAAAAAGTCTGCATATCAATAATTTTGTAATTATAATATGTCAAAATCGTACTTGAATAAAATTTCGTGTAGGAGTATTAGGATTTTTTCGTATGCAACATTAGCAGTTAGTTCCCCCCAGAGTTGGTTACGTGTCAAACAAAGTTATTGCTTTTTATAAAAATATAAATTTACATTGTTAAAATTATTCTTTTGGCCAATATGTACCACTTTATGGATATGTAAAAATGTCTAAATTGGAATTGAACACCTTTCAAAAAAGTTTAAAGATGAATTAAGGCTCTGAAGTAGTGAACAGCATTTTAAAAAGATTTTCATCATTTATCATCAAAGTTTTTAAGTATAAAAACATTGTCAACATCTTTAAAATTTCATAATTTCTATAGATTTAATAATATACCTATGGTAACATCTTAAACAGGTAAATGTGTAATGAAGTACATACAATATACTTATTAGATATTTGTGTGAAATATCATTTAAAAGTCTGACAGTGAAACAGTTGCTTGATGTATTTGTGAAGGTGGAGTGAACTGTAAAAGATGACATCAAGCGTTTACGGTTCTACTGAATATGAACACAAATAACGTGGCTCCATCCACACTAATTTGTTAAATTCTCCATTCTGTATTCAATCAACATTCAACCAAATGTCTATTAGATATTCTTATAAAATAATTTTAATTTTGAAAATAACGCTGCTATTTTTATGGCCAAAAGAAATGGTGTAGTTTTGAAAATACAAAAATATTTAAGGGCTATGAGTTTTTTAAACAAACTAGCTCATTTCAAAATTTGTACGAATATCACAAGGAAAGTGTCAAAATGTTGATTTTGTAAAATGTAAAAATAACCATTTAAAAGTTCCAATAAATCAGTACGAAAATGGAAACAGACAAATTGTAGAACTATGATTTGACTAGGGCATCAATCGACTAGTTATGATGTATTTATTTTGTTGTTCATACAAACTCAGTCATTCATCTTATCATATTCTTATTATGTTATTTTCTCTAGGAATCTTTTGCTTCATTTCCATGTGCATCGGGAAGTTATTCCTTAAATTTTCTCGTGCCACGTGTACGTTACTATGTAAAATGAAGTTTGTGAGGAATGCATTCAGTCCTACCTCGCTTAATGAAGTAGATAGGTGCCGCAAAACAGGTTTGATTTGAGAAACTATTATCAAAGGCAAACATATCGTAGGAAGGATAGGGTTGCTTACATTGTATATGAAAGTGTCAGTAATTTTTAATTGAACTCTTATTAAATTTACATTAAACACTGCTTTTCCTTCAATTTTTATATGCCATAAAATTTTGTGAATGAGCTTTATACATCAATTCTGTCAAATGATCTTCCAAATGGTTGGTCTTCCGCCACACATAACTGTTTTTTCTTGAGGTAATTCGCAGTGCAAAGATTTAAAAGGATTTGATTCTTAGTGGCTTCCTTATTAAACGAGGCATTATTATACTCTGTTCACAAAATACTTCTTGAAGCTTCCAAATGGTTTTCGATTATAGAATTGAATGTATTTTTGTATATTAATTAAAGCAATGTGGATGTAATATGTGCACTAAATCATATTTCGTTCGATTAGCATAGGGACACAGAATATACAACACAATAGATATTTAAACACTTGATACCGATTACCACTGAATATCTAGAATCGTGGATGCATCGTCGGGGAGGATAAGGAGGAAGGTTTATAATATTCTTAAGGCAATTCACAAAGTGATTTAGTAAAACTACTAACGAATAATATTTACAATTTACAAGGGAGGTAACTTCTAATACAGACATAAGCAGCAAACGTAAAGGTATACAGTACATACTAATTTGCAAAAATTAAATTAAATTAAAAATATCTACAATGTGCAATAAAAGTATTGTCGTTAATTAGTGCTTAATAATTATTATATTGGTGTTAAGCCTACTATTAAATAATGAAGATAAATAAATAATAAGGACTAACGCTATTCAAAATAAATGTTAACTAAATAGTTTGGGAACAATAATTGAAGAAGTGGAAAGGGAATCTCACCGTGGATTATCAATTACCAGGGAAGCGGGTTTAGAAGGAGGGCGCAATAGTTCCAGTGGTAATCCAATATCTTTTTCTTTCCTCGATTACAAAGTGGATTGAATTAAAGTAGCAGAATCCTTAACTAAACAGGCAAGAGAATACACGAGAATGTAATGTACGTAGGTATGAATGTTTGTCAAGCAATACAACACGGTCAACATCCAACATGCGGAACATTCAGCCGAACAAATGTCCATCTCCAATATGTTGTATGAACAATGTACATGTATGTGTGTTGCAGTTTGTTATACAAACAACTAGATTGTCCAAATCACAATAATGTATTAGTGAATAACACAATGATATTACGTAATATATTCAGATTATACTTTAAATACATAATATACATAAAATATTATAATTTTGTTTGATACATATGTATAATAAATATTTTAAATGTTGTCTTTTTTTAATTTATCAGTCACTTTTATGAAAAATATTTTCTTCAATAGAATTAGATTACACAAACGCATGCTACTAACAACATTCATCTAGTTCGGACCAGCCGACGTTAGTCAATAGTTGTTGTTTGTGCTAAGTTCAGGCACACTTACGGCCAATTGAGACTAGAGGCTCACGTTACTCACAAATCATAGGAGAGTGATCAACCAACCAAACAAGTTGTGCGACTCAAATCATAGTCAACGCATAGATACACAATGGATTAGTTATCTATTATTGTAATTGATAATATTATGTAAGTGCATTTAACCAAATAAAGAATTCGAGTACTAAAGACAATCGAATAAATAATATTAAGTAACTTAGTATAGATGTGTGAGTCTTAGCGGCCGAGTCCCGTAGCATTGCCGATGCCTGAACTATAAATTCAGGAAGTCACGAATTACCTTGATCCTTTACTCTAATCAATTATTTAAAGTCCATAATCAAAGCTCTCCCACTCTGAGAACCTGGAGTCTTGTTTCTGAAGCTTCTGCTGGCAGGCTTCCAGGTAGCTGTCCTGGATGCGGTACATCCCCGAGTTGGCCTGGAACATCAGCGTCTCCAGGATCCTCTCGTTCTTGATGGCCTTGGAAGGCAACACCACCTTGATCAGCTCCTGAGGAGATATCCTGTACAGCTTAAGGTCCCGCGCCAGCCGTTCCATCACACATTTGAACTCTAACTTAGCGTCCAGTCTAGAAGAAGTCTTTGTGCGTATTTTGTGTCGGGCCCAGCTCAGCATGGCCTCGAATTTGCGTACCTCCGGGCAGTCCAGGTTTCTGCACATTATCATCTGGACCATTGACTCGGAGAGGTTGAGGAACTCTGGAGTCTGGAAGAGGGCGAAAGCCCTCTGCTCTATGAAGGCTAGGATCATGTTTACCAGTTCAGATGCAGAGGTGTAACGCCAATAATAGTTTTCCAGTGACACAAGCATTGTGCAAACCTACAAATAAGAAACAAATTATTATTCATTTTTTAAATTAAAATGACTTTTTAAAGCTTAATGCTTCATCGAAATATTAATTACTGAAAGAATAATATTCCAACTCAAACCCAGAGGTTTTGGGCGCGTGTCTCTATTCTTTTTCTATTCTCATTTTATTTAAGGATTGTTAATATTCTTTCAGTAATCAAATTATTATTAGTTTTGTTATATTAAAAAAAACCTTAATTTACTATTGTATATATTAAGAATGCTGCTAAAAATCTCCAATGCTGAAAGCAGGAATTAGATTTGTAAATAAGATACCATAGAAGCATAAAGACAGAATCTGTAAAGTTTATTAGCAAGCTAATTTTTAAGTCAAGCACCTGCCGCAGATAATAACTTTACTTTCATAAGTTTTTTCTGTGGTTTTATGTTAACTGATGGTATAGGTGTTGTAATATTAATTGTAAACATTGATGGTCCCTACCAAAGTGACTTAAAAGTCAATAAGAATGGCGATGCTATGGCATATCAATTTTTTTCAGGAGGTAGTGGATGGAAAACATCTGCAATCAATCTTTTTCATTCATGTAATACATATTATGAACACTGCTAGTCTGATAGTATTAATACGCTAAGCCGTCTTCTGTACAGGATTCGTTAGATCGCCGTGTGGGGCGCTAATGTCTGCAAAAACCATACTGGTAATTTTTGTTCATACATCAAAAAGTTTGTAATTTTATTCCGACTGCGCTACTTCACGATTTACTCACTATGTTCCTTTTGATGTGTGTGTTAAGACTAAACTAGTCTATATTGATTGTTTTAAATTTACTCTAAAATGTATTGACCATTTATCATAAGATAATGTACAACATAATGTAGACATATCGACGCTGAAAAGGCATAAAGGTTTAAGCAACACTTTGGTCAAAAATGAGTTAAATATGCAGTTTTAATCAGTTTTTTTTTCTGCATCTGATTTATTGATTCTGAAGACTTTCGTGGCGCTTCAGCCATTTAAAATGTATTTACCATTTGGGAGAAGGCTTGACTCAAGTGACACAAGTTTGGGACTTTTTTAGCTTTTTGTCGTTTCAGGTAATTCATTGTGAGCATTGAGTCACCTGGGTTAACTTTTTTTTCAAAATCCAACCAGGTAATGCTGAAGACTTTTGAATTTTATTTTAAATAAAAAAAAAACTTTAAATTGCTCTGGTGTAAACTTATCAAAATGGCGCTTCAGCTCTTTTGCCTTTACGGCGTCGATATGCGCTCTTGAAGTGATATTTCACAAAAATGGCCCTATTTAAGTATTATTATTATAGGCTAACAAAAAAAAGGAAGAAAAATGAATGTATTGGATTGTAAGGAAATCGGAGTGTCAACCGACAGTATAAATAATGTAATTACCACATCGATGCGTAGGAACTGCTTGGCATGATGGAAGCAGGCCTGCAGCAGCTCAGGCAGGTCATAGTGCTCCGCGGCACAGATGAGGCCCGGGATGGAGGCGCAGGTCAACGGGCAGCTGCCAGTGTGGAGATAGTCTAGCAATATCCGGAATGTGTCCGGGTCAAACTCGATTATCGAGAACTGCAAATGAAAACAATGCTTGCATTCAAAATATTCATTGTTTAATTAATAAAACCCAAAGAAACAAAGACTGCTCATTCTCGAGTTAGAGCTTTTACTTGCGAATCAACTTTTGAAGTCGATTCGCAAGTCACCCATAACGCCCCTAAGCGAATGCAGAATATGCGTGAACTTCAATCACGTCTGTATTTATTATTTTTTTCAACTATAATTAACACGAACATCACGCCGTTTCTGCAGGGGTACACAGAGAAGATGGACTGTCATACAACTCTGTCTTGGCACACACTCCTTGCTTCATTCGCATTCATACATACTCCTCTATTATTCTGACTCTTGACACGGCCCAACGCAAGTATTTGATTCACTTGATCACGGCATCTCTTTTCGGGCGTCCCTGAATTCTTCTTTCATTCACTTTCGCATTATATACTCTTATCACACTCCTTTCTTCGTTCATCCACTTTTCATGCCCAAACCATCAAAGCGTCCAAAAATCATACAATATTTTTTCAAAAAAGTGATGTACACGTCATAGTTATTAGGTTTTAAATATAAAGTTTCACCACAAAGAAAAAAAATTCTAATATACATAGTATTACTTATGACTAAGAATCTTATTTCATATCTGTATCTATATATTATAATTTTAGATGATAGACTTTCAGTCACACATTTTTAAACCATGACATGATGAATGATGGTTTTCTGTTAATTCTTTTCACAATTGTTTTATTAAGTTTTTTAATGACATAGTCGACAAAAAAAAAAGAATTTTCACCTCTGTCTGTGCCAGCTTGGCCCTGTCCACCTTCTGAGCGTCCGCACATACGGATAGTCTTGGAACTGCCAGAGCAGTGCCTGCCCTTTCCCCGCCGGCCTTGTCGCGCCCATCTTTATCTGCAAAATAAAACAATTAAGAAACTAAAAAGAGGAAGTTATTTTACCATCTTATGACTTTTGGTAGGTAATATTAAATTTTAAGAAAGCAAAAAAAGACATATGATGTAGGTAAGATTAGGTTGGCCCTTGGTTTGTTCATTTTACTTTATACTCTTATTATTGGGTTTAGGTAGGTAATATTTTTTTAAACATCTACATTATAACAGCAGTTTTTAAAAATCAATGCTTCCTTATAATCAATATACCCCATAATAAACAATGACGCTACATATATATAGACACATTGTATCGCTCTCAAAGTGGCAAGCAATAATCACGCTAGTTGGTGTGATCGGTTTTTAAACCGATTTAATACTAAACGGTCACGCGTCGCTTGAGGTCGTTTACTATATCTAAACAAATTTGTGGTTTCGTTCATACACATATATTCTATGAATGTCTATCTTTGTCATACATGACCGATATTTGAATGATCAATTTACTGGTAACGTGTGTGTTTTTTGCTTGCCACAGTTTGTGTTAATATTCTAAGGTTATGTGTTTATGTGGCTATGTGTCTATATATATGTAACGTCATTGATAATAAATGAATAAATAAATTTTCAAAGAAACCACTTACTAGAACAGTCCTGTGAAGAAGCCCACTTCTTCTTGTCATCAGCGCTGAGGTGGGCCTGCTGCTTGCGGATGGATCTGCCCCAGCCGGCGGTCAGGGTGCCCAGGCGAGAGAAGGCCCTTTTCACCATGGGGGAGCTGGGCACGCTCTTTGGCCTGGAATCAAAAAGAAAATTATTGACTTGATTGTCGTACAAATTTGGTAGCACTTTAAGAAAGTTGGCAGCACATCATAAATGGTTGCACAAATAAAAAAAACTAAAATAAATAATGTGCATGTGTGCAAATATCACCCTCCACTTTTTCGAATAAGATGAGGTTAAGTTTATCGTTGCATCAAATGCTCTGATTCTCGTTTGATTCTGAAGACTTTTGTGGCCCTTCAGCCATCTAAAATATCAAGAAGGCTTGACTCAAGGGACACAAGTTTGGGACTTTTTTTAGCTTATTGTCGCTACAGGTAACTCAGTGAGAGCATTGAGTTAACTTTTTTTCAAAATTCAACCAGTTACTGAAGGCTTATGAATTTTATTGTAAAACAACAAAAAAAACTTTGAAAAAAAGTTCTCCGGTGTAAACTTCCCAAAATAGTGCTTCAGCCCTTTTGCCTTTTCGGCGACGGTATATATATATATATATATTTATATATATATAAAGATAATATATATAAAGATCATATAGACTGAAGGTCCAGAGTGGTAGATACTTCTAGTATCGCCCTGATGAAAGACCACCATTCAGAATCGAAACGTTGCTTGAAATGGCTTGAGTCATATTTGGTGACCAGATCTGAATAGGCAAGTACTTTCCCACCTTCTTCTTCCCCATCTCCTTCCTTTCTCCACTACTTTTAGCCTCACAAAATACACCAATCGGGGATGTCAGTCTCAATAAATTTAGACGGTGGGAGTAAGCACTATAATTAAACGCCAATTCTAGGCCCGTTTTAAAGTTGTCAAGCATAACAACATGACCGCTATGCTTTTCCGCTGATCACAATTGGTTCAAAGGCTGAAATGGACCTAGAGTCTTAGATGAATTAAATAATGCCTAGATTCAACGAATGTAAAACAAAAAATAAAATGGCGCCAATCGTTGTCAAATGTGACGTTTGAAACAATTTGAAACACATTAACCTAAACTTCGAGCGATGGGAAAAGCTTCACAGATTTGTGAATGCTTCACGAATTGATACTTCTTCAAAATGAACCTTTCACGATGAACCCTTCAATTGAAGTAACATATTAATCACAGCATTTCTCGTCGGGGGGGGGGTTAGCGATAAATGTACCAAATAATAGTCACGTTTTTTCTTAATAGTTTTATTCGGGACAGCTCTCCCAACCACATAACCCACTCCTCCATTATTGTATAACAAAAATTATACCGTGTAGAAAAACTACTTCTTTCTTTCTTCTATGTGTGTATTAATGAATTGTCTATTACTAGTTTCTTGTCTATTGTTTCTCGATGACAGCTGCCCATATGTTTGAGTTGGCGGTATCATGCCTTAAAAGGAATGATGTACAATAAGTATGCATAGCCTTACAGAGAATTTGCAAAAAGCAAATGTAGTAATTGCGAAATTTTCAGTTTCTGTAAGAGCGATGTGAACGTTTTTCAGGGCTTGAAGTACAATTTGAATATTTCTTACTGTACACAGTTTGACAGTTTGCTTGGCAATAGGGTGAATATTGCGCAAATGACGATTCATATTACAGGCATTGCCTCCCTTTATGGATATAACTTTAGAACAAAAGTTGCATTTGGCCTGGTAAACCCCAACTTCCTTAAAATAAGCCCATATTTCACTTTCTCGTTGAACGGCCATCCATAATTTTAGGTAGAGATTATATAGTCCTATAGACAAAACAAGCACAGAAATCATAAGAAACTGTCACGGGTACATGCGAGGGAACGGATAACTAAAAAGATACTTCATTGCTTCATTCATTCTTCGAACTAAAATCGAAGGAAGAAGGGAATGAACAATTGAACTGTGGATGATGCAATATTTCAGTCTTTCGAACGAATGAAAAATTGAAGTTCGAGGTAGATGCCATAGATTGTTCAATCGGAAGTACCAACTTAACCAACTTCAATTGAAGTATTTGTTCAATGAAAAATGAATGAAGTTGGGACTGCTGTCAAAAGAAGTACTTCTTTGAAACAGTTCTTTCAAAACTGTCACAACGCTATAAACTTCACTTCCCAAACTCAATTAAACATCATGCAAAGCAATACAGTGTACGATTTAACACCAACAATCCTAATTACAAGTTGAAAGGGAATTCGGAATTACCCACTGTTGTGAAACACGTTGAGCGAATCAATATTCAATCAGTTTGTCACCTCGCCGCGCCACAAGGAGTAAACGGACCACACACTCAATCTCCGTTAATAATTTACTATTGCTCAAACAATAATAACTTTATGACCCTCACTCACCTGACAGATTCAACGTCGGGTACTTGGAGGAAGTTGCTGGTCTTGGGACGGGCCGCCTGCGGGGACAGCAAGGAGGGCACCGGGCGGGCCAGGAGCTCCGCCACCGGCACTTGGGGAGAGCCGAAACCGGTCTGGATGCCGTACAGCATCTCCTGGAACACCCTGTGGACAAATAAATAACAAACATTGAATATTACGGCATAAGACAACGTCTAGCGTATAGGCATTCAGTTGGTTAACAATTTTAGCGTTGGGAAAAACTTTAATGTTTTGTGAATGCTTCACGAATTGTTTGTTCTTTAAAATGAACCTTTCAAAGTGGACACTTCAATTGAAGTCGAACTCGCAAAAAAGAGATTTTAAATTTATCCGGTTATTTGTTAAGTTCTTTTTGGAACCGGTTCCTCGCCGAAAAAGCACGTACAATTGAAGTACTTGTAATGAAGTACTTCTTTGTAGGCTTTGAAGTTCACCTTCGCAAATATACTGCTGCAAATTGAAGTAGTTCTTTGTAATCTAACTTCCGTTGAAGATTTGTTCAATGAAATGAATGAACGCTAAAATGAACTACCCACTTCAATTGAAGTATTTGTTCAATGAAATTAATGAACGCTAAAATGAACTACCAACTTCAATTTAAATATTTGTTCAGTGATCAATGAATGAAGTAGGAACTGTTGCCAAAAGTAGTTCTTTGAAGTAGTTCTTTCAAAGCGGTCACAACGCTAGTTAACATTAATCTAAGTAGGTAAGTACTTCAATTAACTTACACCATAAAAAAATATGGTGTAAACGTTTTTTAACTCATTTAATTACGTAATTAATAAACGTGTTCATTACACAATCAATCGCGTATTTGAATACACACAAATAAAATTAATTAATGTGAAAAGATAATATTTTCGAGTACGCCATTTCTGAGAGCGGCTGTGAACTTAAGTAACGTTGTTTAGTCTTGAAACACACGTAAAAAGAGACATAGTGAGTAAATCGCGAAGTAACGTAATCGGAATTTTTTTCAGACTTTTTTACGTATGAGCGGAAATTATCATTTATATTTTTTTCCGTGTATCGAATCAGGCTTTACAGACGTTAGCGCCCCACACGGCTGTCGAACGAACCGTGTACAGAAGACGAACAAAACATTAAAAAAATAATAGTGTACATCAAAATCAACGTGACGTCAAAATATATATTTTTCTTGGTGATGACAATAAAGTTTGTTTAAAATGTCAACGTTTGTTTAAAACGGCCTCCATGGTCGAGTGGTAAGACGCTCGACTACGAATCCAAAGGTCGCGGGTTCAAACCCGGCGTGCGCCAATAACTTTTATTTAATTAATATGTGTCATAACACATTTAATTTATAAATAAATAATAAAAAGTATATTTGCGGTACGTTCCAGAGTGGTAGATACTAATAGCATCGCCCTGGTGAAAGACCACCATTCAGAATCGAAACGTTGCTTGAAATGGCTTTAGCCGTGTTTGGTGACCAGATCCGAATAGCCAGGTACTTCCCAACCTTCCTTTTCCCAATCTCCTTCCCTTCCCCACTACATTCAGCCTCACAACATGCCATATTTGGGGATGTCATAGTCTTTTAATAGTAAAATACAAAAAAGGCGTCATCTATCTATAATCTTTAGGTATATCTTTTTACTCCCACTAAGAATCGGGATGGTTGGAAGAAATTGCCATCTGGCAATAAGCCAATTTTTTACTACTGTCTCATAAACATAAGTAATATCCATTTTAATAGTAAAAAATACTCGAATATAAGTTTATTGCTTGTAGTGTTATTTTCTTGTGTCTCTAAGATGAGATTGACTAGTATCCATGTATGATATACTAATATAACATGAACGAAAAATGTAGATATCCGTAAATAATGCGAGGCTGATGTACCTAAGCATAATTAATAGAATTTGAGTAAGGGAAGACGGTTCGGGCATGTAGTGAGAATGGACGAAGAAAGGAGTGTGAACATAATATATGCCGCGAATTGAATGGAAGAAGAAGCCGGGAATGCCCGAGGAAGACATGGCACGATCAAGTGAACCAAATACTTGCGTTAGGCCATGTCAAGAGTAATAACAGAAGAGTATGTATGAGACGATGTATTAATGTTGAATGAAGCAAGGAATGTGTGCCAAGACCGAGTTTTATGGCGGTCTGTCCTCTCTGCCTACCCCTGCGGAGAAACGGTGTGATGGTTCCTAAGTTAGTTATCGAATATTCGCGTGAATTGAATTGGTTCAAATTAGCGTTGGGAAAAACTTCAATGTTTTTGTGAATGCTTCACAAACTGATAGTTCTTTAAAATGAACCCTTCGCAGTGAAAACTTCAATTGAGTCGAACTCGCAAAAAAGAGATTTGAATTTGTTTGACCGGTTATTTATCCAGTTCTTTTTGGAACCAGTTCCTTGAGATTTTTCGAAAAGTACTGGCAAATCGGCAAAAGTTCCTCAAAAGTACTAGTCGGTAGAGATTTGAAAACGAAAAGAACTGGAACTAATTCCTCGCCGAAAAAACCCGTACTAGTCGGTAGATATTTGAAAGTGAAAAGAATTGGAACCGGTTCCTCGCCCTAAAACACACGAAAAGAACGGACAAAGGATATCGACCGTTCTGCGAACTGGGAGACGGTTTCTTTAAATCGAAGTACTTTGCAATCGACCTTCAGTTGAAGTACTTCTTTGTAGGCTTTAAAGTTCAAACTTTGCAACTGAACTGTCGCAAAATAAAGTAATTCTTTGTAATCTAACTTCAATTGAAGTATTTGTTCAATAAAATCAAATGTATGAAGTTTGAACTGCCAAAACGAATAGTTCACACGGGGCGGTCACAACGCTAAAATGAACATATGAACGAAACTACCAACTTCAATTGAAGTATTAGTTCAATGAACAATGAAAGAAGTGGGAACTGCCGCCACAAGAAGTAGTTCTTTGAAGTAGTTCTTACGGAGCGGTCACAACGCTAGTTCAAATGATTATTTTATTATACGGCATATTAAGTATTCATTCCATGATAAATACATAAAAGTGGAAATTTTTCTGAAAGCATAACTTGACATAAATATCAAAATATTTTTTTCAAGTGGGTATTAGCATGTAATAAGTTTTGCAATTTTAGACCTACTCGTACATTCAATTACAGGGGTATAAGTTATAGGCACAATAAAGCAAAAAAAATTGGAATTTATTTTAAGTTTTAATAGGCTGTTATTTGTATATTGTAACTCAGGGAAAAATCATGAGATGTAACTTAAGAGGAGCTCCGAGCTCCGAGGAACTTGCGTCATTGATCCCTTCGGCACCGGTGCATAGTCGGGAAACTCGCCAAACGCGCGCCCAACATTTGTACACGGTTAACATTCAATACATGAGAACGGGTCGCTTTTACGACTCGTTCTTATGTTCAACAGCTCGGCTATGGAACGATTTGCCGGCCTCTGTGTTTCCTCCCTCCTTCAACATGGGCCTCTTCAAGACCCAAGTTCACTCCTTCCTTTCCTCAAAAAAACCCTCCACACAGCATCCCCAAAGATGACATAGGCCCTGAGGGAAATTGTTTTCCTCAAGGCCTCCTGTGTGGAGTTATTGTAAAAAAAAAAAAAACTTGCAATGTAATCTGACACAGCGATCAAAAACTGAAGATCTGACCTCAGAGCAATAATATACCAAGAGAGATAGCTTGTGTAGACAGGATTGTTGATTTTTTCCTTACTCAGGCGTGGCTAGGGATAGGGCTAGGGTATTTATACATCCATTTATAGCACATGTCGACATAATGTTTTGTTTATTTGTATTACAATATTTTCACAGTATTGTTATCAACAAAAATATAGGATATAACCTAAAAAACCGTTTAGTCATGTCCTGTTATGTCGCATAACAAAACGTAGTGGGCGGAGTCACCGGTGACGCAGGAGACGGAAAACATGCTTACATACCGAAAAGTGGTGCTATATTATGTGAAAACGTGTCGTATCTCTCACGGTTTACGACGTGAAAACCCGAAGAAAGTGATTGATCATAAATTTGTATACGTTGGGGTAAAAAATATTTAGCTCTCTTTCCACATACTCGTATATTCTTACTCTGAGGATCTGACTATTAAATGTCACTCAATTGTTAGTGTTAAATATATTACAGATAGGTACTTTTATAATTTCTTGGCTGGAATTGAAAAGATATTGAATTAAATTGATATTTTTCATCCACACTTCTAATTTTGAAAAGTTCATACTAATATATTATGTACGTACTTGTTAAAAAATATATTTTTTATTAATTGTCAATAAAATTATGGAAAGTATTGCATTGGGCTACCCCGTCATATCTTCTGGAATAAATTATTATTTTCATTATAACAATGTTTTCATAAGCCCAGATTATAGCCGCATTCAGGAATTCGTAATAAAACATCCAGGCATTTTTTCTAACTAATGACAGCCATAAAAAAGGTCGCCATTGTTGACTATGACGACAATGGCGATCTTTTTATGTTTGTCATCGGCTGGAAAAGGACGTCCGACAGATGGTTGTCGGTAAGAAGCGAGGTCGAATAATTCGTCCAAAATGACGTCAATTTCGTACCAATGATAAAACTAACCCAGTGTTGTCATCACCACCCAACTGTCCCATCCTGATAAGGGCACATTTCATGAAACACCGATGTAAACTGCATATTAATTTATTTATTTATAAATTAACGGACTAAAGTCTAATTACAAAAAAGACATATAAAACACGAAATGTAAAAAAGAGCAACAGAGAAGGAATAGTATATACATAATAATAAATGAAGCGATGACAAAAATAGGGCAAAATAAACATAAGAGAAAACTTTTAAGAGAGAAAGAACAGCACATACATAATATTTTAATGGAGCTATCACAAAAATATACATTAGAAAGAACATTCAAGTCAAAGACAAGGTCAAATCAAGGTTTTCGTAAAGAATAACAAAAATCATTTAGACTGCTACCAAAAATTTCCAGACCATAGCTTCTTTTTGTCTTTTTGTAATTATGGCATACAGAGCTCCGGGCCAATAAGGCTCCTTCCTCTTTCATCATGATGTTAAGTTTTATGGTTGTTGAAATAGGAATTTTGGTGAAGTTTTTTTAAAAATAATTAATGCCTGCATTTTGGGAAGGTTAATCCTTCCGAAGAATTTGTTTGGGTTTTCTATGTTTTGTACGAATGTTTTCGTCGTACTTCGCGAGGGTATTAATTAAATCGTTTTTGTGGTTGGGAATTCCCATATAAAACGATTCCGCGAGACTTATCATGTATTCTTTTATGAAGGGGATTTCAGAGTCTTTGTGGAGTTGGGAAATCCTTATCCATTTGGGGGCTCCCAGTGCTATCCGTAAAGACCGTAGCTTGAGTTAACAAGTCTTGACATTGGAAAATTATATCCATAATTAGTATTGTGATGACTGAGGAACAGCAATTCATTGTTTCTGAGTCTACGGCAAGGAATGTTGAACTGGATAAGTTGCAACAGAGAACATATGAATATGTCAGTGTCATTTAGTCTCCTTTCTTTACTGTTCATGTTTATCATATTGAATCCGTACAACATTGATTCTTACGCGAAATTGCACGGAGATTGGGGCGAGAAAGAGGCGATTATTCATATGATGAAGTTGAACAAACATTAAAAATGTCTTCATTAGAAAAGCGTAGGAAAAACTTCGCATTCTTAAAATTGTTAATTGTATTATTGACTCATCTTCTTTGTTACAACTCATCTAGTTCAACATTCCTTGCTGTGTAGACTCAGAAACAATGAATTGCTGTTCCTCAATCATCACTCTACTAATTATGGGCATCATTCTCCACTGTCCGGAATGTCGAGATTCGTTAACTCAAGCCATGGTCTTTCTTCATTGTCATTCTTTACGAAAACATTGACTTGACCTTGGATTTGACTTGAATGTTCTTTCTAATGTATATTTTTGTCATTGCTTCATTAAAATATTATGTACGTGCTGTTGTTTCTCTGTTGTTTCTCTGTTGTTTCTCTGTTGTTCTTTTTTCCCATTTCGTGTTATGTATTTTTTTTTGTAATTGGATAGTAGTCCGTTCGTATATACATAAATAATAAATAAATTACCAAAACAAATTTGATTTAAAATAAGATTTTCAGAAACCTAACCGAATATAAGCGGATCTTTTGACGGTTGAATGTTTTACATTTGCGAAGCCTCGCTAGCCAAAGGAAAACGGAGATTGGAAAATTTAAACTACCTTTGAGAAATATTATTATTTACTATAGCGAGAGGGCACGAGTACACGGGTTTTCCGATAGCTTTCGTTGGTAAGCCACTTATGCGTTTTGATGCAACATACATTAAGTATTCTAATACTGCTTTGCGAAATTTGCAAATTTGTAGATATTTTATAATATCGTCACTGAAAAGGCAATAGGGCTTAAGTGACACTTTGGTCAAAAAAATGTTGAATATGCAGTTGTGATCAGTTTTTTTCTCCTTCGAATACTCTGACTCTCGTTTACTTCTGAAGACTTTTGTGGCCCTTCAGTCACCTAAAATATATTTACCATTTGGGAGATGGCTCGACTCAAGCGACACAAGCTTGAGATTTTGTTTTGCTTTTTGTCGCATCAGGTAACTCAGTGAGAGCATTGAGTTACCTGAGTTAACTTTTTTTGTTCAAAATCTTACATGAAGACTTTATTTATCGATTTTTATAGTAAAACAATTAAAACTGGAATTCCACCGCATTCGCCATGGTAATAGGGAAAACCATGGTCAGCACCCAAAAATACAATTGTTTTGGCTTTCTAGTATGAGAAAAACAGTGCTCCGGTGTCAACTTCCTAAAATGGCGCTTCAGCCCTTTTGCCTTTCCGGCGACGAAGCACGATGGCGACGAGCGTTCGATGCAGAAAAAAAAAACTGATCAAAATTGCATATTTAACTCATTTTCAACCAAAGTGTCGCTTTAGCCCTTTTGCCTTTCCTACGACGATATGCCACAATGTTTGAATATATTTATTTGCCTTCAATGTATTCGACAGTTAAATTAAAAAATACATTAATAATTCATATTGCATACAAATGCGTCTATAATTTTGCAAATTTGAGCTGGATTCACACCAACGTCCGGATCCGCTCAGTGACAATACTGTTCCGCATGAGAGCTTATTGATATGGTATGAATATCAATCAAGGAGTATGTGCCAAGACAAAGTTGTGAGGCAGTATATCCTCTCTGCCTACCCTTGTGATATTTAACTACTTAGTTAGTTAAATAATTATTTTAATGTGTAAAAATACTTACATCGCAGATTTTTTAAATTAAAAACCATTTTTTTTGTCACTAAATAATATTTTTAATAATTGTTGATAGTTAAAAATATTATTTAGTGTAAAAATGGTTTTTAATAAAAAAATCTGCGATGTAAGTATTTTTACACATCAAAATAATTATTTAACTAACTAAATAGTTAAATATCACAAGGGTGGGTAAGGATATTTTTACATTGATATTCATACCATATCTGTTTTAAAATTTTTATTTATTAAAATATTAACATACAAAATACATTTGGTATAATAATCCCAAGGAGTTAAAAAAAACTCATTCTGGGAAGGGCAACATTATAAAACAAAAAGAAATTATATTTTTATAAAGACTTACAAATTCCAAATAGGAAGCACAAAAGAAGAGGACACAAGCGAAAAAATACACAAAGAAGAGACTCATAGAAGTAGAGAATTACTAGATAAACATCACAAATACAACAAGAAAGACATTCACACACACATAGGTCTCACAGATAGGACACATCACTGATTTATACAATTTTTGAGAAAATATCCTTTAATTTTTTTTGCCAATATTTTTTTGTTCGCAACTGGGAGTTTTAATTCATTGGGTAATGCGTTGTAATGTGTATATGCTATGTATTGTAAGGAGCTAATTCCAAATTTAGTTGTGTGAGTAGATGAAGATAAGTGTATTTGATTTTGTGATATCAATAAGCTCTAATGCGGAACAGTATCGTCACTGAGCGGATCCGGACGTTGGTGTGAATCCAGCTTTAGGTGGCCATATGCCGATATCAGAGGTAGAGCGGTTCAACAGAACGACTGTTGTTTTCAGATGATTTATTAATGCTAGTGTGATTCTGCATCTCGGAATAATGAAAGCCCATACGCTCCAGTTAAAATTATCTTAAGTACGATGAAAATTCTTAAGCAATGCTGCCAACATTGCATTCCGGGAAAGTGACCAAAAGCAAATACAAATACGCCGACGCCCTTCTACTAGAATCTGTCGGTGAAATAATAATATAATATTGAATTGCGACGCTACTGGCTTGGAATCCAAATGGGCGAAATTATAAATAAATTGCACACTTTCCTCGAGCTCCGGAATAAATCTTTTGAAATATCAGTACTTACCCGGATTACTATCAGTACGCTGAATACAAATTGGGAAAAAAATAAGATCATGGCGTCCTACTGAATCCGTGAAATTTCCAACAGTAAACAGAGCAAGATGGTTTACTACCTTATGGCCGAAATGTGTAATGAACTCATTTAGATTTTGTCTAATTCGTCATGAGGAACTTTACCTACATTGTCAAAACGCCGGACCCTTGGAGTATTATTATACAAGAATATATAATATATATTCTTGAACACGTAGAAACTAAGCAGCTGAGGAGACAATCCGCTTGTAATGTTGTATGAAACATAAAGAGCCGCCATCTTGAAAACAGCTATTTACAACGCTCCTATTGGTCCGTTTGAAAACTGCCGTCTTTGATTTGGAAAGAAGTGGACTTTGCCGAGTTTGTTATGGAATTCAATTTTAATCCGTAAAAATAAATGGTTTAGAGCCGTGTTTGTTAGGAAAGCAACATTGCATTATGAAGCATTTTTTTTAATCTTTCGAACATCATATTTAACTCATTTTCCATTATTGGTGGACTTGGCCGTGTTTGTTTCTACAAGCCTCATATGGAGAGAGAGATAAATATTTTTACCCAACCAATACAAATTTGCGATAAATCACTTTCTCCGGGTTTTTATGTGGTAAACCATGAGAGAGAAATAGTCATAAAAAGTCTTCACATAATATTGCAGCGCTTTTAAGTATGTAAGAATGTTCTCCGTCCGCGCCAACCTTCACATCGTCGAGTCGTATAACTTACGTCAACGGATTTTTAGGTTATTTCCTAAATTTGTATTGATTAAAAAACTTGTGGTGATTATACAAATAAATAATACATAATGGTGATATGTGAAATGCGTGAATGTTCAAATAAGACCGAACAAAGATTATAAAACATCACTTTTCAGAGGTATTTCAACAGTTTTAAATATTTTTGACCGAACGTTAGAATTTTCGCATTTTATCAGCTTACTTGTGAGTAGCCTGCGTGTACGGAGCTGCGTCACTAAAGAGTTAGTGACCGGCTAGTAATTTCAATCACGAATCAGTTCAGTTTCTTTTGAGTATCTTCGTGTATATGCGGTCTAATTACCGACTGTACTAAATAACTAATTTATTAGCATATTTCGTCGTTTATGGCACCCGATAAGTTTAAATCTATTCATCTCACTTCAGATTACAAATTGTTTCTTGAAGCGTCCAACTCAATTTGTTATTTTAAACTGTTTTGCATTGGTTTTGCTATGGAATCAATTTGTTTGAATAAATTGAGTCAGGCGGCAAAAGTTGAGTTTCTTTGCGCCACAAACTCCCTAGGCCGCGATTCAGCTATGTAAATAAATTTAAATTTAAAATTATATGTTAACCAATATTATATAATAACTAACCAAGTAATGGAGATTCGGTAGTCTTAACGTGATAATATTTAAAAGTACAAATTTAATTTTTGTTAGGTGACCTCCGTGGCAGAAACCTTAAGATTCTTGACTCTGGACCTCAGAGCAATAATATGCAGGAGGGAGCGCTTCTGTAGTCAGTATTGATGATTTTTGCCTGACTCAGGCGTGGCTAGGATAGCACATGTCGACATAATGTTTTTCACAGTATCGTTTAAAAAAAATAGGATATAACCTCAAAATCCGTTGACGTAAGTTATACGGCTCGATGATGTGAAGTTAACGCGGACGGAGAACATTATTACATAATTAGAAGTGCTGCCATAGTATGTGAAGATTTTTCTTGTCTCTTTCTCTCTCACGGCTGACGACGTAAAAACCCGGAGAAAGTGATTTATCCCAAATTTGTATAGGTTGGGTAAAAAGAATTAGCTCTCTCTCTCAATATATTGTTACTTCAAGGTTCGAACAGAAGATTGGTATCAACTCGTATCAAGTATAATACGAGATGCGCGGGGTTTTGTCCCGCGTCGTCGGGCCGGGAACTTACGGGTTCAATTGCCGTCCACGAATGGTTTGTTTTTTATTTTCAATTTATATCACACTGAAAGCACTAAAGGCACTGTGTTTAGGTACTATCAGCGCCTATCAGCGGACTGCTACAATTGCGCCTGCGCAAGACCCGCCCTGGCTGAAGATATTGGGGAGGAGAAGGAGATGGGGAAGAGGAAGGTTGGGAAATGTCTGGCAGTACCGGCAGTTGGAAGCAGTGTGTGACGTCACATGAAATAAGAAAATGATAGTATTTATGGTTTTAAAGTTTATTTTGTAGAACTCCATTTTAATTTTTAGGTTTTTTAATTTTATTTCAAACAATAATTATTATTATTTTAAATAAAAAAAAAAATAATTAGTTAAAAGCTCTGCGATGTAATTATTTTTATGCGTGACAGCTGTTTCGCCTTCTGAGGGCATTATCAAACTGTCAATGGAATATAAAATAACAATAACGAAAAAATAAATAAATAACAATTAAAAAATATTGATAACAATAATAATAATTAATGTTTAAATAAAATTTAAAAACCTACAAAAAAAATAAATTAAATGAGTGTATTTTTTTTTGCAAATCAAGGAACCGCATTATTTTTATTTACCTTAAAGAATTAGAAACACAACTCAACTGTACAGCGTATCATATTATTTATGAAAAAAGTAAAAACATTTTTCTGTAACAATATGATATGAGCGCCGCTAGATTGTTCGTTATTAATTTTTATCACCGCACACTATCGCAGGAAAGCATTCAAATAGTCGCGTCAGAAATGTGACCTCAGAGATATTTCTTCTTTCATCTTCCTCTCGTTCCTTCGTGACTTCTACATCTCTCTACGTCTTCTTCCTCCCCTTCCCCCCACGCAGACTTGAATCGTGGCAGCGAAATTGCTCGAGAAATTAAAGTGCAACAGTTTACGGATCGTAAAATCTAAAAGGCAGAGAAAACGGTTTATTGCGAGGGAAAGTGGATTATGGTTCCCGCCCGCCGCCATTTTGAGTATATTTTGTTGATACACTCGCTGAAAAGAAGTACTCTGTGTCAACATTTTGTTTGTATAAAATCAATGTTGTTCCCTCAGAGCAACAACATATTAGGAGGGAGCGCTAGTGTAGTCAGGATTGATGATTTTTGTCTGACTGGGGCGTGGCTAGGGCTAGGGCTAGAGTATTTATTTATACATCCATTGACAGCACA
Organism: Drusus annulatus; assembly: GCA_022651775.1. Lineage (NCBI taxonomy): Eukaryota > Metazoa > Arthropoda > Insecta > Trichoptera > Limnephilidae > Drusus > Drusus annulatus. Next base: position 157,295 of record JAGWCC010000765.1, on the reverse strand, counting down.
TGTCGAGATAATGTTTTGTTTATTTTATAACCACTTTTTCATAGTATTGTTATCACCAAAAATATAGGATATATGGTAACCTAAAAAACCGTTTAGTCATGTCCTGTTATATCGCATAACAAAACGCCGTGGGCGGAGTCGCCGGAAACGCGAGAGATGGAGAACATGCTTACATACGAGTACCTAAAAACGGTGGTATATTGTGTGAGAACTTGTCTTATCTCTTTCTTTCTCACGGTTTACGACGTAAAACCCGAAAATAGTGATGTATCGTAAATTGTATAGGTTGAGTTAAAAATATTTAGCTATCTCTATATATATTCTAGCACTGAGGTTGTTTCCGATTTATAAACTAATCTTTAAGATTAGTATTTTGATTAAAATATTTTGATATTAGAGATAAAAATACGTACTTTTTGGTTTTCTAGTACAAGAAAAACTACAAATTCTCTATCTTTCAATTCTATACGGGTACTTTAAAAAATGTTTAAGATTTCCCATGAATACAATTCTTAAATAGTAATCGTTTAAATTCTTTAAAAAATGCAATTTGGAATTTTAGGTAAAAAATTGGAAAATGCTTTTGGTGGTTTAAAAACTACACTTTTTACTAATATTTCAGTATGTTTTTCTAACTAGAATTTAAACTACCTAATTTGCAGATAAATTATTTGTAGTATCAAAAAGATTTGTATTCCTTGGCCCTTAAACAATAGTTTCAATTTTTTTGAATAGATATAAAATATATTTATAAATAGAACATATATTTATTTGTTTTAAAAAAAAAAAAAAAAAAAAAAAAATATTTTCAGCTACAACATCAATGATGACGTTTTTTCAATCTTACAAGTGGTTAAAAACAAAGTTGGGTGTTCTATTCTTAATACAAAAGTTAATGCTTTTTTGTTTGAATATATAAAAAAAATATATATTCACAATTTTTACAGAGCACTCTTTCATAAAGTCATTTATTTTTGAGTAAGATTTGTTTGTATCGTAAAAACTTTCTTAGATGTTAATACGATTATTCACTAGACTATAATAATATTTAATAATATTTGGATAATTTGTATAGCGCTGTTTTTGTGAAAAATCACCCCACTATCACACAGCCTATGCCACATTTCGATCTGAAACTTGAAATGTATTTGTGGAAATGTGCAAATTATAAAAATGACAAAAAATCTTTCCATTAAATAACAATGCAGAACATTGATATAGTTACATAAAACATAGCGTCTTAAATATTTTTTTGCTTAGAGTGAATACCGCGCAAGAGTTCCAACTGCTCCCAACCGTCTGGAGCCGGTGGGACTATGGCATCCCTAATTGGGGTGTGGAATGAGGTTGAAAGTAGTGGGGAAGATAAGACGAGGAAGAGAAAGGTTGGAAAGTATCTGGCTATTCAGATCTGATCACTTAACTCAGCTAAAGCCATTTTAAGTAAAGTTTAGATTTAGAATGGTGGTCCTTCACCAGGGCGATATATTAGTGTCTACCTATATTAGTCTTCTCACGCACTGCAGTGCTTCTGGTTTGTTCACCGAGGGGTGAGTTCCAGGATTTGCAGCCCTTTTGAGAACCAGGGTAGCAGGTATGAGGGAAAGGATCAACAACTCTAGAAATTATCTCACCATGGAACCCGTCAGATCCCGAACTCTAGCATAGAAGATCATTGGAGTAAATTATTGGCCCCATCAATCTTAACGCTGCCAGGATGGACTCCCTTTGCTGACTTGAGGCCTCATATCTTCCATCAATATTTTTTACATTTATTGTTTATTTTTTTTTCTTTATTATTGTGCGTATTACAAATTTATTATTATGTATTATTATCAATTATGGAATATATTGCATTGCACTACTCCTGCATACCTTCTGGAATAAAACGTTTATTATTATTATTACCACTCTGCCGAAAATACAGTATATATTATTTTTTATGTGATTGAAATGTGAAATAACACATATTAATTAATATAATTTATTTGCTCACGCCAGGGTTTGAACCCGCGACCTCCGGATTCGTAGTCGAGCGTCTTAACCACTCGGCCACGGGGGTCGTCTAAAAGTAGGTTTGGAAGTATTACGGACGTAGACACAAACTAAAAAAGTTAAAAATGAAAATTATCCTACAAAGTAATGAAAATGCTGTCTACCTGCAACTAGAAAAGTAGTCAGATAATTTGATATGGCTTTTAAGTTACTTTGCTCCGGGATGTTTTCCTTAGAGATAATTATTTACTAAGCGAGGTGCTCTCCTAATTAAAATAATATCCTTTGAGATGTTCTTTTTCAAGAGGAGCGAACGGCAAACAGAAGATGGTCCGTGAATAGCGAAAGGCTGTCATTCAAGGGAAAAAAAGTTCACGGGGAAATTATGCTCGGTATTCGGAATGAAGGACATTTTTGTTCTTTTCACCAATGTCGATGAAAGTTTTCGTGATAGTAATTAAGAAAGTGTTTTATTTATATCGAAAGGGCATTAATCATAATAAAATAAAAGACTTTCCCCTATGACTTCACAAGGAACTTTGCTTCTTGGTTATACGCGGAATATTTACGTTGCTATTGAATAAATGTTGCGAAAAGCCTGGAGAGCTTTTCGATATTGGAGTGAATTCGAAAAGAAGCGTCCAAGATGACCGCCATACGCACTGTGGAGATGGAGCGTTCAGCATTATGGGCCAGCACCGAAAAATACACACTTTTTGGCTTTTTGTACAAGCGTTACTACAAATTAATCTATTAACTCTATACAGGTAAAACCATGTATGACCGTATTAAAAATATGGATACCTGGAAAGAATATAAGGCTGATGTGAGCGTAATAAATAGGACCAAGAAAGGGACGCATAGATGGTTTGGGCATGTACAGCGAATGAAAGAAGAAAGGAGTGTGAAAAGAATTTATGATGCGAAAGTGCATGGAAGAAGAAGTCGAGGACGCCTGAGGAAGACATGGGGACCATCAAGGAAATCAAATACTTGAATCGGGTCATGCGAAGAGTCAGAATAACAGAAGAGTATGTTTGAGACGATGTATGCGGAGAAACGGCAAACGACAACATTCTAACAATACTTTAAAGCGGTGTGATTCGGGAAAAATTGTTCTCTTTCTTTCTCATGGTTTACGACGTAAAAAGCCGGAGAACGTGATTTATCCCAAATCTGTATAGGTTAGGTACAAATAATTAGCTCTCTCTCCATATTTTGTTTCTTCAAGGTTCTACCTAAAATTTCAGTATGCATTTCATAAATAATTTAAAGGATTACTGTTTAAGCATTATATTCGCTTGAGACTTTGGACATTATTCGAACTACGGTGTAGAATTAACAGATGAATCATTTGTAGTATTGTTTGTATTAAAAAGTCAAAAAACCCTAAGATAACTTTAATGAACATTTTTTGTGCCTTCGAGGGAGAATTTGTACCTCTCCGTGAGACTGCGACCGCCAGGCCCTGGGCGAAAGCTTAAACCGTTATTATAAGGTTATCGAAATACTATAACTTAGACGGTTGTTTTTATAGTATTTATATATAATTTGGGAATAAACAGATTAGGTTCGTGTCTACGTCGGGTAGAATCATGATTGTAAACTTGTGGTAAAATGGGTAAGTGTTTCATGTTGCTGTCTTTATAACACACTGTTCACTCCGTCAAGTATTCTGACACTGAAGTTGTTAATTAATTGGGTCTCAAACCGCCCTTTCATCGCATACGACAAGTTCCTAGAAATTGCGACTGCAGGCAATTATTAAACCCAACAATATTCTTTGATAGATTTCGGCGTAGTAAAACAAAGATTTAAAATTTGTTTCTAGATACACTTGTTTGCGAACATAACCTACTGATAACAACCTACGAGCAGAAGCGAAAAACAATAACAAAAACAAGAGAATTCGCAATACTGTGGCAAAAACATGCTCCCGGTGAAACAAAATAATGTGTTAAGTAGATACTAAGATTGGTAAAAAACATCAAAAAACTTATTTATGCAACAATGCTCATAGGACTGTCACATAGTAAATAGGAAAGAGTTGGCAGTGAGAATATATGTGGAGGGAGCTAAATATTTTTACCCAACCTATACAAATTTGCGATAAATCACTTTCTCCGAGTTTTTACGTAGTATACCATGAAAGAGAAAGAGACAAGAAAAGTCTTCACATAACATTGCAGCAATTCTAAGTATGTAAGGATGGTCTCCGTTCGCACTAACTTCACATCATCGAGTCGCATAAATTACGTAAACGGAATATAAGGCTATTTCCTATATTTATGTTGATTAAAAAACTTGCAGTGGTTATACAAATAAATCAAACATGATGGTGATATGTGCTATGCGTGAATGTTCAAATAAGACCAAAGAAAGATTATAAAACATCACTTTTCAAAAGTATTTTAACAGTTTTGACTATTCTTGACCGAACTTTAGAATTTTCCCATTTTTAATGATATAAAAACATAAAATCAACAAAAAGCTTCCATAATTATTTAGGCAAACCTTCTGTTATTAGTGTTTGGGTGATATTTTGACTTTGTAAATCATTTGAATGGTGTATTGATACTGTTTTGCTTAATGTGTTCAAATATGTTTATTAAAAATGTCCGAATTTCATATGGGCGGTAACTAATAGGCTATCAAACATCATTTAAAATATCTTTGTCTCTTTCTATCGAGTCAGTGATATAACCAACATTATGAAATTCGGTGAGATATAAAGAGACAGTGCTTGATCTAAGGCGAGCCCGAGGGGATATGTATCCCCAACAGCGCATCTATGGGGCACCCGAAAAAGGCTCTATCACTCCCTTTTTCTTTTTTTTTTTAAAAGAAAGACAAACATTCCCGGGTTACGAATAACATGACAATATTTGAAAAACTTCTACTACCATCACAATGAACGGAAGATGTTGATTGTGAATTGGAATTAAACCTGCGACGCCCTTAAAATGGCGCTAAAAGTCACTTTGTAGCGGGTTCGTCTACTCAGCTACTAACCAGCCATATCACTGTAACAACATCAAATGAGAATGAAACACTGATACATTGATATAAGAAATGTAAAATTTTTGCCGCATTTTTATTTTAATACCGCACAAGAGTCCCAATTGCTCCCAACCGTCTAAAACCAGACTATGGCATCCCTAATTGAGGTATGTTGTGAGGCTGAAGGTAGTGCGGATGGGAAGGAGATAGGGGAAGAGGAAGGTGGGGAAGTACCTGGCTATTCAGATCTGGTCACCGAACAGGGCTAAAGCCATTTTTAGGCAATGTTCCGATTCTGATTGGTGGTCTTTCACCAGGACAATACTTGGAGTACCTACCACTCTGGAACGTGCCGCAAATACACTTTATATTAAACAGCCGCATATTCGTTTCCCATAGTATACAAGCGGGAATAGGTGCATACACGCGATAGTTGGTTTTCGAAAGCTTGCCACAAACAATATAGCATATTGCCAGGTACAGGGCAGATGTAAATAATTTAAAACAAATAATTTCTTTGACTCGTATTTTGCTTTCAACCAAAACGTTGCAAATGGATGCTCCCCGGAGAATTCACGTGTCTAAATGTAAATGGAATTAAATATGCCACGTGTTATTATTTCTCGCTGCGGTCTTTGAAACGATTTCTGAAATTCGCAATTTGCATGCCGACTTGTGCGGCCGTGTCACTGTATCGGAAGGGCCAATGGAGGGAGAGATCAGCTTTGCTACGGAAGATGGGAGAAGCGCGAACCGACGCCGACGTAATATCCGGCTGCCTCGAAAGGTAAAATATATCTCGGCGAAAGGTAACGTGTACCTCGGCGAAAGATGGCAGGTACCTGGTAACTGGTACCCGGTATCCGGTACCTGCAGACTGGCTTGTATTAACGGAACACACAAATATGCAAATTGGGAGAGTGACGGACGTGAGGGGGAAAGGGCCGCCACTTTCTCGCGCAACATTACGCCCCCTCCCTCCCTCGGTGGAATAAACGGGGAATTTTCCTCGCGCAATGCACACATAAAAAATGAAATGTTTCCGTTTCGTCACGCCGTTTTTCTGTTACATCAAATGTAATTTTGTAATTAACGTGCAAATTTTATAACACTTCTGAACAGTGGCGTGGCAACGTAACCAGAGCACCCAGGAAAGGTTGTAAATTGGAGGTGTTGTAACAGTGGAGGCTCGTGGCTTTTTAGTGTGCTAGAGTGGTAAGATTGAAAAAAAACGTCATCATTGATGTTGTTGTAGCTGAAAACATTTTTTATTTTTTTTCGTAATTTCAACTTTTTATTTAAAGATTTTTCAGAAATCCGTGAGGTACACCACCAAAACTGAAAAATTCTGAAAATCTCCATACAAAAAATAAAATACTGAAAAAAATAAAAATCATTTTCGGCTACAACAACACTAACAATGTCGTATTTTTCAATCTTAGCAGTCCAGCACACTAAAAACTCACGAGCCGCCACTGGTTGTAGAGATGGTCGATGTTCTTGTCCCGTGTCTTGGAACCGTGGCTATTATTTCTTCGATGAACCGGTTCCTTTTTTTTTCCAAATAGAATTGAGTAACCGGCTCCAGTTATTTTCGTTCTCAGAATATTGCTAGCAACCCCCCCCACGTTTTTTTTCTTCTTGTTCTTTACGTTGTCGAAATATCGCTAACAACCTCCCCCCCCACGAAAAAATTATATCGCAGGAATAAAATATGAACAAGATTTTTTTATATAAAAACTTCTTCGTTGAAACTTTTCTGGCACGAGGACCCGGTTCCAAAAAAAACCGGTTCCTCGCCAGTCACCGGTTACTGGAACCGCAGTAATACCAAATTTTTTTTATATGAACCATCCCTAGTTTGTTGTAAAAAGCAGCCCCGAAAAATAAAATATATCACAGGAATCCTTTCTAAATGTCAACAAGATTTTTTTATAGAAAAACTTCTTCGTTGAACTTTTCTGGCAACAGGAACCGGTTCCAAAAATAACCGGTTCCTAGCCAGTCACCGGTAACTGGAACCGCAGTAACACTATTTTTTTATATCAACCATCCCTAGTTTGTATAATGAAGTAGCTGGAACATCGGTTCTAGGTGCTCCCTCTTAAACTTCTCGTTCTTTTCCACTTCCATTAGATAATAATATTTCCCAAATCGGAGATGACGTTCTTAAAAGGCTCTAAGGACTCTTTATCGGGGTAGCATAAAAATATCATAATTTTCGAAGGAAGTAATCTAATGTGTATTTTCACGTTTGAAGGTGCGATGGGGTACCTACATGATATGTGGATTTAATAGTTTAATGGGGGTATATTAAAGCATATAGGATTGGGATAGTATAAACCAGAGATTCCCAACTTATTCGGCTTTCCAAAACCTTTTTAACTGTATTTTTTGCAAAGTTAATCTACAATATGTTACCATTTTAATGTTGCAACACATCCATTTCAAAATTCCTTGCCGTAGACTCAGAAACAATGAATTGCTGTTCCTCAATCATCACTCTACTAATTATGGGTATCATTCTACACGGTTCAGAATGTCGAGACTTGTCAACTAAAGCCATGATCTTGAAATTTTTGATACTATACAAAAACTTTGACTTGATCTTGGCTTTGACTTGAATGTTCTTTGTAATGTATATGTTTGTCCTATTTTTGTCATTGCTGCATTTTAATATTATGTATGTGTTGTTATTTCTCTGTTGCTCTTTTTTTCCATTTGGTCTTTTGTGTTTTCTTTGTAATCGGACAATAGTCCGTTAGTAATAAATAAATAACCATTAGAAACATAAAAATGAATGATCCAAATCCCTTCTGACCCCTGGATGGTATTTTCCGAGGATACCCAAGAGAACTCGGTAGGATAGAGCCACGGGTAGTAACCATACTCCCTGAAGTAGAGAAATCTCAGAAATAAAATATAATTGCTCTCATCACCCCGTTACTGCCATTTAATTGTTTCTCCCGAAGAATCTACCGCCCCCTAGATCTCTACAGCATCCTCCAGGGGGGGGGGGGAAGCGATTTTGCCCACTTTGGGGATCAGTGGTACAGTCGAACCCGCCTACACCGTATGTTTACATTCACGTATGTAAAATATAAAGGCTTACCGCTGTGTATTTGTGCTGTGAAAGTTTAGCGCGAGCTCACCGGGGATGTGAGCACCAACAGGTAAAGCATTCCGGGAATTGTGAAATAAGGCTGCGTATGGCAAACAAAGGTTTTGGGCGCTTTCGGAAACTGCTCGGGCTTGGAAAGTAAATACGCTCTGGATGACTCGGATTTATTTCGCAACGGGAATATTTTCGCCCACTTAAATCAAGAACACGTTATCATATCGTGAATTTAAAGTAACTAATATACCATATCTTACTAAAAACTTACTTGGATAACTACGTTAATAATATGTTAACAATTTAGTAGAGATGGTCGATATTCCTGTCCCGGTTAAAAGGAACCGGTTTCAAGCCGGTCACTGGAACCGCCGATATTATTTCTGTGAGGAACCGGTTCCTTTTTTTGGAAAACAAAAATTGATATCATTTGTCCGAGAAACCGTTTTTTTGTGGATTTGCTAGTACTTTTTTTGGGGAGGAACTGTTGTCGATTTGCTAGTATTTTTTTGTTTCAAATCTCTACCGACTAGTACTTTTTTTTTAGAGGAACTTTTGTCGATTTGCTAGCACTTTTTGATTTAAATATAAAAATCTCCTTCGTGGAACTTTTTTGGCACCAGGAACCGATTGCAAACAATCACCGGTAACTGGAACCGCAGGTTCACCCAATTCTGATATCGACCATCTCTACAATCTAGATGGAGCTAACCATATATTTTTTTCTCTTTTTCAAACATAGTAAAACTATCTGACAGTATTAATACCGTAAAACGTCTCTCGTACACGCTATAAAAGCATCCACGTGCTAGCTACAAAATAAAGTGCTGCCATCTTCAATATTAAAAGAGAACTATTAATTAAGAAGAAAAAATACATATTTTTAAAAAATTGCCAGTACAACTTTTATTTTCTTGTTATTTTTTTATCAGAATCATTTTAGCGCTGCAGGCGTATTCATATTGGTGTATTTAAAACTTAAGCTAGGATATTTTTGAGATATTTGCTGGTCAAAAATAAACTAATGGAAAATGGTTATACCTCTACTGTTTTTATTAAAAGCAAGTAGTGATATATATATTTTTAAATATGAAACTAATAATATGGCGTCTAGTTGCATTGATACAGAGATTCCATCCTATGTAAATTGCATAACGCTAGAACTCACCGTTCGAGAGAGTTAAACTACTTTATTAAATTGTTCTGATTCAAAGCAAAACTGCAATGATGTTACATTACAGCGGAATAAGTCTTTACATGCTTTTAATTACTGTATATATATATATATATATAGTTTCTTTTGTATCGATCTCTAGATCAAATTTATTAATCATTGTCCACCTCTATGCACCTTTGAATGTTATTATTAGTTATTATTGCAAACTGCATTTCAAGATAAAAATAATGATTATTAATTTTACCAAAAATTTACAGTTGGTTTTTGAAAATGCGTTCCGTGGAAATAATCTGTAAATTTCGGTAAAATGCTGTTTTAACTATTTTTCAAAATTGTGCAGAATTGAATATGTGTAGCAGCTAAATTAAATTAATTTATCATATGAGATCATATCATTACTGCTTTTGGAAATAAGAACTAATTTGGTAAAAACACAGACAAAAGTTCTGTAAAAACAATATAACACCTGCCTTTTTTTTACGTGAATACCGCACAAGAGTCTCAACTGTTCCCAACCGTCTAGAGCCAGTGAGACTATGGCATCATCAATAGGGGTATGTTGTGAGACTGAAGGTAGTGTTGAGGGGAAAGAAATGAGGAAGGGGAAGGTTGGGAAGTACCTGGCTATTCAGATCTCGTCAACAAACACGGCTAAAGCCATTTCAAGCAACGTTTCAATTCTGAGTGGTGGTCTTTCACCAGGGCGATACTTGGAGTATTTACCATTCTGAAACCTGCCTCTACCAATATGGAAAAGAATTTGGTTGATTTTTTGGTTTTAGCTGTACATCAAATGGGCAGTAGCGTTTCCTAGACCATTAAAAGTGCATTAAATTTAATTGCGCGCATTTAAAAAGATTGGAGTCGGAGCGGCAATGTGACAAGAAATACTACTGGGAAAGTGACAGTGATGAATTAATTTTGTTACAAGCAGCACCATAAACAACTGTCTGGATAGTTGTTGGATAGTATTTTTTTTCCAAAATATTCTAATCTATATCGTCTTTGGTCTTATTGAATATGTTGTCAATTTATTTATTTGACACTATATGTAAAAATTCGGTTGAACATTTTTCATCGTGAGTCGGATTTAAAAAAATTAAAACAATTATATATATATATATATATATATATATATATATACGAGGCATGTTCAAAAGAAAAGGTAAATTTTGAATTTTCGCGGGCTGTGTACATTCGATTATCGTTTTTTGTTGTTGTTATGTTGGTACACGTATGTTTATCATATGTTAGCATTATCAGTCATTTTGGATTGGTGGTTTGTTTTTGACAACTGGAAAGGTTAGTCACGTTTTTGTGTGTTCTTCGATTTTTTACTTTTGAAAAAAATGGAAAAAAAATCCCGCAAAAATTCAAAATTAACCTTTTCTTTTGAACAGGCTATGTATATATATTTCTTTTATTGTGTATTACAGACTGAAAGTCCATGTACAAAACACAAGAAAGTAACATAAAAGTAAATTAAAAGATATTTTTAACATGTCTCTTGAAATCTTCAAGGTTTACGTTGAAGATTTCAAGAGACATGTTCTTAGTGGTACCATACCCCGTGTCACACTGTGCTAAGCCAACGCGTCTGTTCTGCCACGTGGAAAGCACAACAGATCGTGATGTCGCCCCTGGCAGTAGTTGTTTGGCACAAACAACTTATAGCATTCCAGGAGGTATGGATTGTCAATCAAATCATTCAATATTTTGTACGCTGATACTGCAAGGGCCCCACTCCTTCTCGACTGGACACTTTGATAAAGCGTATCGGAGAGCAAATCTTTATGATGCATAAATTTTGGGTACTCGCCGTGGATTCTCATGTAAAAATATCTGAGAAAATTTGTTTGGATTTGTTCCAATAATTGTATACGAGTATATAATATATGTATATTTATTTTGGTATGGGGCTCATTCAGCAGAGGCGTACTCTAGTTTGGACCTTATAATGCAGTTGAACATAGAAATCATCGCTGCAGGTTTGGTAAATTGTTTGCTAGACCTTATAACAAACCTTAACAGTCTGTAGCACGATGTGGACAACTGCAATATATGGTCTGAAAACGTAAGTTTGGGATCAAACACTACTCCTAGGTCTTTGATCGACCTTATAGATGACAATAAATCGTCCCCTATTTTATAGTTAAATTTGATAGGGTTTTTAGAGCGCGTATATCTCAACTACCCAGAGGCAGTAAGATTGCGGTATCCAAAATGGTGCGAGGCTCAAGGAAACAGGGAGGAGAATGAGATTGCGAAAAGGGTAAGTGAAAATCTCTGACTATTCAGACCTGTTTAGAGTGTCAATTATACATAGCTATAGCCAATTAAATCAACGTTTCGATTATGAATGATGGTATCTCGTCACGGCGATACTGATAATTTATTCCACCCTAGAAAGAAATACAAATATTCAACTTTTCATATGGAAGAAAATTAAGTAAATTTCGAACATTTATTTTCATTCTTTCGATAGTGTAGTGCCTTGTTTGTGTTGAAAATTTTCTCATGTTGATTATTTTATAATTTTTCTACAGTGAATTTATCGAAAAAAACTAACGCCATACCAATATACATCAACCCTCAGCATTACATTCCAGTCTGATCCTCCCTTCGGTGCATTGTCTACGTTAGTCTGAATCTGTATTCACGTAGCTTCCTCAGGGGAGTGATGGGATCGATTCGAGAAATAAACCTGGTGCAGCCAGCGTATTTCATTGTTGCGGTGTTAATCCTAAGGGGAACAGAGAATAGCGAGCTTTTACCGTAAGAAAAATAATACAAAAAAATAACAAAATATCGGAATTGTGGTATAAAATATAGACGTGAAGCCAATATTCTGATACCGCCCTAGCACGAGTGTCTACGGGTGGTATTTTGTGCACGAGCCAGTGGACTCGAGACAAACCGTCACCGTGGAAGGATACTAGCTTGGAGTAAGAATATACATGTAGAGCGTTTATACGAACTTTTGCGAAAAAGTGTAGTTAGTATTGTTAACTTTATACTAACTCGATAGAAAGATATATTAAAAGATGTCGGAGAGCCTATTAGTTACCGCCCAAATGAAATTCGGACATTGTTAATAAACATATTTGAACACATTAAACAAAGCAATATCAATACACCATTAAAATGATTTACAAATTCAAAATATCACACAAACACTAACAACAGAAGGTTTGCTTAAATAATTATGGAAGCTTTTTGTTGATTTTATGTCTTTTTATCATTAAAAATGTGAAAGTTCTTAAGTTCGGTGAAAAATATTTAAAACTGTTGAAATACCTCTGAAAAGTGATGTTTTATAATCTTTGTTTGGTCTTATTTGAACATTCACGAATAGCACATATTACCATCATGTTTGATTTGTTTGTATAACCACTGCGATTTCTTTTAATCAAAACAAATATAGGAAATAACCTCAAAATCCGTTGATGATTTGAAGTTAGCGCGGACAGAGAACATTATTTCATACTTAGAAGTGTTGCAATATTATGGAACGACTATTCTTGTCTCTTTCTCTCTCATGGTATACGACGTAAAAACCCGGAGAAAGTGATTTATCGCAGGTTTGTATAGGTTGGGTAAAAATACTTAGCTATACCTTCTTACATCGTTTCTGCAAGCATGGAACTTACCCGAGGTTCGTGCACCATGTAGATATAATTGGGGCAGCGAATAAACTAACACAAATATAGGAAATAACCTCGAAATCCGTTGACGTAATTTATGTGACTCGATGATGTGAAGATAGCGTGGACGGAGAACATTCTTACATACTTAGAAGTGCTGAAATATTATGTGAAGACTTTCCTTGTCTCTTTTTCTCTCATGGTATACGAAACCCGGAGAAAGTGATTTATCGCAAGTTTGTATTGGTTGGGTAAACATATTTAGATCTTTCTCCATGTATATTCTAACTCCAAGGATACTAGTGATGGGCGCACATACTCACAACCAATAATAATCCAAGCAACAACTGAGCGATACGTACGTCAAGGGAGTAGAAATCTTGCTCCCTCGCCTCGAGAAAAGTCTCACGGAATGTCTAGGAAAGACTTCCAAGGGTGTGTGACGAAAATTAGTGATTTCTATTCTAGCGCATTAGCACAAAGATTGTAGCACAAATTAGTTTCACTTAGTCAAATTTAAATCTTGGTGCGTACTAATAATACTCGGCTTATTTATATAGCGCCATTTTTGTGAAATATTATCTCAGGTAGGTAGGCGTTTTTGATTTTTTTTAATAGTTAATACCGCACAAGAGTCCCAACTGCTCCCAACCGTATAGAGCTAGTGAGACTATGGCATCCCTGATTGGGGTGTGTTGTGAGGCTGAAGGTAGTAGGGAGGGAAACAAGATGGGGAAGAGGAAGGTTGAGAAGTACCTGGCTATTCAGATCTGGTCACCAAATACGACTAAAGCCATTTCAAGCAACGTTTCGATTCTGAATGGTGGTTTTTCACCAGGACGATACTTAAAGTATCTTCCACTCTGGAACGTGCCGCAAATATATTTAATTTTTTTATATTATTCAAATGTGTTATGACACTTATTATTCAAATAAAAATTATTTGCGCACGCCGGGTTTGAACCCGCGACCTATGGATTCGTAGTCGAGCGTCTCACCACTCAAACACGAGATGGAACTCAATGGAAAATTATCTAATCAAATGGAAACCAAGGTTTCGTGCAGAAAATATTTGTGGAAATGCGAGATAAATGTTGCTGTCTTGTGATTTTCTTTGTTCAGATTTTTTTGTGAAAAGTTCAAACATATTTATATCTTGCCAGGTGCAAAGTTGTGCGGTGCAAAGTCACGCGGTGTAAAGACGTGTGACGCACCACGCGCAGCGGCGCAATGGCGCAACGGCGTCGTTAAGCTCCGTGAACTTTTGAAATTTTAAAGGCTAAACTAAAATATGAAATCTATTTTTCATACAAACACGTGGAAAAATTATGGGACCGCTGACTCTAACTTTCGTACGGACCTGTTTTTTTAAATTTATTTACAAACTAACGGACCATTGCCCAATTACAAAAAAAAATACATAACACGAATTGGGAAAAAAGAGTAAAAGGTAGAGTAAAAGTAAGAGGATTTGAATAGCCGGGTACTTCCCAACCTTCATCTTCCTCCTCTGCAATGACAAAAATAGCACAAAATAAACATAAGAAAGAATATTCTAATCAAAGCCAAGGTCAAGTTAAAGTTTTGAAGAGTTGAGAAGAATAACAAAAATCATTTAGACTGGTACCAAACATTTCGAGACCGTGGCTTGAGTTAACAAGTCTCGACATTCTGGACAGTGGAGATAATACTTATAATTAGTAGAGTTGTCGGATTTCAAAGAGATAATTTGTTAGGTTCTCACCTTCTTGTTTTTCACCCAATTCCTACCTATCCCGCCATTTCGCCATACGATTTCTTACTCAACAAAACTGTGTTAAAAAACAATTGACAATCAAGAAACAGAACAGTTAGGTGAAAAAATGTGTTGCTCGTTGGTTTGTTGCTTTGATCTTCAAATTATAAGAAATTAAGTTGTTTGTTCGTTGATGTCTCCCTTGGTCATCGTTTAGTTGTTATCTTCAAGTGAACTTGAGTTAAGTGTTGTGATTCGTTGTGTAAGAAGAATTCAAGAGTTTAAACATCAACTTCATCGGTGAGTGAATTTACTTCCTTCACTTCATAATCTGTCCACATCTATAATTAGACACTTCCATCAAGTAGTAGTGGTTTATCGTTTTACAGTCAACTATTTCCAAAATTCATCTGAAGCTGAAAACACATTCGGTGTTTTATTGCAGTTTCGAATGCAACAGAGTGATGATTGAAGAACGGCAATTCATTGTTTAGTTAAGTCTACGGCAAGGAATGTTTAGCTGGAAGAGTTACAACAATGAAGGTGAGTCAATTATAAAATCGATAATTTAAAAAATGCAAATAAAATCAATGTTATAAGAACTACTCAACTATGAATATCAATAATCTGCAAGAGCATCTGTTATATGCTGCATTGTCGTCGGAAGATCTGAGAAGGCTTTTATACTTCGTTGGTTCAATCCTATTAAAAGTTAGGAAGTGTCAGGGGAACGCGAAGCTATTATAATTAGTATTTAAAGCCCGATATGTCCCGAGGGGTCGCCCCAAGCCTCTGCGGTGAATTCACAGAAGACTATAACTCGAAGAGGCATATTTCAATTTGTAAGAGACCAGACCAGGCGAGGCCTTATGCATAGTGTTTATTTTATGAATACTGTATTAATATAATGAAGTCGTAATGAATTTAGCTTTGAAGATCTTTCAATCATTCTCATTCTGAAATAATTAGATACTTATTTCAGTATTGTTTTAGTAAATAAATTAAATATTTCAAAGGCTTAATGAATGCAAAAATAACACGAATAACATATTATTATGTAAAAACAAAGGGGTATAATTTATCGTCGCTGGAAAGACTATAGGAATTAAGCGACACTTTGGTAAAAAATGAGTCAAATACGCAGTTTTGATCAGTTCTTTTTTCTGCATCGAATACTCTGACTCTCGTTTGATTCTGAAGACTTTTGTGGCCCTTCAGCCATCTAAAACATATTTACCATTTGGGAGAAGGCTTGACTCAATCGATTCAAGTTTTTAGCTTTATGTCGCTTCAGGTAACTCAGTGAGAGCATTGACTTAACTTTTTTTTTCAAAATCGAACCAGGTACTGAAGACTTATGAATTTTATTGTAAAACAAAAAAAAACCTTAAAGTGCTCTGGTGTAAGCTTCTCAAAATGGCGCTTCAGCCCTTTTGCCTTTCCGATGACGATATGAGGAGTCAGGCGATACTTCAAAGCGTGTTGTACAACAGTGCAACAAGTTTAAATAATATACACTTTCACACAGATTATACCGCTCATGGCACCCATGTGACGAGTTTATATCCAAATTATTAATGAAAATGTTTAAGTGATACATAAAGAATGAGAAAAACGTGATTAAACAAAAATAACTGCAGAATTTTTGTCATAATTTGTTCCTTGAGACGTATAAAAAATGATATTTTTATTCATTCTTATTAAGCAACGTTTTTCGGGCTAATATTTAAGGGCTCCGGAAAAATAGGGCTCGGGGAAAACTCGCCATTTAGCCCTTGCAAATTGCAGATTCGGAGTGACGGCGGTACTTAACCCCGTCGCCCTTATCAGACAGCTGTCCATAAGGGTTTTCAGGAATGGTATTAAACTTTGAATGACGCAGCCCTACGCCCTAAACCCCACGGAACCGTTTACACTATTTACTGCAATTACATTTCAAAAAGCTCATCAAAAGTTTGCCCTTTGATTGAGGATGAAGTAGCAAGACTTTGCTAGATTTTTGTGACATACGCAGTGACGGTCGGTGATTTTCGTGCTACAGGGCTGCGATTAAACATAACGGAACAAGCATATTTTAATTTAGTTGTGAGATATTGTAGGTTTTTTCCGCATTAAAAAATGAATACGCTTTTGATTTTAGCATTGTTTACAGAAGTTGTTGATTCATTTCAAAACTGAAATAAAATTACGTTAATTTTAATAAAAACACTGTCTACTTTTACACGAATGGATGCTGGTTGGCATTGATGTGCTTCAAATATGCTGTATAAATTACAATGTCCCTTGAATAATTTTTTTTAGAACTCCTGGTAGGTACTGAAATCATCTCCAAGAATCTAGAGTGGTAGATAATCTATGTATCGCCCTGGCGAAAGACCACCATTCAGAATCAAGCGTTGCTTGAAATAGCTTTTGTCGTGTTTAGTGACCATCTGATTAGCCAGGTACTTTCCAACCTTCTTCTTAACCATTTTTTTTCCTTCCCACTACCTTCAACCCCCAACATACCTCAATTCAGGATGCCATAGTCCTACTGGCTTCAAGCGGTTGGGAGCAGTTAAGGCTCTTTGTAGGAGTCTCCACTCGTAATTCATTTAAAAAAAAACAACTTCTTATGAAACCTAATAACCATTGTAGGAGTCATGGACAAGTACATAAAGAAATGATGTATGGAAAAAGAGCTAATTATTTTTATCCAACCGATACAAACTTGCGATAAATCACTTTCTCCGGGTTTTTACGTCGTGCACCGTGGGAGAGAAAGAGACAACAAATATAATAACCCGCTTCTACGTACTGTCGCAATGATCTTGGGCTCCTGGGTCACCGCGGGACTCCGCCCACATTTTTTATTATGCCACTAAACTTGACAGAACTATCCGGTTTTTTAGGTTAGGTGCTATATTTTTGTTGATATCAATATTGTGAAAAAGTGGTTAACGAATAAACAAAAATCTTATGTCGATATGTGGTATGAATGAATGTATAAATACCCTGGCCTTGGTCTTAGCCACGCCCAGGTCTGCCGAGTCAGATAGAAAATCATCGAAAACTGACTACACTGCCTTGGATAGATACCACTCTATATACTCTAAGGACAAGTATGTAAAAAAACCGAATAAGTTCTATAGTATTTGAAAAGCTCAAATCGTAATAAAAAAACAGAAACACGAAACACTTACAACACAACAGGTAGCTAGGGATGAAATGCAGGTAAAAATACGAGTGTTGATAAAGTGATTCATGCAGATATTCAAGACTCTATGAAATCGCCGAGAATGCTTTGACTGCAGAACAAACTCTCTATTCCTGGCTACAGAAACAGTTTTTACTGTGCCATAAATCAAATTTTATCACGTTGTTAACTTTCTCGGCAGTATCAACAAGTTGAAGTTTAAATTTAAAGAAAATAATATAGTATTTAAGGAAAACATGCTGAAAAATGAAGAGGCAGAAAGGGGAGTTAAACTTATTTGCAGCAGTAAACGGCGACAGTGAAGGGATGAAGAACTGTCAACGCTGTCAGGGGGTGAGATGGATTTTGGTCGGGGTTGAGAACACTATCAGTAGGAGAGATCTGGTTGTAAAACAATCTTAATTTATTTGAGTTAGGTGTTAATGAAGGTATACAAATTTGACTATTAGTGCGAAGGGAGTGGATGCGATCCAAAAGCAGCCCAAATATTGTTTAAAAATACAGATATAATATAAAGATACAATTATTATTCTTTAAGGGTTGTTTTTTAGGACTCTATACTTTATTTATTATTAATCACAAATGACGATCTCTGTGGCCAAGCAGTTAATACTTAGATTCAGAAGTCGAAGGTTCGAAAACCGGTGTTAGCAAAATATATTTAATATTTTATTTTTTTTAACGCTGTTTTACAAATTAAGGGTACAGTTGCAGCCTTGCAGCACGGTCTAAAATGGTAGATACTCTCAGTATCGCCCTGGTAAAAGACCACCATTTAGCATCAAAGCGTTGCTTGAAATGGCTTTTATTGTGTTTAGTGACCAGAGCTAAATAGTCCGATGCAGCCTAACCTTCCTCCTACCCATTTCATTTTCTGCCAGATCCCCTCACAAAATACACCGATCAGAGATGCCATTGTCCCACTGGTTCCAGGTAGTTGGGACTCTTATGCGATATTCACATAAAAAAATAAATTATTCTGGAATCAACTTGAATTGAATCTAGTTACAAGTATTTTTATAATTTATATTTATAGTGAATACCGCACAAGAGTCCCGACTGCTACCAACCGTCTGTAGCCAGTTGGACCATGGCATCCTCAATTGAGGCATCTTTTGAGGCCGAAGGTACTAAGAAGAGGAGAGAGATGGGGAAGAGGATGTTTGTAAAGTACCCAGATATTCGAATCCAGTCACCAAACAAGATGCTAAATAATAATTTGAAGCAACGTTTCCATTCTGAATGGTGGTCTTTCACCAGGGCGTTACTTACAGTATCTACCAATCTGGAATGCGCTGCAAATATACTATTTTTGGGCATAATTTTTGAAATTGTTGATTGTATTAAAGACAGCCTTGATTTACTTAGCTTAATTACCTTCTATATTCCTAATCGAACTACTTGATTCTATTTAAGTGTAACAATAATATCACGACTGAGTCATTTAAATACTCGCTTGTACCTAGATTGCATGCAGTGGGTAATTCCTCTGCAGAAATAGTAGACGGCCTGCATGGTCGAGTGGTAAGACGCTCGTCTACGAATCCAGAGGTCGCGGGTTCGAACCCGGCGTGCTCAAATAAATTTGATTAAATCAATATGTGTCATAACACATTTGATTGATATAAGATATTATAAAGTATATTTGCGGCACGTTCCAGAGTGGTAGATACTCTAAGTGTCGCCCTGGTGAAAGACCACCATTCAGAATTAAAACATTACTTGAAATGGCTTTAGCCGTGTTTGGTGACCAGATATGAATAGCCAGGTACTTCCCAACCTTCCCCGTCCTCATCTCCTTCCCCTCCGCAATACCTTTAGCTCTAACATTGGCTCTAAACAGTTGGGAGTAGTTGTTGAGTTTATTCACATAAAAAAGGAGATATATTCAACTGCACTGAATCTAGTTACAAGAAGGCTTTAATGGCATACCTCTATAATAGCCTTCTGTGTCACTATAATTTTATATTATCTATTGAACAGTTATGTAAAAGCCCATAAGGGCGTATATAATAAATTTAAATAAATTGTGTTATGACACACAGTTATTGAATTAAATTTATTTACGAACGCCGGTTTTGAACCCGCTGCCTCTGGATTAGCAGTCAAGCGTCATACCATTAGACCGCGGAGTCCGTCCTGCGTTAGTAAATAAATTGGAATCTGTTTGAGTGGTTTGTAGTGATCTCACATTCATACATGCCGTACGTCCTCCAGCAAAGAGAAAAAGTGGTTACAGAAAACAGCCTCCCTGGCGGAGAAATGGAGCGGCGAATAAACTAGTGCCACTCTCCAACCCTCTCCTCTCGAGGCCGGGCGCCGGAGGCTGCGGGCTGAAGGCTTTGATGTCGCGGCGGTGAGACCACTTTTCTGGCAGGCAGAGGGGAATCTCGGGGAGATGTCACATGTGGCGGAAATATGCGCCGTTAATTGTGTCAAGGTTCCGGAAATGTTGATTTAATTCACGTGAACGTAAATTAAGATTCCGTGTTTGTAAGAAACCGATACATTCACGTGACATCCAAGCTTTGAATACTGCATTCAGTGAAAAATTTCGATCGTTTATTCTGAATGGGACTGACCGACGGACGAGAGGACGGACCGCCATACAACTTTGACTTAGCAAACACTCATTGCTTCATTCATATATAATCTTCTGTTATTTCGACTCTTCAAATGGCCCGACTCAAGTATTTGATTCACTTGATCGTGCCATGTCTTTCTCGAGCGTCCCCGACTTCTTCTTCCATTCATTTTAGCGTCATATATTCTTCTCATACTCTTTTCTTCGTTAATTCGCTCTATATGCCCAAAATAAAGATATTATATTTTGTTTAAAATCCACAGACTCATCTAACGTATCCCATGTAACCCGTCTCTCAGAAGGCAATAAAACTACCCGAATGTATTTTTGAATGTTATTGTAAAGCCGCCTCTCGCCTCGTGAGACTCAATAAGCGTCCATTCCGAACACTAATAGTATATATGCTATAGATTTATTTAAGATGCCCGTCATAAGGTGAAAGGTCAGGTCTTTAATAAAAAAATAGTGGAATAAAGTAAAAAAAATAGTATTATTAAAATCATTAAAATGGAGTTCCATCACGAATATACAGTTTCAAAATAAGAAATAATATTACCGTCCCTTTCTTGATCATATTCATCACGCTACATCAGCCTTGCATTCTTTTCGGATATCCACATTTTTAACATGGTTATCCGTGTTTTCTGAATGGGCAATTTAAGATTCAGCTTTTCTAGTGCTAGTTTTAAGATGTGCATCTCGCGTCTTTGTGCATAAAACCACAAAAATGCATTAAAAGACACGGTTCGAGATGAAGCGAAGAGAGAAGAGGTGAGGTGAGGGATAGCGTCACGGGTCCCACAGGATCCTACCCAAAGACAGTTAAGATCGAGACGAGGAGGAGTTAAGTTCGTAGAGGGGTAGAGGGTAAGACGCGTTCCCCGCCCGGCAGTGTGATGCTGGGTGGGGGATGGGGAGAGTAAGAAGTTTTAGATTGAGACGTCAAAGAGAGAAGATCGGAGACAGACAGAGGGTGGTCGACCGGATACTCCTCGAGGACGAAGGAGCTGGAAGAAGCTCGGCTAGGGGGGGCCTGAGCTGCTGAGAATGCAAAAACTGCCACCGAGGACTTCCGCTTCCTGCAGGTAGTTTTTGTGAACAACACAAGTGCGTGTAATAAGCACTGACAACAGTGAAGAAGCGACCCCGAACCATATGACACTCAGATAAGATTTATATATACGTAGATTTAATTATAATTAATATTTATTATTACATTTTATACCAACTGTCGGATTCGAAGCTGCGACGAAACACCGAATGTGTTTTCAGCTTCAGAAGAATTTGGAAAATAGGGGACTGTAAACGATTAAATATTCTAATTGATGGAAGTGTCTAATTATAGCTTGTAGAAAGATTATGAAATGACGGAAAAATGGGAAACCATTCACTCACCGATAAAGTTGAAAACTGAAAGTTATAGAAGTATTCTTACATCGTTGTATTATTAACGAAACGAGTATTCGTTGTGGTGTATACCACAGTGATTTTAGTATTCTTATTCACAAAACACCACATTTATTTCATGTTATTTGGAGATCAAATCAACGAACGGACGAACAAGCGAAAACGAACAAGCAAACCCGTTTTAAACACACCAAAACACTTCTGTTTGATATTCAATTGTTTCGAACACAGTGTTGTTCGAATACGAAACTTGATATAGCAAAATGGTTGGATAGGTAGAACTTGGATGGAAGAAATGAAGAACCTAACAAGTTATCACTTTGAAATCGAACACCGATAATGGAATTAAATGCTTCTTTCCAATCGAATCATTATACTTTATTTAAATTCATCCTATTTGTTTTAAAATCCAAATAAGTAAAAATGGCAAGACGCAGAGTGGAAAAAGTACGGGGAAAAGTTTTATTTTTTACAGGAACAGATCACAAGAGTCCCAACGGCTCCTAACCGTCTAGAGCCGGTGAGACTATGGCATCCCCAACTGTGATATGTTATGAAGCTGAAGGTAGTGAGGAGAGAAAAGTAATGGAGAAGATGAAGCTTAAGAAGTACCTGGCTATTCAGATCTGATGAGCAAACACAGCCAAAGCCATTTCAAGCAACATTTGATTCTGAATTTGGTCTTTCACCAGGGGGATACATGGAGTATCTACCTCTGGCGCTCAATATATCGACAGTGATGTATTCTCAAGGCGAACTTTCAGAACGTCGAGACAGCTATCTTCCCGATATAAACCTTCAAAATGGCGTGACAGACAAAACCCGAATTCCCGACCTGAACCTTAAAAAGTTGTAATTAATAGAAGCCTTCCTTAGAAGATAAGAACTTTCAGAATATAGTGGAGGCTGTATTTCCGCTAAATTCTTCAGTATCGTGATATTTTCATGTATTCGTGAATACTGGCGGAACTTACACCAGAATTAAAATTTCACAATAAAAAAATAATATGTACTTCTGATTTTTTTAAAACTCAAATAAAATAGTGGGTTCTGTAAATGTTTGTAGTTCAACCATTATTAGCATTTTAGAGCCTTTGGCTGTAAAAACTAAGCTCACTAACCATCACACCGTTTCCCCGCAGAAATAGGCAGAGGACGAACCGCCATACAACTCTGTCTTGGTACAGACTCCTAGTATCATTAAAATTCATTCATACTATTTCCATGGCCCGACTCAAGTATTTGATTTGCTTGATCGTGCCATGTCTCCCTAAGACGTCCCCGGCTTCTTCTTCCGTAGTTAGTTAGTTACAGTCTCCGTATGATCGATGATTAAGGATTTAACGATAAAATGTTTGTCAAGTGTTATCTTTCTCCAAACCATTTAGATATTATCAGTAATAGTATAGTTGACAGCCTCCATAGTCGAGTGGTCAAACGCTCGACTACGAATCCAAAGGTTGCGGGTTCAAACCCGGCGTGCATCAATAACTTATATTTAATTAATATATGTCAATTTAATTGATATAAAAAATTAAAAAGTATATTTGCGGCACGTTTCAGAGCGGTAAATACTCGCCCTGGTGAAAGACCACCATTCAGAATCGAAAAGTTGCTTGAAATAGCTTTTAGTCGTGTTCGGTGACCTGATCTGAATAGCCAGGTACTTTCCAACCTTCTTCTTTCCAATCTCCTTCCCCTCCCCACTACTTCCAGCCTCACAACATACCCCAATTAAGACATAATGAATGTTCAATTGGCTATTTGAAGATCAATGTTTTTTAGATAAAATAAATAACGAACATGGCAACATTAATATTTGTACGCAAATGAACTTCCGAGAGTTCGCACCAAGTCCGCAATACAATGCTAATTTAGCGAATTATCGCAGGATTTCAGACGGGGCTTTTAGGCGGTTCACAATGTTTCAGGACCTTTCAGGGGAGACGGGTAAACTCGAGAAGGGATGAATTTAATTGGCTGATAATGATGATCCGACTGAATTCCGATAATGATCATTAGAAATCAGATTACGTGGAAAATTGGTTCAGTTAATTAATTTAATACGTGTCTGAATTTAAAGTTATTTCTGACGCAGGCGTATACTCGTAGTTTGTAAGGTCTCTTGATTTTAGCAGTAAAATGCGCTAAAACTATATTTCCGGAGAAAAAACAGTGGGGGAAAAGAGGGTTGGATCGGAAGAGGATGATGGAAAATACCTAGCTATTCAAATCGTAGTCACTTAAATGAGCAAAAACTATATCAAATTCGAATAACAGTCTATCATAATGGTAATACTGAGGGTAACTTTCACTCTAGTAGAAGAGATAAGTAAGATGCCAAACATCGACATTTTACCTTAAAAGAAAGCTTCTCGTCAAAATTTTATTTGTCCAGATCGGGATTTGAACCCGCGAGTTTTGGGTTCAGAGTAAATGAGCCTAATGCTCTGTCATGGAGGTTGTCAAGGTCAATTATATTTTTTATTTAGAGTTCTAAAAAGCATCATTTTTGGTACTAGTATTTAAGCCTAGAGCAAGGCATACAAACACATTACTCAGGGGTGGTTTAATTTAAAACTTGCCATACCAATAAGAAAAAAGTTTGATTGCGAAAAAAAAACATAATTTTTTTTCCCCGAATGTTCATTTGATTTAAGTGCAAACAAAAATAAATCTTAAAATCTTTTTCGGAGACTAAACAATTTGTTTGAAACGTTCCAGGTGTGGACGGAGAGCTCGGTCGGCCGGAAAAGGAAATTGAATAACAAAAAAAGGATGCGATTTTATTTCAACAGAGGAAACCTTTTAGGGCTGCCGAAGGCTGCAGAAATAATACTGAATATTTTAATTTGGGACGATACAATAACAACAGAGGGTTGAAACTGGACAGTGAGGAGGGCTAAGTATTGCTCCAGGCAAAGCGCTTTCCAATGTAGCGTTATGAATAAAGAGGTGCGACTGGCTTGGTTTACCACGTGCTTTCAAATATGGGTGTGGTCTACAACTGTAAGTGATAAGTGAAGAATTTGTGATTCTATCTACCCTCTTTCCACCCAAACTTAACACTTTATTAATTTATTTTCCAGGCGACGTAACGTTATGGTTTTTATGATTTCTGCTCTGGAACATCAGTTACATGTACCGCTACAGACCGGTTAAAGTGTTTTTAAGATCGCCTGCAATTAGGAAAGTAATACAAATTAATAAAATCAATGTCATTGATGAAAAAAAAACAAAAATGGACATATGATCGACCCTTGGGGTACCCCAGAAAAACAGAAATATGAAGGAAGTAACCCATTTGCGCAAGTTTTGTGAGCGAGATATCATGATTCTCGATATCAAAGACTTCGATTTTTTTTAAATATATACAGTCTACTTGATTTACACTATCTAGGGACCTTACAAAATATGATGACAGCCTCCGTGGACTATGAATCCAAAGGTCACGGGTTGAAACCCGGCGTGCGCAGATAATTTTTATCATATTAGTATGTGTCATAACCGCACTGCAGTGCTTCCGGTATGTTCACCGAGGGGTGAGTTCCCGGATTTGCAGCCCTTATGAGAACTAGGGTGGCAGGAATGAGGGAAAGGATCAACATATCTAGAAATGACCTCATCATGGAATCCCGTCAGATCTCGAATTCTAGCATATAAGCTCATTGGTGTAAGATATTAGCCCCATCAATCTTAACTCTGCCAGGATGGACTCCCTCTTGATGGCCTTCTGTACACATGAGACCTAATATCCCCTATTGCCAATTTTTAGATTTACTATTGTGTATATTTGTATTACAACTATAATTTAATAAAATGTAATATTATTGATTATGGAATGTATTGCATTGCACTACTCCTGCAATCCTTCTTGAAAAAAACTTTATCATTATTATAACACATTTAATTCATATAAAATAATGTATACGAATATAGTATATTTGCGTTACGTGGCGCAGTGGTAGGTACTTTAAGCACCATCCTGGTGAAAGACCACCATACAGGATCGAAACGTTGCTTGAAATGGCTTAAGCTGTGTTTGGTGACCAGATCTAAATAGCTAGGTACTTCCTAACCTATTTCTTCCTATCTCCTTCCCCTCCCCACAACATTAAGCCTCACAACATACTTCGATTGGAGATGGCGTAGTCCCACTGGCTCCAGATGGTTGGGAGCAATTGGAACTCTTGTGCGGTATTCACTTAAAACAAAACAAACAAAAAAATGCTCCTGAGAAAAATCTCTTCCAATTTCCAATATCAACATATTTTACGTCAGTGAGGGAAGAGATTTAAAAACAAAATCCTGTTGATTGAAATAATCTCTTCTCATTCACGTATTATTTGTAATTTAAAGAAACTAAAAAGAATATGCCCTCCACAGGATAAAAATGAATGGAGGCTTGCAAACAGCAGCCTTATTGGTCAAATGGTTTACATCCTCCATCTATTCTCTTAACTACCCTTATTTACAGTTCACAACTTCCCTGCATAGCGACCTACTCTACACTATACTATGCACAATGTTCAGGTATTCATAGACTGATTGAGAAAGCACTCTCGTGCTCATGCTGTTGAGTGTATATCTAAAATGGTTCAAACGCTAAATCATTCATATCGGTAATATCCCATAAACCAACCTGATGGGCTCTGACACATGTCCAAACATTCTAGAAAAGGTAAATCGAGAAATCGTACCAACGCACAGATTAATTGATTCAAGAGAATATTTGGCTGACTCACTGTTACATTGAACAAAGAAAATAGAAGGTTCTACTCAGAATTATATTGAAAAGTAATTGATTATAGAAATAATATCACAAATCTTCAACGAAAATATGAAAAGAAAAAAGCCAGAAAAAAAAATAATAAAGGAAGTCACGTCTCTGCCAATTGAGCTACCGAAACCTTATTAGAAACCGGCATTTTTATCAGTCTCAAACTTTCTTTAAAAATATTAGTATATATATTTTTAAATTTCTTTCATCTTTGTAATGGTAGGTATGCAAAGTTCTACTCGAGCACATTTTGACAAAATAATTTTACCAAAAATTAATTATTTTGAAGATTTAAAATTAATTACGTTGAAGTTTTAAAAGATCTCTAAAAGCTCGTCGAAATTAAAAAAATATATGCAACGTGTTTAGAGAATGCTGTGTGGAGGGTCTTTTTGAGGAAAGGAAGGAGTGAAACTGGGTCTTGAAGAGGCCCATTTCAAAGGAGGGAGGAAATGCAGAGGCCAGAAAATCGTTCCACAGCCGAGCTGTTGAACAGAAAAACGAGTCGTAAAAGCGACCCATTCTCATGTATTGAATATCAACCGTGTGAAAATGCTGGGCGCGCGTTCGGAGAGTTTTCCGACTATGCACCAGTGCCGAATCTTCAATTGAAATACCAGTAGAACCAGAACAGCATTCCCATCTGACATCTATGCTCAAAAGATTCCAATCCGTTTGTTAAGATAGAAGAATCTATCAGTTTGTGCACATATTCAAGGGTTTTTTCTTCAGATCAAAGGTGGCTACCAAATTCAACAGCGGGGCGCACTAATACATGTCGGGTTGATGGATTGAAAATCACAAGAAACATTGATAAATAGATAATTGAATTACCATTTGTTACGCAAAAATGTGTATTTACGATACAAAAGGTCAGACACGTAGGTGATATTTTAAAATGTTTTTTCGATTCAAACAATGGCAGAATATTTCGCGATACCCTTCTGCGGGAAAACTATAAAACGCGAGAGAGCGTTCTTTTGGTTGATTTAGGCGGTCGTTCAATTTTCGGAAAATAGACCATATACAGTAGCCGACAAAAGCTCTCTCCATGAAAATCATTTTGAATTGATGACGTGGTACACAGTTTACTGGAGTGGTTCAAACATTATTTTGAAGAGTGGTGAAATGACATTTTTTTTGGTCCGCTATATTTTTTTAACTAAGGTTTTTTAAAGTTTAGTTTCCAACTGTTCACGGCTTTTATTTTTTTACAAATTGTTCCGTGAATAAATACACGCAGTGTTTGAAATCGAAAAATAAAGTGTATTTTAGATCTATAAAATAAACACCCCAACGAAATATGTTTTTATAATTAAATTTACATATTTAATTAAATCAGTGTATGTTACACTGTTCTGATAAAGGTTGGTTACAACTGAAACAAGTTAACTTACGTATGTATATTTAATTATAATATCAATTGTAGTACAAAAAGCATATTTCTTATTATTTTTCTTGATTATTTTTTTTCACGCAAATATTTTTTTTCCAAAGAAGGCGAAGCTAGCAGTCCACAATGAAATGCTTATAACAACTCCGATGTATAGCAGTGAGGCATAGACCTGGCAGAGGAAGGATGAAAGTAGACTGAATGCTGTAGAAATGAGATCCTTGAGGCGTATACGCGTAAAACTTGGGCATGTAGAGCAAAAAACTAGGAAAGGAGTGTGAAAATAATATATGACGCAACAGTGAATGAATGTGAACGAAGCAAGGAGTGTGTGCCAAGACAGAGTATATGGCGGTCCGTCCTCTCTGCCTACCCCTGCGGGGAAACGGCGTGATGGTTAGTTAGTTTTTATTAAGTCAGTGAATGGAATAAGTCAGTGAGACCCAATGAATACATGGCACGATCAAGTGAACCAAATATTTAAGTCGTGTCATGTGAAGAGTCAGAATTACAGAAGAGTATATATGAGACGATCTACGAATGTGAATGATGCAATGAGTGTGTGCCAGGACAGAGTTGTTTGGCGGTCAGTCCTCTCTGCCTACTCCTCCGGGGAAACGGCGCGATGGTTAGTTAGTTAGTTAGTTATGTTATACTGTCCTGATGAAGGTTGGGAGCAACTGATACTAGTTGACTTACGTGTGCATATTTAATTACAATATCAATTATAGTAAGAAAAGCATATTATCTTAATTTCTCATAACATTCACGTCGGTATGGCAAATATTTACCGTCATTAATTTTAGCTGTAGGCATTGAATTAATAACAAGTTTTGAAATGATATTGACTCGACGAATCCCATAAATTATGATATCCGCTAATTTAACTGGAACTTAATAAGAAGGTAGGTACTCTCAAGGCGAAATCATCGCCAAACTATCGCTTTCGCTTCTTTGAACATCGTTTAACATCTCTAATCAAATATAATGAAAGCGCTGGAAGTGCTGCTCGCACACAAAACCAATTTAAAACTGATTAAGTAATCACACTTTTCAATCTACAAAAACCATTATTAAAACATGTTTCCAATAGACTATGCAAATGAAGCATTCACCCGAAAATCGTCACAAAAAATTATGAATAGAAATATTTTTTTACTTCGCTTTATTATGGAAATAACCGATTATTTAAAATGTAATATTGATAGGAAAAAGGAATAAAATATATTTTTTAGGCCTTCAAGTCACAAATTTCCCGAAAATAATAATTTATTTACTGTTTTAAAGTTTATTTTGTAAAACTCCATTTTAATATTAAAGTTTTTAACGAGCTTTTTTTTTCGTAGAAAGCAATCACTTTGTGTTTTTTCACGTTCTTAGTTGACGTTTTGCCTCTTTCATTTCATACGAGTATTATCGGTCTCTCTCTCTCTATTTTCCTTTGTTATAATTTAAATGTTATTATTTAGTTTTCTTACTGTTTTCTTTTTTACTATTTTATGTTCTCCCCCTGTATGTATGATTATATATAACCACACACTGTGTATTTTTGTTAAGTTTAATTTTATACCCTGATGATGCTTAGGCTAAGCAAAACCGGTCGGTCATAAAAAATAAAATAAAATTTGTGGTCTCATTTTTATTTTATTTTTATAATGATAATTATTTAAATTTTAAAAACGATTTTCTTCAACTAAAAGTTCAGCTGTGCATTTTTAAGTGTGATAGCTGTTTCTTTTTCTGAAGGCATTATTAAACTGAACAATTAACTTTAAAAATATTTATAAAAACGACATTAAAATTTCACAA
Source organism: Drusus annulatus (assembly GCA_022651775.1). Classification (NCBI taxonomy): domain Eukaryota; kingdom Metazoa; phylum Arthropoda; class Insecta; order Trichoptera; family Limnephilidae; genus Drusus; species Drusus annulatus. The sequence goes on along the minus strand of JAGWCC010000765.1, from coordinate 127,460 downwards.
TTATTAGAGTTATAAAATATACATATCGCAACAAATATTCAATAAAGAAAGTGTATAAGCCAAAGGAAAAAAAAAAAGAATTGACAATTACTAGTCGTACTTTTCAGAATGTTAAAAATAACGTATTATTTCCAATAGCTTGTGCAAATAAAGCAATACCTCGCGCACATCATTAAAATATGAATAGAATTATTCCAGATAGCTATTGAAAGGAAAATAAGAAGAATTGAACACTAATCAATTTCACTTTTCAGTCCATTCTACTCAAGAGCTTATGCAAATAAAGCATATGATTTTCAATACATCGTTAAAATAGATTTTTTCTGGGTTTTAGCCTACTCTGAAACTACCCTTTTTTAAACGGAAAATATTTAAAAACAAATGTTAAACATTCATCGTGAGAAAAAAATATTTATAATTCATATTAAATGAAAACCCGACCTTTTCCAGTGAAACGCTAAGGCATATCAATTTCCCCCACAATAAGCCGGACAGCGGAATAATGTACGGCCATTAACGGAACTGAATTAGCGCAGGTAGTGTTATCTTTGAATATTTAACGGTAGTAAAACCTCACTTCCGGTTCGCTATGCTATTAAGCGGCCATGACAGTGGAAAGCTTAGTTTCCGGAACAAGCACTGACCACTAAAAGGCGGGGATGTGGTCTTCTAAAATGGACACAAATGATTATATAGGCTTTGTGAAAATACGCGCGTGGCTTCGAAATAATCACGTAAAAAAAAAATGCACAAAAAATAACTATTTTCTCGTAATCTTTATGATGGCTGGAAATAAATTTATATGTGCAAGAAACAATCAACAAGGTGTCATTTTAATTAAGTACATGTTCCTGGTCAATACATTTATGCGGTACGATGGTAATTGAACCAGCAAATTTCCGAATCAAGGTCAAATACGTAGACCATTATGCTACAGAGGCTGTCGTTTATTTATTTAACAAAGATCTCATAAAAAACAGTTGTTCACCAAATACATTAAAATAAACCAAACATTTGTTTACACCCCACATATAGACAAGGTATTACATATCCGAAGGAGTTATGTGAGTACAAACTGAAGTAGTGTGATGCATTATATATGATATAATAACGCAAATAATGTGAGCAATGAAAAACAAAAAGATGAGATTTAAGAAAGGGTAATTCTTATACACATGTTTTGAGGTAAGCGTTGAATTGGCAAGTGTAAAAATATGTGTAGTAAATATATAATTTTAATTTCATTTAAATATACCATTACATTTTTATGTTTTTATATGAATACCGTACTAGAGTCTCAACTGCTCCAAACCATCTAGAGTAAGTGAGACTGTGGCATCCCCAATAGGGGTATGTTTTGTGAGGCTAAAAGTAGTGGGGAGGGAAAGGAGAAAGGGAAGAGAAAGGTTGGGAAGTTCCTGACTATTCAGATCTGATCACCAAACACGGCTAAAGCCATTTCAAGCAACGTTTAGATTGTGAATATTATAATTATACCCATTAAATTACTTCGATAAACGATGTAATCAGAAATAAATTTTCAAGCCATATAACCCATGGAATATAGCCCATGATTTATTATATTCACTACCTAACTAACCATAACGTCGTTTATCCGCAGGGGTAGGCAGAGAGGACGAACCGCCATACAACTCTGTCTTTGCACACACTCCTTGCTTTAATTTACCCCAATGTTAAATATTACGCGGAAATGCGGCCTAGACACCTCGACAGGTAAACAATTATGCGAGTAATCTCAATATGGATAATCTGTATTTTATATACGTCTAATTTTCGGAGATGCAGTGTAATGAGATATCAAAACTATATAATCTATTTTCTATAGAAATTCGATTAAAGCTGGTTTGCACTGAATGTTTTATAGGTATTACCAAGAATTTACCAACCGCAATCTAATTAATTTATAATAATGAATTTTAGATCGAGTTGTCAAATTCTCAGCGCCCCACAATATTAATATTCAAATAGCAATTTAATTATAAGAAGCCTCCAAGGCAAAAGGGTGACCCAAAAAGATCATGCCAACGTAAATGGAAAAGCCAAGTTAATATTTATACAATAAAATGATTTTATTAGAACTTTCATAAATTATTAATTATTAAATTTTAACTCATACTCGTAAATGTATTAGCATTTAAAGCTTCAACTAAGAATGTTGTACATGAACCAGAACCGTAACAAATGTTTAAAATAAAAAATAACCAAATTAGATTTTTTCTTGGTGTTGTAATAAAAAAGAAGCCTATTCGTGTATTTTGAAATAAGTGAAAACCTCCAATAGTGTTGCCGTTTAATAAATCGTATTGGTCAAGGCTTCACAGGCCATAAAGCAATGGGCTCAATTGGCTGTGAGCTTTCGAATTCGAGGGCAAATTAAATAAAAGTATATCACTTATACCTTATTTACTGCAAATAAACACATTACACTGAGTATTAATAGAAGTCTGATTACAAATGATTACGTTTAGAAAAAAAAAATTGTAATTGCGTAGTTTGCGGCATTAAAAGTACTCGTTAATATTGTTGTAAAACCTTTCATCTCTTATTTAAGCTTCAAAAACTTTCTGTATATTTAAAATTTATTTATGATGGAATTCCGTTGTTATAAAATTATTAAAAACGCAACGTAAGATTATCCAATTTTAAAACAAAAAATCGCAATTGGTAACAGAGCATTTTTTCCATTTCAGAATTATTCTAAATCACCATGTAATTGATTTGTTTTATTACTAACTATGAGTGGTTGAATTGACTAAGTTAAAAAGTATCTACCGGTGTAAAGTTGCCCATAGAAGGGTTAAATTAACGCAGATAGTTTAATAAATATAAAATAATATATGGTATATTTGCAGAACGTTTCTGAGTGGTAGATACTCTATGAATCGCCCTGGTGAAAGACCACCATTCAGAATCGAAACGTGCTTGAAATGGCTCTAGCCGTGTTTGGGGATCAGATCCGAGTAGCCAGGCACTTCAAAACCTTCCTGTCCCTCATCTCCTTCCCCTCCCCTCTACCTTACCCAAACGGGGATGCCATAGTCTCATTGGATCTAGACGGTTGAGAGCAGTTGGGGCCTTTGTGCGGTATTTAATTTAAAAAATATATGAAATTAAATACATATTATTTGAACGTGATAAAAGTTTTGAGCTTGAAAGGTATTCGGATACAGTTATATAATATATCAAACTAACAGTTTGATAAACCTCCAAATGGGGAAACAGCTGTCAGACATAACTTAACAATCAAGCAGAACAACAAAAAATAAAATTAAACAATATACGAGTTTACGTAAGTGCCTCAACGATATTCACATCGTGGAATAAATAATCAAATTATGTATTTAATTTTCTTTTAAAGTGAATGCACAGCACGTTTCTTGTATATTTTTCTGTTCACTGCAGCTTTCTTAATGAAAATATAAGCAACTTCCCGGGCTAATGAAGACAAATGGCAAGAAGAAAGAAAAAAACAGAAAGAAAATATTGTAACTAAATTACTACCATTCTTGTGTTCAAGGATGTTTAGCAAGGAAAAACTAGAAACGGTCACGGAAAGGAAATACAAATACTCGGCAGCGAGAGATGCAGCTTGTTTGATAAGCTTTGCATGTCTTTGTGATCATATAAAAGGAATGATAAAAATATTGGAAATATTTCTACGAAATATGGTTTTACTGCTTTGACTTTCCTGAGAGTAAAGGATGTTTTCCCGATGATGAAAGACGATATCTCTTTTACCGCTCTAGATGATTGGATTCGAATTCTGAAAAATTCATTGAATGGATATTTATATCTGCAACGAATTATATCCGGGTGGAATAATAATAAAAACAACAATTTAATATAAGCTAAGGGTCTAAGATCTAAGATGAAACGTATAAATTCATATTAAATAAGTTGTTAAAGCAAAGAAAAAGAAATTATATTGAGGACCGTTAACATGTTGGTATTTAAAAACATCAATAATAGGGTTTATTTATACTAAAGTAGATCCTTCATCAGAACGATATACTATACGTTCCTGATGAAGGTTAAGTAAATTGTTATATTAAATAAATTGTTAAACAAAATTATTTTTTATTTAAATTATAATGTCCAGCTACAAAGTGTTTGTTCCTTTCGATAATTTAACATCAATAATATTTGGATAATTTGTCTAGCGCCGTGTTTGTGAAAAATCACCTCAAGGGCGCTCTACAAATCTTAATTTCTACTAAATATTAATTCCTACTTTATATAAATATACAGCAACATACTAACCTGGCAGGTCACTTCATAAATAACAGAGACAATGAAACCATTTTTTTATTACAGCGAATACACTAAAAGTCCATTGCATTTCTGGTTTTGGAAAAATTAAAGCAAATTATTACAAACGTTTAATTTTCTAGATAATTATGTTTGCAAGCGTTCATTTGATTCATTACTTTTTATATCCTATTTAATATTGAAAACAATATTTTTTTATGTAAATCTGATTTATTTGTAATTATTTAACATTTTTCTTTCTCATCAATGACATATTGATAACTTTTATAATATCTGAAAGAACATTTTCCCAACAACTTTATAAATCAGTGATATATTCTTTATGTAAAACCTTTATGTGTGTGAATACTCGTATCTTTCCCAATGTATTTATGATGATTAATCAATCGCTACTGATATGAGGCTCTTTTTAATGTATTTATCCGTTTATACCAGTTGTTTACAGAGTTGGTAGAGTAGTATCTATCTAAGGCAGTGAAGTCAGTTTTTGACTTGTTTTTGATGATTTTAAACTGACTCCGTGCACCAGGCCGTAGCTAAGACCAAGGCTACGGTATTTATACATCCATTCATAGCACATATCGACATAATGTTTTTGTTTATTCGTATAGTCACTCTTTCACAGTATTTTTATCAACAAAAATATAGCATATATCCTAAAAAACCGTTTAGTTGTGTCAAGTTTAGTGGCATAATAAAAAATGTGGGTGGAAGATTATCCTTACAGTATATGGAAGCGGTCTATGAAAGTTGTTGTCTCTTTCTCTCTCATGGTGTACGACGTAAAAACCCTGGAGAAAGTGATTTATCGCAAGTTTGTGTAGGTTGGGTAAGAATAATTAGCTCTCCCTCCATATATTGTTACTTCAAGGTTTATACCCTTTTATTTTGTACTCCCTTTTAAAATTTGTACGCCTTTGTAAAAATAATAATAATGCTAATAATAATAGTGGAAATATCGCCTCAAGGGCGTTTTACAAAACTTAAGCTGTGGCTAAATTTACCACAAAACTATTTAAATACCTAGAGCTATAGCTAAACCTGCCTTATTGATATTTACATTTGCCACAGGCTGTTTAGGAGTAGATCGAGGATTGAGTTTAGACGCTAACGTACCCTGATTGGGTATGTTTAGTTTTTATTTCAGAGAAATACAAATATTTATATTGTTGCCTTGTAGTTTCATCATTTTTTTAATTTATTCAAATGATAATATAGTACAAGAAAAGTATTTTTCAATATATTTTTCCCAAAGGGTTAAATAAAAACTCTTTCCGGGTAGGTCGAAATTTTTTTACCAAAAATTAATGAGGTTTTTCAAACTCCTTGGGAATAATATATGTTTTTTGTAGTATATTATCATTTTAAATAAATAAATGTCATAAAAGTAGTGAAACTACGAGACAACAAAATACACGTTTTTATTTTAATTAAATAAAAATGAGAAATTTTGTTATTTATGATTAAGCAAAGCTTTTGCAGCAATATGTTTACGACTGAGGAGCACAAGAATTTGCTTTAAAGCATCCAATTACACGTTGCTATTGTGAATACAAACGAAGCCATAGCGCGCAAGATCACAAATACCTCGAAATAATAATTAATCCCGCCTCAATTCCGATAATGGAGAACTGTGGCCGAGCTTAAAATCGCTTTAATGCGAATAATCATTAAGGAGGTAACACAGGATCCTACTCAAATACTGGCTTGGCCCTTTCAACGAAATACTAATAATGAAACCCAATTATTGGCTAATCAGCCGGTAATAAAAGCTATCGGAGCTGTTTTTGACCCGCAGGTTGACCTTTTACTTGACATTTTAAATATGGTATTAATACTTCGACCGGTCGGTAGCTGAGTGGATAAACGCGTCGGATTCCCATCCGGGCGTCGTGCGTTCAATTCCTCTGCTGGCTAAGTCCTTCATCATTGCACAAGCCACATCATCCGCTTCTTATAATTGCAGTAGAGTTTTTCAAATATTGTCAGGTTATTCGTAACCCTAGAATGTTTGTCTTTCTTTAAAAATGTAAGGATGTATTTTTAATACAATTTATATGGACAATTTATAGGACGGCCTCCATGGTCGAGAATCGAAATGTTGGTTGAAATGGCTTTAGCCAAGTTTGGTGACAAGATCTGAGTAGCCAGGTACTTCTCAACATTATCTTTCCTCATCTCCTTCCCTTCCCCACTACCTTCAGCCTCACAACATACCTCTATTAGAGATGCCATAGTATCACTGGCTCAAGACGGTTTTGAGCAGTTGAGACTCTTGTGCGGTATTCACGTAAAAAATAAAAATAAAAATATATATATATTTATATATATAAAAATATACATGTACCAAATATCAGTCCCATAATGAGTTTTGTTGATGTGCAACTCTTAATTCAATGTTTTATTTAAAATTAAAAATGAACATCGCTTGACGTGGAATTCCATTTTAATGATTTAATAAAACAAATTTATAACTTTATTCCTGTTTATTCAACCTCACAACATATTCAAAGAGATTCTGAAGTGAAATTCTATTGATTCAAAGAGAAATTCTTGTTTGATCATACCCTGCCTGATTTTTTTTGTTGTTTTTTTGTAAATTGTTTTTTATTCTCTTGTCTTGCTTTTCTATATGAAGATGTATGTATTTGGCCATAAAATCTAATTTCATAAAATAAAAGTGGAATATAACGTATAAGAAATTCAATAGAGAAAATTATTATTATTATTAACATACCTACCCCTACATCGAGGATGGCATAGACCCCCCGGCCCCGGGCAGTTGGGACTCTTGTGCGATAATAACACGAAAAAAACTATGCGTTAACGTAATAATGATAAAAAGTGTAACAAAGCAAACAGATATTTGATTAAATTATGCATCGAAGTTCTTAATAATAACAGTGAACTTATACTCATATAGCGCAGTTTTGTGATATTTCAGCTCAAGTGCACTTTATACTAAATTAATTATTCTTATGAGACCAAACAAACAAGGAAAAAATAATATATCAAAAGTAAACAAATTAAAACTACCTAAAATCACGATCGTCATCATAAATCATGAGAGAAAAAGATTCAGATATGGGTACAACAGTGCATGTGTACATCAACAGATTAAAAAAAACAATTTACCAGAAGCTAAGGGTATAAAAATTCAGATGAAACGTATGAATTCATATTAACATATTTGTCAAATCAAAGAAAGGGAAATTAGATTGGGAAAGTTAATGTGTTCGTACTTAAAATAGTCCTTTTGAAAATAGTACCCTACTTTGAATAGTACTTTTCTGGCTGACCACAGTATTCTGCATTATCACGCAACCTTCTAAATGTGTATTAAATTGTTGTTTATTTAGTTTTTAGGCTCGTTGATGATCAAATACAGCAGATTTAACCGAGCATGCTCGTGCGAGGGTTTGTGGTATTTCCATGGATTTGCAATAATTAATTAATTAGTTAACATATGCAGAAAAGCTCCTATAATTAAAAATCGGCCGCTGGAAACCGCAAATGGAATTTCAGATTCGATTAGGAATGGAATTCGACCGGTTTGAGCGAATTATGATGTGTGCTTAAAATAGATTTTGAGGAATTTTGAGTGCAAATACGTAAATAGATATTTTTCAACTTTTATGTTAACTAATTTCTTGCCCTTCCAACTTCCTGCTGCCACAAAAAAACAACCCCAAACTGGAAGTGCCATAATTTCACCGGCTCCGGGCAGTTCTTGTTTTTATTTTAATAGTGAATACCACACAAGAGTCCCAACTGTCTAGAGCCAGTGAGACTAACATTACAATATTAAAAAAACAACACCTTTTTTATCATTTTAAGCCTAAAATGTTGCTTGTGAAATGACGGAGAAACTAAGTTAGCAGAGGAATTAAACCTACGACATCTGGGTGGGAGCTGGTCTATACCTGCATCTTTTTTTTGGATCAATTTTGACCGTTTTAAAAATGAGGATATTCGGAAAGATTTACGCTGATGTACGCGTAATAAATAGAATTAAGAAAGAGGGATGTTTAAATGATTTGAGTATCTAGAGCGGATGAAAAAATGAAACAAGTGTGTATGTGATGCAAAAGTGAATAGTAGAAGAAGTCGGGGACGCCCGAGGAAGACATGGCATGACCAAGTGAATCAAACACTTGAGTTGGGTCATGTACGAGAATACAGTACAATACGAGCGTCAGAATAACAGAAGTATATGTATGAGACGATGTATAAATGTGAATGAAGCATGGAGTGTGTGTCAAGAGATAGTCGTATGGCGGTACATCATCACCCTTGCGAAAAACGGCGTGATATTTAGTTAATTAGTTTATATATAATACAGATTTTTCAATGTTACTAGCAATCATGTTCAGGTTGACGTAGATCTACCGTATCTACTCACATTAAACCCTCTGTTAACAAATTTATTAAGACCGGTGATATTTAGCTAGTGGTAGTTCAGTGATTTTCATAAAACTTTTAAAAATGTGGAAAATTATGCATGAAAAACAGCGGCCAGCCACAAATTTTCCCCTTACAAGTAAATACACGTTTTAATCGAAAACGAAATTCAATATTTTTATCTGAAAATAAGGTTGTTCAATTAAATTAATACTTTTTCGTTTTTAAAAATATTTACAAAATAAATATACAATATCCATGGCACGAAAACCAAATTTTCGGAAATGCTTTGAATTTAAATATTTTGCCAGGAATATATAAATGTACGAGTACAACAAAAATATTCAATTATTTAGAGTAGGTATAAATGTATTATATATTTATTCGCAATATGCCAGATGTTACATTGTTAGTTTTGTAAATTATTAGTATTTAATACGCCTCTTCGCCAGTGATTTCAACAACCTTTTGTAGATTTATTTTTTTTATTAAATAATTGATAAAATGGACGAAGAAATGTCAAATGAAAACAGTTGTGACGACTTAAATATTCCACTGGAAGAATCCTTTTTAAATATATTATAAACGTGAAAATAAAACTCGCATGAATGTTGAAGGGCTTATTTACACATTTAGATAATTACACTTGTAGCACGAATAGATATAATAATCGTATCAATATGAACAATAGTGTCGTGGGTTCCGGTCTTTACGGGGGTAGAATCCAGACTGTTTGGGTAGGGGTTAAGGGATGCTGTCCCCATCTGCACCTTCAAGTGCATTCCTCCGCCACATGTCGATTGATATCTTTGGGCGAGCGCATTTCAATTCACACGTTTACAATATTTTTAATAGTGAATACCGCACAAAAGCCCCAATTGCTCATAGCCGTCTAGAGCCAGTGGATTATGGCATCCCCAATTGGGGTATATTGTGAGGCTGAAAGTAGTTGGAAGAGGAAGGAGATGAGGAAAATGAAGGTTGGGAAGTACCTGGCTATTCAGATCTAGTCACTATACACGGCTAAAGCCATTTCAAGCAACGTTTAGATTTTGACCAGGGTGATAATAAGAGTATCTACCGTTCCGGATCGTGCCGCAAATATGCTGTTCATGGTGTTATGACGCATATTAATTTAATAAATTTTATTTACGCACGCCGGGTTTGAACCCGTGACCTCTCGATTTGTAGTCGAGCGTCTTACCACTCGAGCACGGAGTTCTTAAAATTAAAGCCTACAACATTGCTGCCTCAGATATCATAATAACAGATTTTATGCTTCAATACAGTTATGATAAGAAACCGATCTAATGACTTATTACCGATGGAATGATTTTTTAAATTCGCAGTTTTCGAATGAGTGACAAAATAATGATCATATAAAGATCGTGTACCGTAAGCGAAGCTAGCATTCCGTAATTAGGTTCTTATACCAACCCTGACATATGTCAGTGAGGCATGGAACTGGCAGAGGAAGGGTAAAAGTAGACTGAATGCTGTGGAAATGAGAACCCTGAGACGTAAAACCATGTATAACCGTGTTAAATATAAACATATCTGAACCTTTTCTCTCATGATTTATGACAACGATCATGATTTTAGATAGTTTTAATTTGTACACAAATTATGTTTAATTTTTTCCTTGTTAGTTAGTCTGATTAGCTTAATTAATTTAGTACGAACCACATTTGAGGTGAAATATCACAAAAGTGCGCTATAGTTCCCTGTTATTATTATTATATTAAAATAAGAATACCCAGAAAAAATGCAAGGCTGATGTAAGCTTAATGAATAAGATCAAGAAAAGGACGCTTAGATGGTTTGAGCACGTAGAGCGAATGAACGAAGAAATGAGTGTGAAAATAATGTATGACGCGAAAGTGAATGAAAGAAGAAGTCGGGGACGCCCGAAGAAGACACAGCGCGATCGAGTGAATCTAATACTTAAAGCAGGCCATGTGAACAGGCCAGAATAACATCGGAGTATGTATGAATGTGAATGAAGCAAGGAGTGTGTGCCAAGACAGAGTAGTATAGCGGTCTGTCCTCTCTGCCTACCCCTGCGGAGAAACGGCGAAATGGTTAGTTATACAGCGCCTTTGAGGTGATTTTTCTCAAAAACGACGCTATACAAAGTATCCAAATATTATTATATTAGTTAGTTAACCGTTTGACTGTAATATCTTACTAGCGTAGGGAAAGCTCACGATCTTACGGAAACAGAAAAAATCTCGTAATTTAAAATTTTCATTCAGCCTGTATGATAAACACAGGGATGTTGTTTTGAGGCCATCCCTTACAATGTCTGTTTGCTTGGAACAAAAGCTCCCGATACAAAGGCTGCCCGGAATCCGTACGGTTTTTGAATTGCGATTTGATAAAAATCGGCTTTGTCCGGGAATATAATTGCACCGACTGGCGCAAAGGATCGTCAGACGGGTTGGAGGCTCTCGGGCTAACGCAGCCTGCGAACACTGGAAGTTGTTTCGGCCGAGATCCTCAAACTTTAATTCTGTACGTGCCTTGCACACATTATTCACTGCACTGGGCGGACTGGGTTTTGAATTTGAGTTCTTGAAAGCTCTTACTAAATAAATGTCACTTAATAATTGTTTATTTAGTACAGAAAAACATTGCTTACTTAAATATGTTACAATTTCATGATCAAAAAGGTTTAACAGTCATACAGGTTTAACTAGGAAGATCTTCGCGTTTTAGGACAGTCAAATTAATGGATCACAATCTCAATATCACAAGGTGTATTTTTTATGTGTCTTTCGCTTTTGAGGTTATATTGTTTTCTTCTTTACTTAAGGGTCATATGTTTTATTTTTTATCTTTTCGGTGTACCTACCTAAATTTATGTACCAGGCTTCTGCCTGATTAGATTAATTAAAAAACCATGACAGGAGCATTTTAAAGAAGAGTGTTAAGACGCTCGACTACGAATCCAAAGGTCAAAGGTTCAAACCAAGGGTGCGCAAATATATTTTATTTAGTTTATAAGTATTATAACAAATTTAATTCATATAAAATAATATATAGTATATTTGCGGCACGTTTCAGAGTGGTAGATACTCTAAGCATAACCCTGGTGAAAGACCACCATTTAGAATCAAAACGTTGCTTGAAATGACTTTAGTCGTGTTTTGTGACCAGATTTGAATAGCCAAGTATTTCCCAACCTTTCTCTTCCCATCTCCTCTTTCTCTCCACTATCTTAATCCTCTCAACATACTCCAATTGGGGATACCATAGGCTCACTGGCTCTAGACGGTTGGGATAAGATATAAAAAATAAAATTAAAAAAATTATTTGGTTCACACGATTTGTCCAGGTTGTGATTTTTTAAATTTTGTACCAAAATACACTGAAAATTCACCTTTGACAAATAGATGGGATACGAGGTATTATTTTGACATGACCAACATTTATTTATTTACTTAATTTTATTGTTAAACTATATTTATTTTAATCCAAAGTTTACCAGTAGCAGTGGCGTGCACAGAGTTTTTGATCAGGGCAGGCAGTGAGAAAAACAGCAGATCAATTAATTATAGAGGTAGGTACTAACAAATGTCACTGATTGCTGTTGAATTTGTTCTGTAAAAGTACTGCCTTAGACGCTTACAAAGATACTAACACAAACGAGTACCACGTAAACGCGCAACGTATTTTGTGTAGTCTAGTGAACATAGAATAATCTACTCTAAAGATAGCGACGTTTGAGCATATGTAGTTACTGCTTTTGACACGTTATAGAAAAAAGGTCGGTGGGGGGCGCTCGCGGCGGTGCGATAAGCTGCATTTCGCGACTATTTTTGAAAGTGTAGATTTATTGCAATAATTTCATTCTATTTATTCCAATATAATAAATATATTTATGCGACTACGGTAAGGTAGGCAGTGCTTATGTGCCTCTATGAAGTGCACATCTCTGACCAGTAGGCAGGGAGTACATACTTATATGGTGTGACAAGTTATCCAAAAATACATTGTCCCCAAAACCCAAGAGAAAAATGTCTTCAACGTAAAGATGTTTGCAGGCGAAAGCGCGAATAATATCCCCATCGGCTATGAAACCGTGACGTGTGTATTGGAAAAACACTTTAAAATGGTAATCTCGCCGACTTTTCCCCTCCCCTCCCCTCCCTCCCCCTCCACGCTCCCCACCCGTCTGCTCCCGGTCTCGCCCGTAAACATTTCAATATGCGAATCTCGCAATATATTCCCGCTCTGGGGCTGGCCGCACATGTGTTATACTGATGTGAGATGTCCCGACACATGCTTTATGCGAGCGCTTACACATACGCTCACCGAGGTTCTAATTCTCGACAGTTGGATTACGCTAAAACGGGGTGGGTTTCAATCTCAGAGTAAGAATATATATGGAGAGATAGCTGTATATTTTTACCCAATCTATACAAATTTACGATAAGTCACTTTCTCCGGGTTTTTACGTCGTAAACCGTGATAGAGAAAGAGACAAGACAAGTTCTCATATAATATAGCAACACTGTTGCATGTTTTTTCGTCTCCCGTGTCTCCTGCGACTCTGCCCACTACGTTTTGATATAAGGCATAACCGGACATAACTCAACGGTTTTTTAAGTTATATCCTATATTTTTGGTTATAAAAATACTGTAAAAAAGTGGTTATTATCACTCGGAAAACCAACGATTTTAATCACTTGTGAGTAGCCCGCGTGTGCAGCTGCGTCACTAAAGAGTTAGTAACCGGCTAGTAGCTTCAATCACAAACCAGTTCAGTTTATTTTGAGTATCTCCGTGTGCATACGGCCTAAGCCTCATTCAAACTGAGCTACTCAAAAGAAACTGAATCGGTTGGTATTTGAATTTACTAACCGGTTACTGACTCATTAGTTTCGCAGTCCGCACACATGGGCTACTCATAAATGATCGAAATCTGTAGTTTTATGTGTGGTCATAGAAGGACGGCCTCCGTGGTCGAGTAGTTAAGACGCTCGACTACAAATCTAAAGGTTGCGGGTTCAAATCCTGACGTGCGCAAATAAATATTTTTTAATAATATTTTTATTGCACATTTTATTCATACAAAATAATATAAACTATATTTGAGGGACGTTTCAGAGTGGTAACGTCCTAGTGAAAAACCACCATTCAGAATCAAAACGTTGCTTGAAATGACTTTAGTCGTGTTTTGTGACCAGATTTTAATAGCCAGGCACTTCACATCCTTCCCCTCCTTCCCCCCCTTACTGCCTTCAGCCTCAAAACAAACCCCAATTGGAAATGCTAAAGTCCCACTGGCTCCAGATGGTTAGGAGAAGTTAGGAATTTTTTGTTGTTTACATAAAATTACTCGTACATTTCGACTTAATTATCAAATATTATATTTATTTTTCTAGCCCTTTGAAAAGACGCCATTTTTTGTACTCCCAAAAAGTAGTGCCTATGTCATCCCCAGTTCATCCCATGTTGTGAGACTGAAGGTGGTGTGGAGATTGTGAAGTAAAGCTATTTCAAGCAACGTTTCGACTTTTAATGAAACTGAACCAGGGAGATACTTAGAGTATCTATCACTCTAGATATGTTATGACGCAGACCAAAAAATCTTATTGCAAATCGTACTTCGATTTGATTTTTATAGATTTAAGTAAAGACAATATAACATCTGACTAAATTTTATAATTTCCCATTAAAACGCTGCATAAACTAGGTGATAATTATGGTTCAATAGATGTTTACCGTCACAACACTGTTTCCAAATTAAAATTTGGCTCATTAGAATGTTTTTAATAGAACTATAAAGTTATTGTTATTTATTTGCACCTTTTATAGTTATAATTTCCATGTGAAAATAAAAATACTTCTCATTTCGCTGCAATTTAATAATTACACAGTAGCTAATTACCAATTTTATGGTTATACTATTGTTATTATCATTCATTTTTGTTGTTGTTATTTATTTATTTACGCCCGTTTTGGGCTTTTACATACATTTTAATATATTTTTTTTTTCAAAACAGTAACCTCATTAGTGCAAGAATTATGTAAAATAGAAAAAAAAAAGTATTGAATAGCAGATACAAAAATAACTAATAACATGTTCAAAAATATTGTAAAAGAAACGAAATAAATAATATTAAGTAATGGGTCCAACTATTAGTTTAGCTCTATCAGATAACAACAACTGTACTAAATTAAACTTATAGTTTGATTTTGACGTGTTAAATATATCAGCGACATCGGAGTATATGTTTCCCAGACGCAACATTCGTCGCATAGGCGTGTTGAATTGTGAGATTGAAGCAGAATTTCTACAATAGTACGGTAGGTACTGCCTTGTAATCGTCTTGCTAGGAACATGAAATGAAATCAAGTTTAATAGTTCAGGGCTGTCAATCATTGAATTTATAATTTTGTATAAGCAAATTAAGTCGGTAATTATTCTCCGTTCAGACAATCTCAATAAATTAAGATGACAAAGAAGATAATCGTAATTGATAGATTCCCTTAATAAGCCCATTCTGAAGTTAATAAATCTTGAGAATTTATTTTGAACTCTTTCTATTGTAAGGGAATGAATAGGATAACTTGGTGCCCACACTGTTGAGTTGTATTCAATTTGACACCTAACTAATGACATGTACAATTTTTTAAAGGTATGAATGTTTTTAAATTGATTACAAATTCTTAATATAAAACCCAACATTTTTAAAGCTTTATTCGATGCGATTTCAATATGATTATTAAATTTTAGTTTTTGGTCAAAGTATACTCCCAAATCATTTACCTCGGTTCCATTTGTTAGCGAGGTATCGTTTATGGTATAGTCATAAATAAGTGGTTTTTTTATTCTATAAAATCTCATAATTAGACATTTACTTATATTGAGTTGCAAATCATTATTAAGGCACCATACAAAGAGTTTAAACAAATTTCTTAACAATGTGTGACAGTCATGAACATTCCTTGTAGTTTTGTAAATTTTCAAATCATCGGCAAACATTAACACTTCGACATCGCTGAAAATAGATAAAACGTCGTTTACAAATAGTAGAAACAAAATTGGTCCTAAACGTGACCCTTGATGAACACCACTGGTAGGTTATTATGCCATGTACTATATTCTTTCTTCAAATCTTCTATAAAAAAAACAACTAATTGTAACTAGATTACGCTGCAATAACATACTTACACTTTACTTACTAACTTCTGTGAAATTTATCATGCTATGTATTATATACGTATCACACTATTTTGTGAAATGTACTATGATAATATAACTAATTGTAAAACCTACGCTATATTTATATACTTGCGTTTTACGTGCTAACTCTTGCTTTTATGTTATATTCTACAAATTTATTGTACTCCTTTATTTGACTAAAATGTATTTTATGTAAAAGCCTTCAAGGATTTGATAAAAAAAAAAAAAAATTCCCAGTTACGTTTTACTCTCGACAACACAACCCCGCTCAATTATACAATCCAGATGGAAAAGCCTCACGGTAATATGTTCAGATAATAAATAACGAGCACACCACCGAAAACCACACAACGTTGATTGCAGCTTCCAATCCAAGCAAGGGGTAAAATATTCGAGACAAGTTCACGCAGACCGCGTTACAGCGATATCGCTAATGGGCATCTCTGCTCGAAGCTTACCGAAGCCTCTACCCCCCTCCCCGCCGCAGCTGGCGTCTCGAGGTGCGCTAAAGCCTTCTGGTAAGCTACGATTTCCCCCGCGAAATTTAAGCTTATTCCAAACGATTGAATTGAAATCGAAAAGTGACGACTTCGTTCTGAACGATGATGCATATACTTGTCAAGTGTGCCAGGGTATTATTTTGATGGGCATTTTGAACAGTTTGTGATTTACGAATATGAAAAACAGGAATAAAATATGAAATATGGAATACAGGTTGAGATAAATGACATTTGTAAGCTGTGGTGTTCCAGATTTCTTCTGAATTTTAATCCTGTATTATGCTTTGAGTGGTTGACGAATTTAAAAATGAGAAATAATACCCTTAATTGATTTTTAGGCGAAAAACTAAAATGCCTTTACATCAATATTCATCAGGCATAATTGTTATTAGTCACTAATCACGAAGCCTCAAACTCCTAGAAGAAGCCTGTAATACGCAAGCAATTAATTGATGAAGTGGAATAATTAAAACCTCGGAATAGAAATCTCAATGACAATACGGAAATAAGTTTAAACGGAACTGTCTACGACATTCGTCAATATCAGCTGCCCTATTTGAGTTATTAATTTCTCCAGGATTTAAAGGAAATTCGGAAAGAGTAAAAAAAATAAGAATGTTATTTTCGTTAAAACAACGTAAGAAATTTTTTACAATTAATAAAAATAAATAAAAAATCTTTGCATCCAAATTTAATTATTAATCTACTTCTTTAGAAGTCCTATCCCATTGGAAATTCCCTTTCATCAAGACAATTTTCAATATATTGCAACCAGGAGTATAAATAATTAATAAGTAGATAATTTATTTGGGGTAGGTTTTTCGCAAATTCTTCCTCTAAACGCACAAATAACACCATAAAATATTCGCTATTAATTCTTCTTCCTTTCTCATGGTAATCGATGAACAAAATACCGTGCGTATCCCAAAATACGGAAGCCAAAACCTTAACAGCTGAGATTTGCGTTTTTGGTTGCTTTGGGCGGCTTTCGCCGGTTGCTGTCCACTCAGCTGACTGCCGATTTGCCTCTGGAGTGTTGTGGTGGATCCATGTTTTATCCATTGTCACATAAAAAAATCTTTTTTTATGCGGTACAAATGTTGATGAAAAATGGTAAATACACTGTATTATAATATTTTTAAGGTGTCAGCTGTTTCATGCAACTTCAATTTACGATCGGCCATAACTATTTTGTGGACTTTTCAAAGTGTTTTTTGGAACAGCAGGCGAACTTAGGAAACCAGAGCGTTCAGCATCATAGGCGTTTGTACGGCCGCGCTTAAAATCAGCAAACCACTTCTCTACCGTTTGTCTCGATGGAGCAGAGATCGAATGGCACTAGTCAAGCCATTGCTTTGCGTGAACGGTATTTTTCTCATTAAAAAGCAATGCTTTATCAACACACGAAATTCAGATTTTTCCACTGTGTTGAAAATTACAAAAGTAGCGTAAAAGCACTAACACCATTGTAACTTGTGAACTAAATGTCAGATTGTTATGAAATTTTGACACATATTATTCCCATTTTAGATTTGCAAAATAATTTGTCATTTAAAAGATATCTGATTTTTGGAATTTAGGGTTCCAACTAGTCCCTGTAACACCGCTGTATCTCAAAATTTGGCGGTGTTACAGTCCTAGACAACGGTGTTACATTGCCACAATAGAAAATATGACGGACTATTCACTCTGTGGTTTGAACGACGTGAGACGTACACCGCCATGAAGCGCACCGTGGCTCTGTTGCTTTGTAATTCTACTATGAAAACCACGTACCTTTTTAAAACAACACGGCCATATATTATCATATAATATGGCTGCGTTGCATTATTAAACACGAAATAATACACGATGTTCCAGATGTTTTTAAAATATTTGAGATACAGCAATGATTCGTATTACTTATTATACATATATTACTAACTAGAGATATGGTAGTCTTACACTATCGTAAATAAGCACTTGTTGATTTGGCATTCACAGCTAAAACTCGGCATTTTTTGGTTTATGGCAATGTTGTCCTAGAAATGCTTTATATGCGTTAGCTGCTTCTACTTAAAAAAAAGTGCATTACTCAAACGAAATCACTGTATGATGATGTCGGGAAATATGTTGCAACCACCTATTTCACGTACATCAGTTAATCATATTAACACAACTGAATATAGATTAAGTATTTGATGGCAGAGTTTTCTAAATAAATATTTATAATTGGTTACATTGTATCAGATTTTTAAACGACAATAGCTGTATGCGAACATTATCAATGGTATTCATTTAATAAAATACCGATTCTTGGAACACTTAGAGGCGAGCTTAGTTCCATTGTTTGTACAGCAGCTTTATCAAAGTTCATTTAATTACAAATCTCACCATTTAATCAAAACAGATTCCAGCATTGTATTCCTCCCCTCGGAATTCAACCATTTAATTCCAGGTAAAAAATGCTGAAAGTGGAAAACGGCTAAAATATTTTGCTTTGTCGAGGAATTTCTCTGGAAACGTATTGACATATTTATACTTGCTTTGGCAGCAAGATTAACCGATATTATATAAAAAAGATAAATTATTATTACTCGAGATTTCGCTGAATTCGAAAAGGGTTAAAGTTTTATAGCACATTGGATTTTGGAATATTTATGAAACGGTTTCGCTCCGCAAATAAATATACCCCTCTTTCATGAAAAGGGGAGTTAACATTTTTTATGGATATGAAAGCTTAACTGTTATATTGCTTTTCTATTTATTTACACAAATTTAACCCTTTGAATTTGTTTTATTTACTAAGATTCTATTTAGATTTTTAAGCGTAAACAAGTCAAAAGTTTTTAGAGATTAATTGATTTTAAAAACTCTGGACTTTTTTGAGGAAATAAAAATAAAATAAAGGATGATGAAATTCTGAAAAATAAATAGAATTTTTTTTTTCAGCGAAGAATAAATTTAAAAAGTGATCACGTGTAAAGCACACAAAAGGAAAATCAACAGGATTTTGACCTCGGCCGTTTGGTTGTGGGTTAGATTCCCATGGGTTTTTCAAAATTTCGTATGTTTGTGCGCTGCCAATTCACAGGTGTCCCCTTTAAAACAGCTTCTACTGCTAAAAAGAAAATCGATATAAAAGAAACTATCCTTAAAACATTTTTTTTGCCTTGATACCTACAATAAAATACATCTAGGTATATTTTTAGCATTTTTTTATTATAAGCAGCCTACCGCGGCTTAAAATACCACATCGGTAGCGCCCGCCCTTCTTTAATAAAGATATCTACTATCTTAAGTACTTTGTAAGCTCAGAGCAAGAATATATATGGAGAGAAAGCTAAATATTTTTACCCAACCTATACAAATTACGATAAATCACTTTCTCCGTTTTTTTCGTCGTAAACCATGAGAGAGAAAGAGATAAGATAAGTTCTCACACAATATAGCAACGCTTTTAGGTATCTAAGCATGTGCTTAGTCTCCCGCGTCTCCGGCGACTCCGCCCACAAGGTTTCATTACGCGACATAACTTAACGGTTTTTGAGGTTATATCCAATAATTGTGTTGACAACAATACTGTGAAAGAGTGGCTATACAAATAAATGATACATTAAATCGACATGTACTATCATTTAATGTATAAATATCCTAGCCCTAGCCCTAGCCACGCCCCAGTCAGACAAAAATTATCAATACTGACTACACTAGCGCTCCCTCGTGGTATATTATTGCTCTGAGTTCGTAAGCGACAAAATTGGTGGTTTATTTTTAGTATTTATTGTAGTATGTCTTTATTGTTAATTCAATAAGCGGTGTGAAGCTTTTATTTTTGATGCGGATTACTGATCCCATCCCAACGATTTAAAGTGATATTCTTTAAAAATGGATTTAAATTAGTGGAAATAATTGATTTAAAATATTATTGCACGTTCTTGTTTGGGAAAGATTTAGTCCACGTGTTGTATGTGAAAAAACCCAAGTAAACAGGCCATAAAGTTAAAATCGTAAAGTTAATTATTGACTTCAGCATGCGCGTGCGAAGTGATGAATATGTTAATTCATAAACCTTTATGAAAACCGCCCCGAAAACGCTGACAGAAATACGGGGGAGGGTGGGCGGTTTGGTTGCTCGGGGGAGGTCAAACGTTTCATTTCCCGGTTAATGGCTGCTACTTTACCGTTTATAATGCAAAGTTACTTATTCCACACGAGCGGGTTTAACATTTGGAGTTGCCGATAAATGATTTAGGTCGAGAATCAATGTTTGCCGAGAGCTGGGAACATGGTTGGGATATAATTACGAGTAGTTCGAAAGGTGTTAAAAGTAGCTATATCAACGAAATCATTTTGTAAGGTTAGTAGCTGAGTAGACAAACGCGTCGGATTCTCACCTGAGCATCGTGGGTTCAATACCTCCGCTAAATATATTTATTTAACAAAGATCTCATTACAAAAACAGTTGTTTACCAAATACATTAAGATATGAATGAAATAAAAAACATTGTAGATAAATGCATAATGTAAAACAAGAAACTAAATATTTATGCACACCTCGTATTTAGACAAGGTATTATATATCCGAAGGAGTTAAATGAGTACAAACTGAAGTAGTGTGACGCATTATATATGATATAATAACGCAAATAATGTTCGCAATGAAAAACAAAAAAGATAAGGTATAATAGAGGTTCATTCTTATACACATGTTATGAGACAATCGTTGAATTGGCAAGTGTAAAAATGTGCGTGATTTTTATTTATTTATTTAAGAGTATGTAGATCGTTATATACCTGACGGTCACTCTTGTACGTACATCAGGTTTCAAATCAATTAACGGAATGGCTCCGGCTTATTTATCGAATTGTGTATTCCTGAAGATTCCAATTCGCGACAGTCAACTCTTAGATCGGCAATGTCATCGGCTATCGGAAGGTTGAAAGAACCAAAGCGCACACCAGACACTAAGTTCGGAGAGCGCGCCTTCGGAGTGTCAGGTCCTAAAGCCTGGAATGGACTACCACATGATCTGAGAGTAATAAAATACTCAACAGAGTTCAGAGCCAAACTCAAAACTCATTTTTTTCAGAAAATCATATCCATAATCAAGATGTAACAAGCCCAATAGAACCAAGAAAACTTTTCAGACTCTCATTCCTTAAAATCATTAGAAGATTATCACTATTATCTGTTCTTCACTACGAAAAATTGAAAAAATTAAAAATACCTCCGATATACTTTATTTTAAATTTGCCCTCATGCCCTAAAAATGAAAAATAATAATAAAGAACTAAAAAAAAAAAGAAACAAGAATAAAAAATAAATAAAAATTTAAGTTATTCTAAATTTTAAGTTATCATGATATGGTGATTGTGTCCTGCCAGAAGTGACCTGCCAGGTAAGTATGATGCTGTATATTTATATAAACTAGGAATTAATACTAAGTAGAAATTAAGATTTGTACAGCGCCCTTGAGGTGATTTTTCACAAAAACGGCGCTATACAAATTATCCAAATATTATTATTATTATGTGCATCTAAATATATCTAAGGTAGATGCAGCTTTATTGCATAGTTCCATCGCTTTATATATTGGCGTGTTTTTGTATGAGGAGGTTCAGACTTTCGGTGTGTAAAACGTCACATGATGCCTCGCACAGAATGTACTTACTTGGGGCAAACAAGTTGATCTCTTTTAGTATTTTTTGGGTTATAAATACCTCCAGAAATTAATTTATAAAAATGTTTACCCAAAAACATCTTCCGGCGGGCTTGCAGGGTGTTAGAAAATCTAGCATTCCACATGAAAATAACGGAGGGAATAAAAATGGGTAATATGTATACTCCCTCATGTAGTACGTCCTCCATCATCATTGAGAGTAGGAGTTTTTCAAATTTTGCCAAGCTATTCGTAATCCGGGAATGTTTGTCTTTCTTCAAAATAAATCAATCTATATAAATAGATGTATTTTTATTTGTAATTTTATTTTTAAGTATCCTAAAGATGTCACGCTGTCGAAAAAACTATTTGTTACATTTGAAAATACAAAAACGTCAATTGGATAAATTGTGTTAATAGATAATAATATATTAGAAGAAAATTGAACTATCTTTATGCATAAATAATTCTTGCAGCAAATATATTGTACCCACATTTACACAACAGAACTTTTATGAAGACCCTCCGTTTTTGTTATTTTCTGCAATATGCATTATAAATCTTGGAAAATCTATCAAAGGGTAATAAATATTATCATACGACAACAAAGCAATTTTTAATATTTAAAAATGTCTCTCATCAAACTCACGTGAAGCATTTATTGACCTCCATTGTAAAAAACATAATTAACATAAAAATATTTTAGCAACATCTTGATCATATTTTTTTATTTAGAAAATAGTGTATGACTTACCCTATACAAATCACGTTTTTCTTCAGGTAGAAGATGAAACGAGTTATAACCACGTATTCTGTAACTAACTAATTAATCATCACGCCGTTTCTCCGCAGTTCATTGATCGTGCCATGTCTTCCTCGGCCGTCCTTGACTTCTTCTTCCATTCACTTTCGCATGATATATTCTTTTCACACTCCTTTCTTTGTTCATTCGCTCTATATGCCCAAACCATCTAAGCGTCCCTATCTTGATCCTATTCATTAAGCTTACATCAGCCTTACATTTTTTCCGGATATCCACATTTTTAATACAGTCATACATGGTTTAATCCGCGCATACGTCTCAGGGATCTCATTTTCACAGCATTCAGTCTACTTTCATCCTTCCTCTGCCAGTTTCACGTCTCACTGCCATACATCAGGGTTGGTATAAGCACTCAATTATGAACTAATAGCCTCGCATCCTGTAATATATCTTTAAACCGATTTAATATTATAACAAGTAGATTTATTGTGATTTAATTCATTTTAACATTTAATCTGTCGATTTTAAATTTCATTTTAACTTTTACTCAATAAATCGGACGGATTTCTTTAAAACCTAATGAATAATTCATAAAGTTGATAAAACGTTGTGGAAATTCCTATTAACAAAGTTTCTAATACCTGGAAAATCCCATCACCCGTTGATTAAATTGAGTGCAGGTTGGAAAAGCATTAGCAAATATTTCAATAAAAATTAAAGCCTGCAAAAGAGACACTAGCCACTTTAGATAAATTAAATCACGTTTCGTTTGGTGGACGTGTTGACATATTTAAATTTTATCTCTTTAATTATTTAAAAAAATCCTTGATTTAAGCCAATCAGTGGCATTCTAATTATTGATTTCACAGTGGCGTAACGACCACTCGCTCAACAATGGCAGCCCTGGGGCAATCCTGAAGGGGCTTTATAAAGTGAATTCAGTGTCAGAAGATTTATTTAAAAACCAATTATAAACGTACCCTAAAACGAAATTCCCGTCACTGAGAATCAGTCTTATAATTTTGATTTGCGCTTTACTGGGCCCTGAAATCCGTGACCTTTTCATCTAGCAGAGTTAAGCCGTGTTGATATCCGTTTTTTCAGAGCAAAAAATTATCGATTGGTTTCTCATAACAGAAATCAATATTACTACATTATTTTATTTATTATGTTTAAAAAAAAAAAAAAAAACATTCCCAGGTTGTGAATAATCCACCCGAGTACATTCAGAAATAATATTGAGTGCTTTAGTCCTCTGTCTCAAATGTGTCGACCATAAGATAAGAGTGTACTAATCAAGTGGACATTTTCGTCCACTTTTAGTATTGCTTAAAAATATGTAACAATGATTGGGATAGTAATATTGTGTATCACTTTTGTCTCTCTTTGTGTATCTTGATTTTGTTTATATTAATTATCATTGATTGAGTAATCGTAATTTTGTATTTGATGTATCTTATGTATTTTATTTTTTTTATTTTTACAACTGTACACAAACTGAGTTTTTATAACTAGATTGTTTTCACGTAAGTAAGAACATCTGTTAAAACCCAGAATAAATGAATAATATTTAGTTTAACAAACTGATTTTCGGCTGTATAAATATTAATGGAAGTCTTTGTATTTTGAGGAATAGATTTTTGTACCCAAAACGTGCCCAGATTTAGAGTTGAAGATCTATTTACTCTGTCACGACGTTCGGTTTTCTCATGTGATTAATTTTATTATTTGCAAGAAAACACGAAGGTGAAAAGGTAATACAAATCCCCTGCCATCGGCAATATTGAATATAATAATTCTCCCTAAACAGCTTTGTTCATATTGACTTGGCGAAACGAAATTTCCAGTATCTCTGAAACGAGGTGTATTCTCGAGAATCGTCTCGCGTATTTATGTTATGTTGTTTCTCATAAGTTATAGAAATACCTGTTAGATAAAGTGCTCTCTAACTTCAAAGATTAATACTTTAAGTAGATTGGTGGTTGCAATACAACCCAAGCTTACTCCCGTAAGCCGATTACAGATAAATGGTTCCGGAGAGGTTTGGGGCCTCCCCCAGCGCGAGGGAGGGGTAGTTCTGCAGCCCCCTGAGCACACCAACTAGTTGTAGGCGTAGAAATAAGACAAATACAACTCCAAATTGAAAGCAAATGTATTTTTAACTAATTGAAGTAGCTACAGTAAAACGCCGGTTGGAAGAGTAAAGATGGGAATTCTGTAAATACGTCTGTAATATTATATGTTCATTTAGTATTTAAAAAAAAAAATTAAATTTGATTTCTATTTTTTCCTCTTATTTTTTTTTAATGACCTTTAGTGTATTTATATTCTGTACGTTCTGTATGTGATGTGTGGGTTGCACCAACCTTTTCAGATTCCAGAACTGGCACACACATATGGCTAGCTAACTTCCTAACCATCACTCTGTTTTACCTACGGGGTAGGCAAAGAGGAAGAACCGTCACAAAACTCTGTCTTGACATACCCTCCTTGCTTGTTTTATATCCAAACATCGTCTTAGGCCCTTCGCACACAGAGCAACCGAAACCCAATTAAAACTGGTAGAGACCGAGTTTCGCTCAGGATGCTACTCAAGTCACTACCATTTCAGTCATTATCTCATCGAAAATCTTCATCTCATGAAAAACTCCTACTTCTATGATGGCAGCGCGAGTTTTTCAAATCTTGTCAACCTATTCGCACCCCGGGAATATTTGTCTTTCTTTTTGAGGTTAAAGTTTTAATCTCGCAGTGCACGGCGTCATTGTCATACTGGATTAAAAAATGTCTAAAAGCGTATAATCGTGAATAAAATGGTATTTTTTGGCCTCCTGAACAAATTTAATGTTTTCTTGCTCGGACATGTTGCTAATTTCTCGGAAATAGTTAGTGAATACGACGCAACTGGAAACTGCAATGCGCGATCGACTATCACGACTAGTTGTGAGAGACTGGTTGAAAACTGGTTGTGTCGTGTGCGGATTGCCCTTTAAATACACAGAAGAGAAACTTGAGTTGCGAATTGTTTTTTTTTAGTTGCTCCGTGTGCGAAGGGCCTCACACATACTATTTGGTTTTTCCAACTCTTGACATGACCTAACTTTATATTTGATTGCCTTGATCATGCCATGTATTCCTCGCGTGAACTCGATTTCGTTTACCATTCACTTTCACGTTAAGCCCCGTCGTCTTTCATTCAATGGAATGAAAGACGACGAGGTTTAACGTGAAAGTGAATGGTAAAAATAAAATAAAAATAATGATTTAAAAAAAAATAAAGATTTTTTAATGGCGGTGCTATTTTTTAACTAACTGGAAACAGCGAGACATCTAGTATTTAAATTACAATTACAAAATACACGGACACGGGACAAGATACGCAAAACTCATCAGATAATTAACAAGTGGTAGATACTCTATATATCGCTCTGGTGAAAGACCACCATTCAGAATCGAAACGTTGTTTGAAATGGCTTTAGTCGTGATTGGTGACCAGATCAGAATAGCCAGGTACTTCCTAACCTTACTCTTCCCCATCTTCTTCCCCTCCCCACTACCTTCAGCCTCACAACATGCCCCAATTGGGTATGCCACAGTCTCACTGGCTCTAGACGGTTGGGTGAAGTTGGGACTCTTGTGCGGTATAATAAAATAAAAAATAAATCAAGCACAAATATTTTTTCTATGAATCTGGTCGTCCGACTTCAGAATTAAATTACAACAAATAGTACTAAATCAATTATTTTCTAAAGTTTAAAAAAAGAAAAATATTAAAGAAATAAAATATAATACGAGTACATACTTCTGTATGTCCTGGAAGAAATAATTTATCTAAGTTATCTTGGGGGTTGCTGTCTGGAAGGTCTTTTTGAGGAAAAAAATGGAGTGAACCCGGGTCTTGAAGAGGCCCATGTTATAGGAGGGAGGAAACACAGGGCCTGGTAAA
The DNA here is from genome assembly GCA_022651775.1 of Drusus annulatus. NCBI lineage: Eukaryota > Metazoa > Arthropoda > Insecta > Trichoptera > Limnephilidae > Drusus > Drusus annulatus. Next base: position 100,723 of record JAGWCC010000765.1, on the reverse strand, counting down.
TCATTCTACAGCCGAGCTGTCGAGCAGAAGCGATCCATTCTCATGTACCGAATGTCAACCGCGCATACATTTCAGGTGCGCGTTTGGCGAGGGATCAATGATGCAAGTTACCCGGAACATCTTCCATTGAAATACCGAGAGAACAAAGATGGAATTTCCACTTTACCTCAGTATTTCAAAGATTGCGATCCGTTTAAGATAGGATAATCTATTAAAAAAACCACTTGAAGTCTAGGGTTCACAAATGGTGTTTTTGTAGCAACTTGCATAAAAAATGCGCTCTTCCAAAATCACAACTATCAAGATAAATTTCCATTAAGCGTAATTCAATTAGAACAAAGCGCTCGATGTCACGTATTTCTTGTTTTGTAAATGGACATATACAGTCTGTAATACACAAAAAAATAAAATAAAGTATGATATATAGTCTATCGTTTTCTTTCCAGCTTTTCCGGATGCGATTAGTGATGTTTTTCCGCGTTGAGTCGCACCTTGTAGCGTGGATTCGTTCTCGGAAGTTTCATTATCGAGGTATTACTGTACGCTCTGTAGACAGAGAGTTAATATTATTTAACTGGAATGATGTTCAGATAGTAACGTGCTTTGAAGTGTTTCCAGTTGATTTAACTTGCTTCAAAGTTTACCGTGTCCAAACAGGATAAATTACGAAGATTCGTCAAGTCAGCAGAAAAAAGAGTTACGTTAAATACTATAAATTAATTTGATTCAATCACCTTTTTCGCAGAAAATACGATTTCCAAAAACACCAGAAACAATGTGACAATCAATAAGACATCATCAAATTTGAACAGGTCTTTTTTATATATTTTATACAGGTCAATTCCCGGTAGAGTAAAAACCACCTCATTTTCTGTACTTCAGGGTTTTTTCTTCTTTCTCCATTTGTTTCTATTTACAATTTAGTTGTATCTTATATTAACACTAATTACCCCATTTTTTATACTGCATTTCATATTATATTATATTGCTAGATTTTATTATGATTTATGTTAGTTTGATTACTCTGTATAATATAACTCTAGTGTATTTCTTTAATTTCCCTTGTCCCAGAGTGAGTTTTTATAACTCATCGGGATTGCTATGTATGTTAGCAATATATTAATAAATAAAAATGCAACGTGCGTTTTTTCAGGGTACAGTGATACTTCCATCATGAGCTGTGGAGCTTTGAAAAATAAGACATGGCGGCATATTTATTTTATTATTATTTTTTTACAGTTTACCACAAAAGAGTCTCAACTGCTCCCAACCGTCTAGAGCCAGTGAGATAATGGCATCTTCGATTGGAGTATGCTGTGAGGCTGAAGGTGGTTGGAGGGGGAATATATACGAAAGAGAAAGGATGGGAAGTACCTGGCTATTCAGATCTGGTCACCAAACACGTCTAAAGTCATTCCAAGCAACGTTTCGATTCTGAACGGTGGTCTTTCATCAGAGAGAGTATCTACCACTCTGGAACGTTTAGTTATCGCAAATTTAGTATATAACGTTTGACATGAATTAAATGTGTTATGACAAATATTAAATGAATTAAATTTATTTGCGCACGCCGAGTTTGAATCGTTGGATTCGCAGTCGAGTGTCTTACCACTCCGCAATACAACTCTGTTGGCACATACACCTTGCTTCATTCACAATCAAACATACTCTTCTATTATTCTGACTCTCGACATGGTCCGACTCAAATATTTGATAAACTTGATCGTGACATGTCATCTTCGGGCGTGCCCGACTTCTTTTAGCATTCACTCTTGCGTTATATATTCTTTTCACACTCTTTTCTTCGCTCATTCGCTCTACATGCCCAAACCATCTAATAGTCCCTTTCTTAAAAACTATTCATTGCGCTTACACAAGCTTTTGCCTTTTTCCGAATATCCATATTTTTAACACGGTCACATGTGGTTTTACGCACATACGCCTCAGGGATCTCATTTCAACAGCATACACGAAAGAACATAATACATGATGAAACTAACTAATTAACCGTCACGCCGTTTCACCGAAGGAGTAGGCAGAAAGGACGGTCTGCAATAAAACTCTGCCTTGGTACACACTACATACTCTTTTGATATTCTGACTCTTCACATGAGCCAATTGAAGTATTTAATTCACTTGATGGTACCATGTTTTCCTTGGGCAAAACTTAAACAGCGAAATTAATTTAAAAATAAATAATAAAACGATATAATATTGTCAAAAAATATAATGGCGCTAATCGTTGAATTGTAACAAAGTCAAAAGTGACGCAAGTTTAAAACACGCCAAACTTAGTCTTTTCTCTGGCTCCACGAAGCTTGGCTTATTTGTTTGTTTCTTTTTTAAACTTATTTCTAAGTTACATTTATAATATATTACAATAAAGTCCCGTCAAACCGCTTTAATAACAGTTTTTCAACAGGTTCTATAACTAACAATCTATGTATATAATTATATTTTACAATATACATATTTTTTTACAATTTTATTTAAATCGCAGACGTCATCACTTAATATATTGAAAGAAAAACACCAAAAGTAAATAGAAAAAGAGAGGGAATTCTATTCTATTATTCTATTACTTTTCCAAGCTATTGTTCTATTAATATTCAACCTCACGCCTTTCACATAAAACCAATCAGGTTGTCATTCTCTGGCTACATTGGGTTTCACGAGACGTGACGAAACTAGAAATAAAAATATTAAAAAAACGTGAAACAGCTTAAATTAAAATAAACGTAAGGTTTCATTTCACCCCCTTCCAGAAACAGAGTCTACGGTCGCTTTAGAAGTGACACATTTCCAGTGGTGGTTTACATACAAACCTACCCTGTAAACTGTTTAACACGTATGGGATCCTGGCAAAGGTGTTTGCCAGGTTCTACAGGTCTATAGGCACTCGTTATATGTTCTCTGACGTACACTAATAACGTGTTCAATGGTTTGTTAGTTTAGCGCGTCATTTACAGAGGAGAAACTATTATATTGAAAGGCGACGATGTTGGCCGGTATGGAATTTATTGAAATCTGTATGGAAATTGAAATTTGCGTTGAAACATAAGCGGCGAAAAATCTAAAATCTTGTGCTTTTCGTGTAGCAACGTTTCGATTTTGAATGATGGCCTTTCACCAGGGCGATACTGAATACTAAAATTCATTGATTTCACTACCGGCAACCCGGGAGTTTATTTTCACCAAATTGGTTGCTAGTTACAAATACATGTACTTTACCCGTCTCTCTAGACGATGCTTGTTCTGAGAGGGGTAGTAATAAAAAAATGATTGATTGAAACAAATTTCCAAATACATAAGAAAATATACAAAAATACATAAAAAAATAATACATTAAGTAGAAAAAATAAAATTACGTATGGAGTAAGTAAATACATTTTTTTAAAGTACGTAAATTTATCTGAGTATGAATTAAAAAAGAAATTGTAAAAAAATCATGTGCTTATAAAAGTGTGTAATAAAAAAACTTTGTATCTATCGCTATGATAAAGAAAAAAGAGAGTCAATAAACCAATAAAATCAATTGAGGAATTAAAAATCATTTATTAAAATTTATTTATACGACTGGGTTTCGCTTTGTTCAAGCTTCATCAGGACTTAATTTCATCTAATAAATTAATAAACTTCGAATATTAGTCTGAAACTCGATGATTTCCACTTCAAGCCCTGGGGCCTTGCTAAGTTATTGAGTTCACCTGTTTAATTATACTTCCCCTTACTGTGCTGAATCATTCTTCGCGTTCCGGTGCTGTGTAATCATAACACAGGTAAAAATTGAACTTATTCCCGATTTTCACAAAATATCTCGTATGTGCCCGATAAGTGCTAAATAATATAAAAAACTATTTTTTAATCCAATGCGTTGATGTATGTAATATGGAGGAATACCTAAAATCTGAAGCCAGTGTTTATGATGGTTATAGAGATATTAAAGTTATTAGAAACAACGTGTAGTCGTTACACATCATAGTTAAGGCAAGGTTATCCCAGTGCAATATTAACATCAGTCGGAAATTAATTCCGAGAGAGATCATTGCAAGCAAGAATTTCATTTTAATTATTCAGGCAAAAATTATTTAGCCTACATAAAACATACGTTATAGTTTTTTTAGAACTAATTACATTTAATACTGGGAATACATATAACAAAGAAAACATCACGGAAGATTTTAAACAGCCATATTAATGCGATATTTAAAGGTTCCCATTTGCTGTAATAATATTTAACGATCCTAAGCGGTAAAACAACGAAATGTCAGAGTTGTTGATTGTAGACTCGGCTATAAAACTAATTTTGTTTACGGATTCGTAATAGAAAATCCACCTACATACTCAATCCAAAAGATGATACCCGTGCTCAGCAGATTGACATTAGATTTTAGCTCATTTGCAAAATTAGCAGGTACGTTATTGTTTTTATAGTCAAACATTCACCCTATCAAAACGATGTAAAATTAAAATTAAGAACAAATCTTATCTACGCATTATTTTAACAAGTTTCTGGAGAAGAATCCTAGTATTAATTACATTTTGCTGATGCACACAAAATATGGCAACCGTTGGATTTCAAAGTGATAATATGTTGGGTTCTTACCTTCATGTTTTTCACCCAAGTCCCTACCTACCCAACCATTTCGCCGTATCAAATTTTTTATTCAACAACACCGTGTTTGAAGCAGTTGACAATCGAAAAAAGGAGTTTTGGTGTGAAAAAAAAACGTGTTTGCTCGTGCGTTTCGATAGGTTTGTTGTTTGATCTTCAAAAAAAAAGTGGTGTTTCGGGAATTAAAATACTTAATAAAGTATGGTGTCTTCGTGAATTATTTCGTTAGTAATATTGTACAAGAAGAGTCAAAAACTTAAGCTTTATCGGTGAGTGAATGGTTCCCCATATTTCCTTCATTCCATAGTTCGTTCCACATCCATAATTAGACACTTCCATCAAGCATTATAGTTTATCGTTTGCAGTCTAATATTATCCAAATTCATCTAAAGCTAGAAACATATTCGGTGTTTCATCGTAACTTCGGATCCAACAGCAAAAATTGTGCCAATCTTTCATTAAAGCGAAGGAATATTTCGTAAAAAAATCTCGGAAAATTGTAAAAGATTCACCTGAAAAGTAAATCTTACTCTCTTGAGCCTCGCTACTTAGAATTTCCAATCAGAATAATATACAAAGAAATACCTAAGCGTGTACCGCGATCGCAAAAGAAACACAATATGTAAATATCGTAATAGCATCAAGTCTATTATGTAATGTTTTTTTGAGGAAAAGGGCGCGCTTAATTGTGTGGTAATGGATTCCCGGGCATAATTTTCTACTTTGCATTTATCGGGTTTCAGCGGAAAATATAAGGAAGAAGGAATCGAGAACGTTATTTAATAAAGTAAGCCTTTTCCGCATATCACCGCCGAATAGGAATTCCGCGAATCTTTTGAGGAAAACAGTGAATATTGGTTTTACCGCCGTAGGAATCTGTAAAACTAAGTTTACTGTAACTAAATTCGGCGGGGTACTTTCATTATTTATTGTGAGGCAGCTTTTTAGTGTGGGTACAAAATAAACTTGATTTAGAGTTTAAAATTTTGCCAATGCTCGCCTTTATCACATTTAAGAAGAAATGGTTACATATTGATAATGATAGATGGGTAGCAATAACCAGGTTTACCCAAGGTAAAAGTAAAATAATTTTAAATCTAAAACAAAAGTTTTCATCTTGAATAAACTCCTACTGCCATCATAAGAAGCGAAAGATGTTGCTTGTGCAATGACGGAGGACTTAGCCAGCAGAGGAATTGAACCCACGACGCCCGGGTGGGAATCCGACGGGTTTGTCCACTCAGCTACCGACCGGTCAAATTGTTTTGATAATTTAAGATTAAGTCGGTTTTAGGAAAATAATAAAACGTAAATAATTTTTATCTCTAGGTTCCAAGGGTAAAAATAATAATTTTAATAACGAAATGAAAAAATAACGTGAAAGACAACGGTTATTATTTTAATTTTTATGACCGACCGATTTCGCTTAGCCTAAGCATCAGGGCACTTTTTAAATATTTTTTTATAGTGAATACCGCACAAATCCCAAATCACAAGTCCTAACTGCTCCCAACCGTCTAGAGCCAGTGGGACTATGGCATCCCCACTTGGGGTATGTTTTGAGGCTGAAAGTAGTGGGGAGGGGAAGGATATGGGAAAGAGGAAGGTTTGGAAGTACCTGGCTATTCAGATCTGATCACCAAATACGGCTACTGCCATTTCAAGCAACGTTTCGATTCTAAATGGTGGTCTTTCACCAGGGTGATACTTCGAGTATCTACTAATCTGAAACGTGCCGCAAATATACTATATGTTATTTTATATGAATTAAATGTGTTATGACACATATTGATTAAATAAAATTTATTGGCGCACGCTGGGTTTGAACCCGCAACCTCTTATTTCATAGTCGAGCGTCTTACCACTCGACTATGGAGGCCGTCAGATACAAAATCAAACTAAACAAAAAATAACAAAAAGTGTGCGGCTATCTTTACGCACAGAGGGAAAACAAAATATAAAATAACAAAACAATGAGAAAAAAAATAAAAAAATAAAAATAATATCCGTGGTCTTATACAAAGTTAATTTTTTTATTTCTTTAAATATGTCAAACCACAAAGTGATTGCTTTGTACGAAAATATAATGTTGCTGCATTATATTTTCGGCCGCAAAGCAATTGTTACGTTTATTTACTTAAGCTGACTATAAAAAAAAAATGTATCGGGCAGAGATTTACAAAATAAACACAAATATTCCGAAAAGTTGCACTGTCATAACTCACAACTTTAGCTAGAGTTTATTTTTCTCCCTACGTTTGATTCAACTTATAATTCAATTTAATTTCAGGAGTTTCTTTTTCGTACTGTAAAGTTTGAACTTTTGAACCTTTTAGAAATTATGAGCCCCTGGGCGGCATTACCGAATCCTGCAAACGATTTTGCGCTCCAAGTATTCGGAGTTTCTAGTTTATAATAGAGTACAAATCCGTTATAATTAGTGAGCAACTATTGGCAGATACGAGAGTTATGATATAGCAGGTTTGTCGAGACATTTTCTTGAGAATATTTTATGTATTTTGATCACCGTAAGGCACGTGCTTAAATCGTAATTATCCGAGGAATCCCTTTCCTTTGTTACTCACATCTTTCAGAAATACACCCTCCTTCCCGTCGCGAGACTTATTAATTTCGTCTCCCCGGGGGAAATCTGTCATTATAATCAGATTACAGAGAAGAAAGATACAAAGCTGATTAAAATATTATAAATTCTGTTCGAAGAAACGAGCCTGACTCTGGCAGGATTAACTAGACTTGGCTAGAGTGTAAAATATCATGGTTTTGTGCAAGTATTTTTCTATGGACAACCTTCTCTTACATAAGTTGAAACTTCTTATGCTGAAAAAAAGTGGAACCATATGTAATGTACACTCATTCATTTTGACTGACTGTTGTTTTGGGAATCGAAATACATGAATCATTTAGTATTTAGAGCACCAATGAGGAAGTTTTTGTTATGAAACAAAAACAAACTTTGAAAAACATCGCGCAAGGATACACTTTCGTAAATAAATACAAGTGAATAAAGGGTTCCTCGCCATATGGACATAATACATAAATTATAGAATTGAAAACACAGTCAAGTCTTTGATAATTAATTGATGAAATAAGTATACACCCCAGTTATGTGCCTTTATATTTATTGTACACCTAAGATGCAACGCAATGACGCCCTGTATCCTGGTCGAGTGGTAAGACGCTCGACTTCGAATCCAGAGGTTGCAGGTTTGAACCCGGCGTGTGCAAATAAATTTGATTTAATCTATATGTGTCATAACACGTTTAATTGATATAAAATAAAGTATAGTATATTTGCGGCACGTTCCAGAGTGGAAGATACTCGTATCGCCCTGATGAAAGACCATCATTCATTAAATGAAACGTTGCTTGAAATGGCTTTAGCCGTATTTAGTGACCAGATCTGAATATCCAGGTACTTTCAAACCTTCCCCTTCCACATTTCCTTTCCCTCCCCCCTACCTTCAACCTCACAACCTACCGCTATTGGGTATGCGATAGTCTCACTGGCTCCAGACGGTTAGGAGCAGTTGAGACTCTTGTGTGGTATTCACGTAAATAAGTAAATAAAAAAATGAGGCAATGGTAAAGTTGTTAAAACAATCATTAAATAATACTCTGCGTGTGTGTATATTTTTTTTGAATGCTCGTGAGCTCGATGCATTATACATGGATTCCTCGTAATTAGAAGTATTATTAAAACTCTACAACAATACAGGTTTTTGGGTGGAAGTGTGTTTAGAGATGATGTACCTACTGGCGGAAATTAAATGTTATTGAAGGGTATGGAAAAAAATACGAAGTTTTCACAACAAAACTTTTTTTTGAGGCGGCCGAATGGTATGGCGGTCGGTGGAGCGCTCGCTACAATGCGTTTAGCTGAACTTTTGCACGTATTTTTAAGGTGTAGATTTATTTTTTGCAATAATTTGATACTTTTAAAACGCTAAGCCGTCTTCTGTAAACGATTCGTTAGATCACCGTTTGGGGCGCTAACGTCTGCAAAAAACTACTGGTAATTTTCGCTCATACGCAAAAAAGTTTAAAATTTTATTTCGTTTACGCTTCTTCAGGATTCACTCACTATGTCCCTTTTGGCGTATGTATCAAGACTAAACTAGTTTTATATATTAATATAATTGGAACTGACCTGCTCCTCACGCCCAGTATAGCCCTGACCCCGATGAACTTGACCTTCTGTTTGGACTGGCCGACGAGGAACACCACGTCGAACAGCGCCGCGTTGTGCAGCACGTTGGGCTCGGAGTTCAGGAAGACGCGCGTAAAGTCCTTGGCCAGCTGGTCGTAGTCCTCGAACTGGTCCCGCACGGAGTCCAGCAGCGGAGAAGAGGGGCGCATGTGGCCTATGGGGCGCCAGGATCCTGCAAACACATTCACATTAGTCAAGTGTTATGTAACGATATTTTCGTGAATATTAAATTTTAGCCCCGTTTATTTATATTGCTAAGTAAATTTTAATAAAAGAATATCTTTTCAACTAATGGTAACTTTGAAAAAAGTTAATCCCTTGGAGTAAGAATATATTTGGAGAGATACCTTTGAGGAACGGTGTAGTCAGTATTGTTGACTTTATACTGACTCGGATAGAAAGAGACAAATATATGTTAAAGGGAGTTAGATAGCTTATTAGTTACCGCCCACATGGAATTCGGACATTTTTAATAAACATATTTGAACACATTAAACAAAAAAATATCAATATACCATTAAAATGATTTATAAAGTTAAAATATCATACAAACACTAATAACAGAAGGTTTGCCTAAGTAATAGTGGAAGTTTTTGTTGATTTTATGTCTTTATATCTCAAAATATATTAAAAAATGTGAAAATTCTAAAGTTCGGTCAAAAATATTTAAAACTTGAAATACCTCTGAAAAGTGATGTTTTGTAATATTTGTTTAGTCTTATTTGAACATTCACGCATAGTACATATCACCATCATATTTGATTTATTTGTACAACGACTGCAAGTTTTTTAATCAACAAAAATATAGGAAATTACCTCGAAATCTGCTGACGTAAGTTTTGCGAATCGATGATGTGAAGTTAGCGCGGACGGATAACATTCTTACATACTTAGAAGTGTTGCAATTAAGTGTTGTTATTATGGGACGACTTTTTTTGTCTCTTTCTCGACAGATAACAAAAAAAAAATCAAAAACTCTAAAATAGAGCAATGAGAATGGAGACATTGAATGGGTTTGCTTGTGTTTTGAGACTTTCAAAGAAGAAAATATAGCACATATTTTTAACGTTTGTTTTAGAATACCATTGAAGGTAGTAGTTATTCGTTATTACACGAAATTTAAGGGTCAGCTCCCAAAAATAAACATATTTCGAATTTCTAATATAAACAATACTATAAATGATTTATCTGTTAAATCTATACGGGTAGTTAAGAAAATGTCTAAGGTTTCCAGTGAATACAATTCTTAAATAGTAATACTATGAATTGAAAGAGGCGAAAGTTCAACTGAGAAAGTGATTAAGGAACAATGATGCTTAAACTATGCGAAACCGGTCGGTCATAAAAAAAATTAAAATTCGTAGTCTTTTACGAAGTTATTTTTTCATTTCACTATCAATATTATCTTTCTTATGAAGCGAAAAATCTATTTACTAAACTAAGGCCCCAAATTTTCGAACAGCGAGCTCAAGCGTTATGAACATACATTCTCATCTGTATGGAATTGAAACATTCAATTATCTGGCTTGGAAGTAAGAGGCCATATTGTTTATTAGGTTAATCAAAGATAAAACATTATCTCAGAAAATGAGTGTTGAGATAGTTACATAACGGATGGAAATAAGTACATAACCTTAAAAAAAAGATAGCTTCCGATTCCTCAGTTAATTAATACAATTAATTGAATCGTTCGAACGTTAAATTGATTAATTGAAGATTCTATTTCCTAAGATTTCCAGTAGTTTGGATCCGTTTCACATGCGATATTTTGCTAACTCCAGGTAGTATATAGCACCATATGAACGGCTCCAGTAATAAACAGGTGTGAAGTGTTATGGGAAGCAGGGTCTTGTGTTCCAACAAAGCCGAGGAACGATGCATTTGTATGCAAACTAAGCCAAGATCTCATATTGTTAATCGAATCATCTCTGTTTCAGAGCAAGCCGCCAACTAACCAGATGAGATTGGCTTTGGTTATGGGCAGACCTAGCCTTGCAGTAATATCATATGAGCTTTCTGAGACACAAGGGCAGATACACGCTGTTTAAACAAGCTTAATAAAAATGCATTTAATAAAACTAGCAGGCTACCATATTTTGGCCAGCACCCAAGAATAGACACTTTTCAGCTTTTTAGTACCAGCAATACTAAAAATAATTCATCTATTAATGTAGTTAAAAAAATGTCCGAGGTTTCAAGCGAATACAATTACTAAACAAATACAAAAATTTTAGGTAAAACGTTAAAAAATGCATTTTATGATTTCAAAGCTGCACCCTTTACAGAAATTTAAGTAAGTTTTTCATAGAATTCAAAGGATTACAGTTGTAAAATTGTATTCACTGGAACCCCCAGACATTTTTCTGACAACCCAAAGATTTTTTTTATGGAATGCTAGAAAGTAACGTTTAGTGTCATTTTTGAGTGCCGACCCTTAAAAAGTATGAAAAAAAACATTATTTAGAGTTTTTTTATTAGAGTTGCAGGAGGCATTATTCTTGTGCTAAAAGCTTCCAAAGCGGGGACCACCTAGGATCGATTGCAGCCTACTCATATATGAGCTTTTGTCGATTTTTAGTCAATCTCTACGGACGCGTTTAACCTCGAAAATTTGTAAGAGGGTTTGGAATCTGTTACATATATATTTACTCTGCTGATAATATATGAATAATTAATATGCTTATTTAGTTATAGTTTATAATGAAAACTTTAAAGAATTATATCTGTTAAAAAAAACAATAATGTGGGCTGAATAAATAAAAATAAAAAATTGAATATTTGCACCATAACATTGCTTGAAAAAATTACATCGTCAGATTTGACCGCAATCACCACGTATTCAAACAGAAGGAATTACAAAAAAATTTATAAATTTAAATAAGAAAACTTTATAGCTACCTACCGAAGTAAAAAGTTTTTTAAAAATACAATGAAGGTGTTTCACTTTCAAATTTTTGGCGTGATTATAAACTGTGAATAAATCAAATAGTATAAACAATATTTTTGGTTAGTACCGCCAAATTTTAAGAGGTAATTTATTATCTTATTTGGAGTAAAAAATTATAATATTATTTTGGTCTTCGGTGCCTTTTAAAAAAAACAAATATATATTTTTATTACCTGTCGCCACTGGTCAATCAGCCGAATAACCGCTCACCCCCCGCTTCGTCCCTTACTATCCAAAACTGTGCTTACCACGTGGTGCGCACAGCATTGGATAGTAAGGAACGAACGATATCTATTTTGATGATTTTCATTGAAAAAAATGTCACCGGAAACCAAAATGACATCTACAATTTTTTGAATAAGCCCACCTGTTTTGCGGGTAAGTGGAATAAAATATGATATGTTACTTTGCCAACTAAATGCCACTCTTCATTATCTAGGATTTTTTTCAGTCGATATACTGACTAAACTACATTTCAATCTACGTCCAACAGTTTGCGAATATGGATTATTTTTCTTTTTAAAACAATTTTTTTATAAGAAAATAAATCACTTCGCACTATTCATCTTATTATTTTTTATATTCTTATCGTTGAAACGTGCCAGTAGAATAAAATACCGACACCCTTTATCATTCAAAACAAAAACCACTTTGAACCTTTATTCATGGGTTGAAATTGAATATTTCATGGCATTTACGAAAAAGCGATTCGGGATTTTATCGGGATGAAACCATCTTGGAGGAGTATTCAAATTTCATCCCGTTCGGGTGAATTTACTGCTCCTTTTATGATAGGTTGAAAGTTTAACACGGATTATGGGAGGCGCTGCTTCGGGGAAAACTTTCACAAACTAAATAATGTTTTTAAAATACAAAAACTATAAATAATGTCGGAGTTTCTAAAGGGGGTGTTTTATTGCCTTAAGCTTTGAGTTACTTAAACATATATCAGACGTTATACTATCACGCACGTGTTAAATACCACGACACCCACTTGAAACCGTCGCCATAATTACTACCCTTAATGACAGCACCTAGACCCCGACTACCCGGAACGCCCTTTTTATGCCGAAGCTGGAATCGATGAACGATCTGAAAGTGTGTCGCCTATTGTATACGGATGATGCGGTGCTGATTGCTGACAGTATGGAAGATCTACAGTTTTTCGTGTCTAGGATGAACCAAGTATGTATGCAGAATGAGTTGATGACGAATATAAGTAAGTCCAAAGTCATGGTGTTTGAAAGAGAAAGTAAGCGAACAGCGTGCAATATAGTTGTGAATGATGAAACGGCGTGATAGTTAGTTAATTAGTTTAAACTAGAATACGAGCATCCACCCATTGTACACATGTAAATGGTTACAGCGCCCTTGAGGTGATATTTTATAAAAACGTCGCTATAAAAATTGTCCAAATATTATTATTATTATAAAAAAAACCAGCATTGGAGCTTCTCGGGATTTATCTGCCTCAGTATTTTATACTGAACACATTGATATTTCATTTGAAATTACTCTACTTTTAATTCTAGTTGTACTTTTAATTTTTAATCAAAGTAGAGTTTGCTGCAATTTGGTAATAAAAACTTACATAAGTTAACTCACGCGAAAACTGCTTTGGTTAAATAATACGGACACGTACATAAAAAAAACCTTTCAAATTATTAGTCAGCTTAGAGATATAATTATTGAATATATCGTCGCTGGAAAGGCAAAGGGGCTTAAGCGACACTTAGGTCAAACATGAGTTAAATATGCAGTTTTAATAATAATAATAAAATAAAGTTTTATTCCAGAAGGTATGCAGGAGTAGTGCAATGCAATACTTTCCATAACTGATATTAATAAATTAATAAATAGTTATCAATTCTCTTTTTTGCATCGAATGCTCTGACTCTCATTTGATTCTGAAGACTTGTGAGGTCTTTCAGCCACATAAAATATATTTAAAATTTAGGAAAAATTCATTGATTCAAGCGACACAAGTGTGGAACTTTTTTTTTAGCTTTTTGTCGCTTCAGGTAACTCGGTGAGAGCATTGAGTTACCCGAATTATTATTTTGTTTGTTTCAAAATCCAACCAGGTACTGAAGAATTTTATTGTAAAACAAAAACAAAAAACTTTAAAGTGGTCTGGTGTAAACTTTTCAAAAGGCGCTTCTGCCCTTTTGTCTTTACGGCGACAATATTATTGTTGCATTTGTAAAATAAATAAGTCGTTTGTTTCTATTTGGTCACTTTCACTGTTCATTAGTTACTGCATATGTTTATAAATCCGCTATTATGAGCCACGTTCGTTTTTATAAAAACTACTCAAATTGGACTCTTTGTAACATTGCTAAATACAGTATCACAGTTATTAATTCTTTGATCTTTTTTATTTAAAATAGAGGGATACATGTCTGAGGGAAAGATTTCTGATTGTATATTGTAAGAAGGGTAAACGTCTTTATAGTGCCACTGTTATATCAGGGAGAAAAGAAATACTAAAACAATATAACATTATATAAAACAGCACGATCATGGTTGATCAAATACCAAGACAACTCCTCTTAATGGATAAATAATAAATCAACCATCAGAATGACCACGTGTGACGTTTGACACAGGTGACGGATTGATTGGTCCGAAAATAAAAATAAATATCTAAAGAAACAGAAATTAAAAGCCATCGAGATGCCGACACGGAAAAGCCAACGTTCGATTTGGGCTGATAAATAAATACACAAGGATTGGGAAAAAAAAGACTTTCATGGTTTTCCCGAGAAGGGAGAAGATGAAATGCCGATTTGATTAATTATACCAATTACCTCCTGTCTGGGAAGTTTTCCGTGGACCGGATGGGAGATTGATTCTCTCCAGTCTTGGGTGGTATTGGGCGGTGTTGGGTGGTGTTGGGGTGGGGGATGATTAATGGGGTGATTGCGAAGCAGGAGTAAGGGCGCTAGTGACCCACTAAAGGGAGGTAAACAGTGAAATGATGTGTCATCAAAAATAAGTGTGTCAGATTTGTTTACTTCGAAATATAAATACTACGTATTCAATGAAATGGCTGTCAAAAGAAATATTCTCCCACACCGTGGTTGCACTGGTAATATCTGGTAACGTAACGTTATTTAAAACTAACCGATGCATTAAATATTCGTAAATGATTATTTTAGTTCAGCTTAAACCTAAAATATCGTCGCTGGAAAGGTAAAGGGGCTTAAGCGACACTTTGGTAAAAAATGAGTTAAATATGGAGTTTTGAGCAATTTTTTTTCTGAATCGAATGCTCTGACTCTCGTTTAATTTTGAAGACTTTTGTGGCCCTTCAGCCATCTAAAATATATTTACCATTTGGGAGAAGGTTTGACTCAAGCGACACGAGTTTGGGACTTTTTGAACTTTTTGTCGCTTCAGATAACTCAGTGAGAGCATTGAGTTACCTGAGTTAACTTTAAAAAAAAATCTACTAGGTACTAAAGACTTTTATTGTCAAAGCCTGATGTTCTCATTGTAACAATACATAATATACATTAAAAAAATATATCTTGGTTTGAAAAAGAAAATACTCTTACTCTGTGTATGAGTCTATCGATGTTTCAGAGTTTAATTACAGTTGGTTCCCTTGTTTCCGAAAACACGCAAAGTAATTTGACGTAGTTATGCAGAAAGCGTTCAAACCTAAAATGATGAAACTGAGAAAAATACGTTTCAAAATATAACGATAAAAAGCAATAATATGCGTAATCGGCATTTGTAAAGTGTCAGTTATCAGTGTTTTTTTTTCTTTATGAGCATTATTATAAAAAGGTAATTTATAATCTATGAATTTTCTTATTTTATTTTTCACGTTAGTTTTAAAACGTTACCAAATTACCAATTTGTTGTAAAACATTCTTTGTGTCGCCACTGTGAGAGACTAATCAAGATTTAAACGTTGATTGAAAGGATTAAAGCTTTTTATGTATAAATTAACGGAGTCCAATTACATTTAATTCAAATTAATGTATTTCTTATGTTATCCTACATTTTATAATGTTTATAAATTTCAATTTAAGTCGAATATCTGACTAAATTAATTGACTAAAAAAAAAAATACCAAAAATCTATTATCTATCTACAAAAATCAATTGTGGGTTGGACGCTTTATACACGTCCAATTTATTATGATGATCCTCTTTCAATAAAATTTTGTTTTAAACATCAAATTTCGCGAATTATTTCAACTTCTGCCATTACGAGTCTTTAACCGAAAAACGAAAAAAAAACGGTTAAGTGAAATAACATGAAGCCGGTTATTTATTCTAAGTGAGCGTTATTTCTTCCCCACTCTATAAACCGAATGATATTTCGGTAGTCACCTACATACACACTGAACATTATAACGTTAGGCTCGACAACAAGTTGTCAACAGGACTTATATTACATTATACTAAAAGTGACACGTTGCCCATAATATTTACAGAGGCTGTGCTAGGCTTCCAAGCGATCTAGGAATTATCTTACATCTATGAATCTACATTCAGGTATTATATCATCTGGAATCGCACGAGTTTTGTACTTGTTAAAAGCTTTGGAAACTTAAGTTGGCATCCCCTCGCTCGTATGGAAGGTTGTTTACCGTGCATTTCTGAGCAAGGGCTGTAGGCTGAAGGCTTTCTCTCAAGTCTAATGTTGTAATGTCTTCACATGTTGTTTTATTAAAAATGTACCCTGTTTTATAGGTAGCGGAGGGAAAAGTGACACAAAATCGTGCTCTCAAGAATACACTGAAAGGGTCGTTCATACCCGCAGCCCTTAGCCCCGCAGCCTGCAGGCTGTTTGTTTACCTACTGTGGTGAAAATGTTATGAATTTGAAAAAATACGTATTTGAACGAAGTTACTAAGAGGAAATTTCATGGATGAAAAGTTACTCGTCAAAGTGTTTTAATGAGTTGAATATTTTTCGAATATTTTTAATCACAGAGCGAATGTTTACACAACCAATGAGATTTTCAGCACCATCCCCAGCTTAGAGGATGTTATAAGCCTGAAGGAGAAAGAAGATGAAGAACATTGAGAAATGCCTGGCTATTCAAATCTGCTAACTTAACATAGCTTAGAAGATCAGGGCGAGAAAGAAGCGATTATTCATCTGATGAAATTGAACAATCATTGAAAATTTTTTTATTACAGAAACGTAGGAAAGACTTTGAATTAATTTGCATTTAAAAAATTATTAATTGTATACTTGACTCACCGTCACCGTTGCAACTCATCCAGTTCAACATTCCTTGCCGTAGACTCAGAAACAATGAATTGTTGTTTCTCAGTAATCACTCTACTAATTATAGGTATCATTCTCCACTGTCCAGAATGTCGAGACTTGTTAACTCAAGCCACGGTCTTAAAGTTTTTGGTACCAGTCTTAATGATTTTTGACATTCTTTACAACTCTACTAAAACTTTGACTTGACCATGGCTTGAATGTTCTTTCTTATGTATATTTTGTCCTACTTTTGTCATTGCTTCATTTAATATTATGTATGGGTTGTTCTTTTGTGATGCTCTTTTTCCCATTTCATGTTTTGTATTTTATTGTAATTATACTTTAGTTAGTTCATTTATAAATAAATGGCTTTAATCCTTTCAAGCAAAGTTTAGATTGTGAATAGTCACTACCAATGGCGACAAATAGAAAATTTTTCATTCTAAAACGAGTTGGTAATTTGGTAAATCTTTAAAACTAACGTGAAAAATAAAATGAGAAGACGCCAGCAAAAGCTTTAGTCTAAGTTGCTAACCAAGAAATCACCGCCCGAAGGCAAATTGCTAAAATGTGCATACCGGCACTGAAGTATATATTCTAAGTCCCGAGACGCTTTTCTGCTAAAGTTACCTCCGAGAAGGTGTCGAGTAATAACACACAAAGTTGACATTTAACAAAGTGAAAATTTAAGACTTCATTATTATTGCGCGACTGCAAGCTTGGAGCGAGTTGCCGAGGAGAGTGTTTACTTTTGGGTAATGCTGTTATAAGAACATTTCGGGTAATAAAGTTTTTGCGTTAGGACTTAAAAGGGAGGCATTGAATATAAGCTGTCAGGTTGAGCTCAGTGAAACTAGTAAAATTGATGAATATCCGTAAGTTATTACTTATTGTGTAATGAGTGTCCAATTTACAAGGGAGAGTAACATGTCAATCAGATGTGTGTTTCCACCGTGAAATAAACATGTTATCTTCTCTGGGTTTAGTACGCCAAGCAAGAAGCCGCTTAAGCCTTTTGAGAAGTTTGTAATCGGGGACAGAGACAGACAGGCAGAGAAAAAAAATTATAGAAATCTTTTTTTTTTGTTTGAAGATTTTTCAGCAAGCCACTTGCACAACAACCAAAATTAAAAATTTTTGATACAAACAAAAAAAATACAAAAAATTCAGCTACAACAAAATCAATTAATAACGCTGTATTTTTCAATTTTAGCACTTCTAGCATACCAAAGAGCCATGAGTCGCCACTGTTGAAGCTTGCTCTATGATATCCTACCTTCGATAAGAGAGGGCGCCAGAAAAACAAGACGATATAACGAGATCAAATGAGATGCAAAATTAAGTCGATTGCATGTTTTTTTATGTGACACATTTGAGTTTTGATATTTCGTTGCGGTTTATCTACACGCGATAGTTTGTCTCCGAATTATTGCTATAAAACAATGCATATTGGACTGGATCAAGAAAAAAGGAAAACAATTTTCCTCAGGGCCTATGTCATCTTTGGGGATGCTGTGTGAGGGTTTTTGAGGAAGAGGAACATGGGTCTTGAAGAGGCCCATGTTGAAGGAGGGAGGAAAAACAGAGGCCGGCAAATCGTTCCATAGCCGAGTTGTTGAACATAAGAACGAGTCGTAAAAGCGACCCGTTCTCATGTATTGAATGTCAACCGTCTACAAATGTTGGGCGCGCGTTTGGCGAGTTTCCCGACTATGCACCGGTGCCGAAGGGATCAATGACGCAAGTTCCTCGGAGCATCTTCCATTGAAATACCTGTAGAACAAGGACAGCATTCCCACCTGACGTCTGTGCTCCAAAGTTTGCAATCCGTTTGTTAAGATAGGAGAATCTATCAAACGGGCCGCCCGTTTGCACAGAGTCAAGGGTTTTTTTCAGGTATTTAGCTCCAGACCAGAGGTGGCTACCAAATTCAACAGTGGGGCGTATTTGCGATTTGTACAAGGTCAGCAGTTGTGTACTATTGAAGTGAACACGCCCATTTGAGGCTTTTACTGGCTTCGATGGAGCCCCGGTGCCTTAACTGGTCTTCACCAAGCATCTCAATGGAAGGTTTGTTGGGAAGATTACCCGTTGAAGGAGACTAAATTATCATTTGGATCCCTTTTAGTCGTAATCAGACATGATTGTCTTTGAAACATTAAATTCGACGAGATTATTCTCATACTCGTCCATTCTCTGCTTCAAAGCCCCTCCGAGCCGTTTTTGTTTCTTGTGCCCTTTGGGGCTTGTCAAACAAAAACCATCATGAAACAGGTCCGCGTAACAATGTATTGGTGCACATGACAAAAGGTCGTTGATGTGCAACAAAAACAAAGTTGGAGACAGAACCGATCCTTGGGGGACGCCAGCACAGGAGGAAGAGGTGATACCGTCAACAACCGTCTGAATCGACCTCTCCCTCAAAAATCGGCAATCCACGTACACAAGGATGCGGGAAGTCCGTAAGATGGCAGTTTGTTGACAAGTCCTCGGTGCCAAACCCGGTCAAAGGCTTTAGAAATGTCCAGTGCAACCGTTTGGGTCTCGCCGAAACATTCCAAGCACCGCCCCCAAACATGCGTCACATACGCGAGAAGATCACCGCAGGACCGGTTCCGCCGAAATCCGTATTGACGGTCGTTAATTATTTTGTTCTCCTCGAGGTATGTGAGCAGTTTGTCGTTGATCACACGTTCCATCACCTTGGATAGAATCGATGTGATTAAGCTTTTATGAGTGTTTGGAGTGCATGATCCAACACAGAAAATAGTAAGAACCTAAAAAGTTTTTAAACTGAACATTTCCGTTGATTATACTCGCCATCCGCAACCCGTGGAGAAGAGAGGCGGGTAGAAATTTTATTCACTAAAGCAGCTTTGACTGGGTTGACTGTGGTCCCGCATTAAGTGGACTTTCCCGGGTTTCCATGCCTTACTGGAAGCAGATGCAAATCTGAAACACGGTCCGTTTTGATTTATGGGACTTTTATTAAAAATCGCCGCATCATGATACGAGTATGAAAATAATACGCGCTGGATTCTAAACTAGTTTATTCTGAAAGGATTAGGTATATTTAAAAATATTAATATTGTCAACACTTTTTTAATGCGTGAATATCACATTAAAATAAACGATTATTTATATTATTTTTTGCAAGTAGAGCAAATCTTAGAATACTAGGTTAAAAGAATTTTTTTTTTATGTTCTTGTTATTTTAATTATTTTACAAATAGGTACCAAGAGTAGTTTTCAACTTCTTAACTCTCTAACATTTTATTTATTTTTTCGGGATTCACCAATCATCTTATTGAAAAATAACATACCTTCAATAAAAGCACCGGTGCTCATAAGCTCCATAAAAATGGTAATGGCAACAAAAAATAATAATCATATTCTTAATAATCAATTAAATTTGTCCGGTAGACCGATATTAGGTTTTTATTTGTAAACTGTAATAATTTCTCATTATTCTTTTATCACGTTCTTAGTTGACGTTTTGCTTATTTTATTCATATATTATTTGTCTCTTTCTCTCTGTTGCTTTGTTATAATTTTGTTTTCTTACTGTTCTCTTTTATTCTTTATTATTTTCTCCCTCTGTATGTATGGGTATACATAACCACACACTAAGTATTTTGTTGTTTGGTTTAATATTGTACCCTGATGATGCTTAGGCTAAGCGAAACCGGACGGTCATTAAAATTAAAATAAAATCTGTAGTCACAAGGTTATTATTTCATTTTCAGTCTCTATAATTTATGAGTATATGCTAAAACCCCCAGAGAAAATGTTTTTCTTAAAAAAATGGGTGTTTTAAATTTAAAAAAAAACGTTTAAAAGCCTAATATTATCGACGTACAAAAATCATTACTCGCAGGTTTCTTTTCGGCACCAAGTGTATTGTGATTTGCAAAAAAAGTTATGAGAAACCGGATACAAAACTGAAAACCATACCACTTAAGTTAGCAACAAAAAACGTCGGCTTTTGATTGAATTGTAATCAATACGAAAATACCAGATTGAAATGATCAAAATCTCATTTTCAAGGCAATAATCGAAAGCGTGTAATAATATTGAAATGATATTTCGACGTAGATTTTTTTTTTCAAAATTATAGTCAAACGAGCAAAGTTTTTGAATTAAGAACGTCACCCCTTGATGTCCGTATTATTTGAAACGAAGCGACGGAAAGTTTGCTAACCTTTTCGCTTCAAACTTTTGCTTTTTTAATAATGAAGAAGGGGTCGGCTTGGGCACTCCGAAATTGGCGAGATTACGCATTAACAATTTTCCATTTCGATATAATCTGGCAATCTCTTGTATCGAAACGGGAGGAATACACAAAGTGGGACGGGGTAAAGGAAAACTTTTAATTCATTTGCGTAATTTGCTCGAGGCAAGAGAGAGTCTCTGAGTATTTTTCGCAGAAATTTTCATTAAAATATAATTTTTTTATTTACAAAAGCTTCATCAACAAGATTTAGACCTATTTTCCAGAAATGAAAACTCAACGCAAGTTCTACATATATAAAATTATGTGTTGTTCGCATCAACTCTAATTGCGCCACATATAGCAGATTATTAAGTAATTGGTTTATTTTTATGAATTAATTTATTGTATGGCGGACAAGCTAATTGGTCCATAGAGAAACTGAAATACAGAAGTGTCGCAAAATTGACCAAAAGATTTTACAACCCTCTGTGCCTTTAATGATAATAGGCGGAGCACTTTAGGGTTAAGCGCGGGACAAAAAAGCGCAATATGAAATAAAAACGTTAATGTGGTACAACATTATTGATGGTATGCTAGCGAAGACCCGTAAAAATCAGAGAATATTATACAATTTGAAAAAAAATAGTAAACAAATCAATAAAATTGCCACGGCAGAGAAATGAACCCCATCCATTTGCTTGTAAAGGAAGTATGATGACAACTCTTTATACATTGTAAATAGTGTGTTTAAAAATAAATAAATGAGAATTTTCCGTACTCACATCACATCACCTCCGAAATTACGTAGTTTATTACATAATATATTAAAAAATATACCTTTCTTTGTTGCAACTCATCCAGTTCAACATTCCTAGCCGTAAACTCAGAATAAATGAATTGCTGTTCCTCAATCATCACTCTACTAATTATGAGTATCATTCTCCACTGTCCAGAATGTCGAGACTTTTTAACTCAAGCCATGGTCTTGAAATTTTTGATGGCAGTCAAAATGACTTTTGTCATTCTTTACGACTCTATCACAACTTTGACTAGACCTTGGCTTTTACTTGAATGTTCTTTCTAATGTATATTTGGTATTATTTTTTCATCGCCTCATTATAATATTATATATGTGCTGTTTACTCTTTGTTGCTCGTTTTTTCCATTTCATGTTATGTATTTGTTTTTCTAATTGGAAAATAGTCCGTTAGTTTATAAACAAATAAATATTTACAGTAAAGTTTTGAAAAATGAATTTAGATCTATAGGCATAAAAGAGGATCAAAAATGCTCGCAAAAGGTACACAAAGTTGGATAATTGGCAACGTTATGCCCCGTTGTATACCTCAAAGGCACTTTATGATATTTTAAATACATGATTGTATGCAAAATTTTTACGTTTACGATTTTTTTAGGATATAAGTTTAAAGTTTTACCCCGAATTCTTCCCCGTTCGACATTTTACGGATAAGTATAAAGTTGAGTGCTTTTAAGTGTCCCTGTGAAATTTCCACACTTTTAGAGAGAGTTTGTTTTGCCTCGGACCCGCTTCCAAAGTACGAAAAATATTGCTAAACTGTGTCCACTTTGTTTGAATTTATCCAGGTTAAAAACGTAACACGTGAAGTAAAACAGGTATTTTTTAAAGATCTACCTATTTCGAAAGTAGGCTATGAACAGAGGTGCAAATGAGTATGAATAATTATCGCGAGGGGCAGAGGGTAGTAAATGAAAACCAAGGCCGGCGTGTTTCAAACATTCAATGATTAGCGCCATTTACTTTTTTTTACATTTGACCCATCTCCGTTAAGCTTGAATTTGCAAATCTTATTATTTTAGGTGTACAACCGGGCTTTTTTTCCGAAATTAGAGGCTTTATTGTAAAAAACTGGTTATACTTTTATGAATCAAAGTTTTGTCAATCGCTGGCCATTAATTTCTCTCATATTTTGGGCAGCGTACGAATCCCGCGTTAAAAAAACTGGTCATCTTTTGAAGCGTTTCACGAATCGACCCTATTTTTTACTTTTTCATATGACCGGAAGTGCTGGTCAGCCAGGTCGTGTGCTATTGATCAAAACAAGTGACAGTCAGAAGGAGCAACGTCTGGAAACTACGGCGGGTGAAGTAGGACTTCCCATTTCAACGTTTCCAAGTATGTCTTGACCACTTTTGCATCATGAGGTCGAGCATTGTCATGCTGCAAAATCACTTTATCTTGTCTCTCGCTATATTGCGGCCATTTGCCTTTCAACGCTCGGCTCAAACGCATTAATTGCGATTGATAACAATCGCCTGCGTTTGTTTCCGTCAGTTTTAACACATCATAATGTACTACACTGAGCTGGTCCCACCAAATACAGAGAATGACTTTGTAGCCATGAATATTCAGTTTGGCCGTCGATATTTCAAGGAACGTTTCGATTCAGAATGGTAGTCTTTTACAAGGGCGATACATTCAGTATATACCACTCTAGAACGTGCTGCTTTTTCGCGTCGTATATTCTCCTGAAGTTTTTTTTTGATCGCTAAACATTTATAAAAAAAAATATATTACCTTAACCTTTTTTAAATTTTTGATATTAATTTTTGAAATAATATCATACATTTTAAACGAAATATTTATTTATTTATTATTAACGCCCTGATGGGCTTTAACATAGTAATATAACATAAGTAAGTGCATGAGTACAGTTTAAAAAGGAAATACATGAAATAATACAGTAAAAATTAAAACATTTTGAGAAATGAATTGCAAAAAAAATTTAAATAATTAATAATATACAAACAAATATTTCATTTAAAAGTCTATTAAATATTGGCAAATTCATAGAAAATATGTCAATATTTGAGGTGTATTCATTCCCGAGTGTATGTAGGCGAGAAATGGGTGCATGTATGTGGTAGTTAGTGGTGAAATTATTGTTGCAGAGAAGTATATTTTGCCGAGTTGCTCGCTGAGGTACTCTGAAGTTGATAAGGTGCAGGAGTTCACAACAGTCGAATTCGGAGTGAATTATTTTGAACAGAAAAGTTAAGTCGGCTATTTTCCTTCTGTTTTCTAGGGTGTGGATTTTGAGTGTGTTTAAAAGGAATGTGTAATTTATGTGTTGAATTGGAATGTGTAGTTTGAAGTTTATGAAACGTAAAAATTTGCGCTGTACACGTTCAATATTGTTTATGTGGATTAGATAGTATGGGGACCACACCATAGAATTGTATTCTAATAGACTACGTACTAACGACAGGTAGACTATTTTTATGACTTTTAACGAGTCGAAGTCTTTGATAGTTCTAAGAATAAATCCCTAATATATATGAATCATAATTCACATTTTTTCACTGTCAATTGTAAACCTTTAATGTAAAAGCCTTTACGGGCGTATACAATAAAAATAAATAAATAAATAATAAGACACAGAAGAAAAATAATGAGGTCGCGACTGATACTCAAACATAGAATCTTTTTATTTTCTGTGTGACGGCCTCCATAGTCGAGTGGTAAGACGCTGGACTACGAATCCAAAGGTCACGGGTTCAAACCCGGCGTGCGCCAATAACTTTTATTGAATTAATATGTGTCATAACACATTTAATTCATATGAAAATAATAAAAAAGTATATTTGTGGCACGTTCCAGAGTGGTAGATACTCTAAGTATCGCCCTGGTGAAAGACCACCATTCATAATTGAAACGTTGCTTGAAATGGCTTTAGCCGTGTTTGGTGACCAGATCTGAATAGCCAGGTACTTCCCAACCTTCCTCTTCCCAATCTCCTTCCCCTCCCCAGTACCTTCAGCCTCACAACATACCCTATTTAGGGATGCCATAGTCTCACTGGCTCTAGACGGTTGAGAGCAGTTGAGACTCTTGTGCGGTATTCATATAAAAAAAAAGTGTGATTCTCTGTTTTGTATTACATTAAAAATTATTGATATTATTACTTATACTTTGTATTTCAAGTAGTCGACCCACCAGTAAAGGTAATCGTGCCAGCAGAATCGTGCACAATCAGACGTGAGTAGATTCGCCATATTTTCGTTCAACTTTTGAGATTGTGGCTAAAAAGGCTAATATTACAAAAACGTGAATTCTCACCCCTGCGATAAGGCTTTGGTATCTGTCCGGTCTCGGCGTGGTTGGCCAGGTTCGCCACTATGTCCTCCAGCATCTGGCTGCGGGTCCTCTCCTGCATGCGGGCGAACTTCGGGGCAGAGTAGCTGGCTCGCTCCCCGTTCACGATCTTGGTCAGCAGCCACTCCCTGTAGGGAAAAAAGATAGTTAAATAAAATGGAGATGCTGCGATATTACAAAAATAATCTGCAAATTAATCTTGTGGCCCCTACAAAACCCTGCATCTTTTGACGAGCGTTTACCGTAAACCCGTATTTTGACTTTATTTATAGTTTTTGTGTTCAATTCGTAGAACTCTTTTTTTTATTTTTTATAATTCAATTGAATTTAATAATTGGAAGTAGTTATGCAGAAAGCGTCCAACCCACAATTGTTTTCCTCTAGATAAATACGAGATTTCTATCTGCAGAAAACACCCAAGCTCTAAATGCAATAGATTTTTGGTAATTATTTTTTTTACTGACGCACATTGATTGTTAACTGTAGACACTTAAATTGAAGTTTTAAAACATAATAAAATGTAGGATAACATTATAAATACATATTTTGAATAAACACATTGATAGATTATAAATGACTTGTTTATAACAATGCTCATAGTGAATAAAACACTGATATTCACTTTGAAAATGCCGATTGAGCATAATAAATGCTTTTTTATCGTCATATTTTCAAACGACTTTTTCTCAGTTTCATCTTTTTGGGATTGGATGCTTAGTTAAATATTAAAAAAAAAACAGAGAAATTATGCCGTTAATTAATGGGCATGATAGTGAGCTTTTAATAGGTAAAAGTGTTTAAACTTGGTCCGTTGAGATAAATTTTCTTTTTTCACAATTTGTATCAATACGAACAGTTTTAGGGGATACACAATTTTTCGCAGATGAAATGTGAGGTGTGTAAAAAGTGAATTTAGTTACTACCTTTACTAGGCATGAACTCTTATTCAGCATATTCTATGGGTGCATTGTATTTACCTGAACATGGGCCCCTTGTCGAAGACGCTCTGCTCCCACAGGTAGGGCTTGTAGGCGCCCACCTCGTCACGGGTCACCACGGACACCTCGTAGCGTGTGGGGCGGCGCTTGATGCGCGCTGACACTCGCACTGCAACAAACAACACATCATAGATTCATTACGATTCTTAAACAATTATGTCTGCTTCTACGGAAGCAAGCATTTCCGTTGACATGCTAGGCGTAACCTAAAGTGACCAGCTGAGGCACGGGGCTCCATCGAAGCCAGATTCAAGTTAGCCTCTCAGAACCCGCAGATACTTTGATAGGAAACAACTTCTTTCATTGTAAAAATTGCAAGTGTGCACTGTTGAGTTTGGCACCTCTAGTCTGAAGTACCAAACTACCTGAAAAAACCCTAGACTCTGTACAGAAACGGGCGGTCCGTTCGATAGATTGTCCTATCTTAACAAACTGATCGCAATTTTTAGAGAATAGACGTCAGGTCCCATCTGTTTTAAAATCAAGTTTTGAAAACCGTTTATATCGACCATTGTGCAGTCCGTTTGATAGATTCCTCCATCTTAACAAACGGAATTCAATCTTTGGAGCACAGACGTCAGGTGAGAATGCTATTCTAATTCTACCGGTATTTCAATGTAAGATGCTTCAATGGGCGTGCATCATCGATCTTTTCGGCATCGCCGCATGGCCGGAAAATTCGCCAAACGAGCGTCCAACATATGTACATGGCTGACATTCGATACGTGAGAACGGATTGCTTCTACGACTCGTTCTTGTGTTCAACAGCTCGGTTGTGTAATAATTTTTTTCGGCATCTTAAATTAATCCTAGAAGAGCTCATTTGAGGTGAAATATTACACAATTGCACTATCAATGCAATGTAATTATTATTATAAAAATGTCGCTTAGATAGAAATGTGTACAATTATAACGGGTAGTTCGAGTAAAGTACAATTATTTCTCATTGACTTTATGCTACCAAAAGTAATATGGGAACTCCGTTAGCGATGTTGAGAAAGTATCATATTCCCTATACTAACTATTGTTTTAAACATTTCCTAATCTAGCCTAGAAAGAAAAAGATTTTTATAAAATTAAGCAACTTTTTTGATTGAGTTAAAATAATGAGATTTAAATTCGAAAAACTATTTTCCGCTTACACGTAGTACAAACAAGTTGGGCGATAATTTTCAAAGCGCCAAACTATCCAATTTAAAGTAGTTTCCAACATGCCAAAATGATCCTTTCAAATTGCAAACTGTCCAAAGCAAATTTGTTGTTGTTTAAAATTTGTTAATATGATCCACTTCTAACCGAACATTTTCGAAAATAACGTTGACGTTACAAAGTTACCACTATTCAATCTCAAGTAAAACTTTATATTGCATTATTAAGTAAAAATAATAGAATATTATAAGTACTCGTGAAGAGGTGAAGTTAGAATCAATATATCGATCAAAATCAAGCCCAGAATAACAGAGTTAAAGATAACAATGCTTGTAACTATTTCTTACCGTGACTTCACTTTGATATATTTCTATTTTCTTTCATTGAAAATCTTCGCTCGACCCCCGAAAATAACATTATTTTCCCCTAATATTTATTACATCAAGTTAGTAGCAGAAACAACAGGTAGTCTTTTTGACTTACGCGGAAACGGTCAATCTAAGATTCAGGGGTTGCGGGTCACGTGTAAGGCTTGCAGGGGGGTTGGAAGAAGGTTAGGAGGGGAGAGGGGTGTTCAGGAAGTAGTGGAGTAGGAAAGACGTGATCTCGTTACAGCTAATATGGTTACTGTCAATCTGTGCAAACATTTTCGAAATGGGTCGGTTCTCAAAATATGACGTTAGCTTTTTTGACCCTTAATTACAATTTTTTACAAGGTTTTAATATAACTAAAATGTTTTTGAATTTTTTGATATTATAAACGCGAAAACGGAAAAAAATTCTGAGATTTTTTTTAGTAAAAGATAATTCGTTTTACTGACAGCAAGACATTTTAAGTAACGAGAGTTTAAAAAACTTAAGGCTAATCATGATTTGAAAGGAATTTTCTTTCACTCAATCGCCATTAAAACGATGTTTTTGACGCCAACGCAAAAGCTTAATTCAAACCGATAGAAAGCGCGCAACAGCCTTACACGTGAACTCTAATGCTTATTTAATAATCTGAAGATTGCTTGATATTTGGGATACCGTATTGAATTTTTTTATAGTCTGAACTTTTGTTTTATTTGTTTATAATAATAACAGAGAACTTATATAGCGCAGTTTTGTGATCTTTCACCTCAAGTACGCTTCATACTAAATTAAATATGCTAATAAGACTAACTAACAAGGAGAAAATAATTTGTAATATGTATACATATTATCATAAATCATGAGAATTAATATACCAAGTAATAAAATAACAATAAATATTTGATGACAATGAGTTTATGGTTTTCTGTAGACAGTGAGAACATTAAGTTGTAAGGATACAAGATATCATTTGACGGCCTCCGTAGTCGAGTTGTAAGACGCTCAACTACGAATCCAGGGATTGCGGGTTCAAGCCCGACGTGCGCCTATAAATTTTATTTGATTAATAAGTGTCATAACACATTTAATTATATAAAATTATATCTAGTATATATGTGGCACGTTCCAGATTGAAAGATACTTTGTTCATCCTAGGCACGAGAGAAAGAAAACGATTTAGTATGTAATCAGTAATTACTTACTTGTGGATATCCGGAAAGAATGCTAGGCTGTTGTGAGCGTAATGAATAGGATCAAGAAAGGAACGCTTAGATGATTTGAGCATGTAGAGCGAATGAACGAAGAAAGTAGTGTGAAAAGAATATATGATGCGAAAGTGAATGGAAGAAAAAGTCGGGGACGCCCGAAAAAGACATGGCACGATCAAGTAAATCAAATATTTAAATCGAGTCATGTGAATAGTCAGAATAACAGAAGAGTATGTATGAGACGATGTATGAATGTGAATAAAGCAAGGACTGTGTGCCAAGACAGAGTTATATGGCGGTCCATCCTCTCTGCCTACCCCTGTGGGAAAACGGCGTGATGGTTAGTTAGTTACTTACTTACTTACATTCGGAGTAAATCCGTTAAAAACTTTCGATATTTAAGTAACAGATTCATCAGAAATAATTCAAGTGTGTATCATGGGCATGATCGAGTGGTAAGACGCTCGACTGTGAATCCAAAGGTCGCGGGTTCAAACCCGGCGTGCGCCAATAAATTTTATTTAATCAATATGTGTCATAACACATTTAATTCATATAAGATAATGAAAGTATATTTGCGGCATGTTCCAGAGTGGTAGATACTCTAAAAGTATCGCCCTGGTGAAAGACCACCATTCAGAATCGAAACGTTGCATGAAATGGCTTTAGCCGTGTTTGGTGACCAGATCTGAATAGCTAGGTACTTCCCGACCTTATTCTTTCTCATCTACTTTCAGCCTCACAACGTACCCTGATTGGGGATGCCATAGTCTCACTGGCTCTAGATCGTTGGGAGCAGTTGAGACTCTTGTGCGGTATTAACTTCATAGAAAAGGAGAAAACCGAAACAAAACAAATTAATGTTTTTAAAGAAATAAAATTTTAGTAAGTTACATTTTTTATGTAAGATTTTTAAGACCCGTTTGAATTCTATTTGTTTCGTTTAAAACCCTGAGAGCGAAGTTAAACAACCTATCTTGATATTCTAGCAAAGGTCCTTCGTTCCCTCCCTCCCTCAGAGCCTCCCCGCCTTTAGCCCCGACGTCGACCCCCGCGGTTCTGTGTTTATCTCGGAAGGTGAGATTAGGTTTGCAGGGAAACGGTGTCGGAACAGGCGGAAACGGTTTGAATTTAATATCTACAAGGGTAGGAAGTCCTCCCCGAACACGCGCTGGAGATGTGAACCTATTTGCTTTATCCACACATTACACATATTATATTATTACAATGTTACTTCACACAGTTTGGTGACAAGATATAACATTTCAAATTCATCGACTAAAGACTTGTACTATAGAAAATATCTGATATCATTTACGTCACCTAAAACATATCGATAACATTTATTTCAAGAACAAGTAAAATTGAGAAAAAACAATATTTAAAAAATAAAAAATGATCAGAAAAGTATACATTCAAATATTTAAAAAATACAGTGAATACCGCACAAGAGTCCCAACTGCTTCCAACCGTCTGGAACCAGTGGGACTATGACATCGCCGATCGGGATCTGTTGTGAGGCTGTGATCGAGGAGGGAAGGAGATGGGGAAGAGGAAGGTTGGAAAGTACTGTTCAAATCTGGTCACTAAACACGGCTAAAGCTATTTCAAGATTCTGAATGATGATCTTTCACTAGGGCGATACTTAAAGTATCTACCACTTCGGAACGTGCCGAAAATATGACCGGTCGGTAGCTGAGTGGAGAATGCGTCGGATTCCCACCCGGACGTCGTGCGTTCAATTCCTCTGCTGGCTAAGTCCTCCATCATTGCACAAGCAACATCTTCCGCTTTTTATGATGGCAGTAGGAGTTTTCCAAATATTGTCAGGTTATTCGTAACCCAGGAATGTTTGTCTTACTTTAAAAAAAAATAAAATGTTATTTTATATGAATTGTATGTGTTATGACATGTATTATATTAACCCGCGACCTCTGAATTCGCAGTCAAGCGTCATACCACTCGAGTAAAGAGGCCGTCAAAAATCAGATTTCTCTTGGTAAATTTATTTTAACATATTGATATAAGAGGTAAGAACGGTTTATCCTTACTCGAACTTTCTTGATTAACCTTTATGTAACTGAAAGAGTACCCGCTTCGGTTTTCAACATAGATTTTTTTAATGTTCCAGTAGGTCTAACCGGCTGTAACTTCCTGACTTCTTCACAATAGTGAAAATGAACATTTGAACATAATCGTTGGATATGTGGAGGGTGGTGTGTTAGCGGAAAACGTATAATTTACAACTTCTGATGACTGAAAGAGTACCAGGGTACCCTCGTGTGTTTTATATGATTTTTAAGCTTTTCCGTATTTATTAATCATTTTATCTTATTTTAAATCATAAATATAGTGTACTGTTGTGTTAAAAATACATCACCTGTAACCTTGATGCTATTTTTAATCACATATTTAATTAAAAACACCAATAAAAGATAGTACTGGGTGAAATTCCTATCCACTTCCCCAAGTATTGAACTGAATCTAAATATATTGCGTCATAAAAGTGGTCCAGCAAACTTCAGTAAATGGTAAACTGTAAAAGAAACCTTCATTTCAATTTTAAAATGGTCTTATTTTCTTTAGTCACATAAGGGTTAAGTTTTGTTTTAATAAATTGTTGATGATTGACAATAAAATTCGATATTGTTTATATTTGTGTGATATTCCACACACAACGTTGGCTAGAAAAAATCTTACGAACAAGTATTATGTCTCCCAATTAAATTCCCATGTTTTATGATCTTGAATCTTTGGTTGTTAGTATTTATTGTAAGCATTTCCACACGAAAACACAAGTTGATCAGGAACGATTTGCGTATGTATGAATCCGTGAAAGTGTACCATAATTCACTTGGATACAGTAAAACTGTCACATCCTTATATTTTACAAGTACCCGAAACAGATTGCTCGAACATACCCATGGGAATGGCGAGAAATTAGGATTGTTTCTACGATTGATAAAATAATTTGTCCCTGTCAAAAAACAGAATGCCACCGTTATTCAAGATGCTCGTGTGTAACCACTTTAAATCATTAATCATTCATCCCCCGAGCCTCCTAAATAATTTGCTAGATTATCCTTCTTACTTGCGCATGTTGCAATTATTTATTTACATCCTTCAAAGGATTTTGTAGATTTATTACCATAAAAAAATATATAATTATAAACTGGGCAGAAATATTGTACAAGAAATTAAAATAATACACGAAAAGAATGAGTTTTTTTAAACTAGAAGATATAGTACAAAAAAATGTATTTAAAAATTATTTATTTTTATTATTTCTTCATTTATTATCTGTCTCTTTCTCTCTGTTCCCTTTTTATAACTTTATGTTATTCTTTTTGTTTTCTGACTGTTCTCTTATTTTAAATAAATTGTGTTTTCCTCCTGTATAATAATAATAATAATATTTGGATAATTTGGATAGCGCCGTTTTTGTGAAAAATCACCTCAAGGGCGCTGTACAAATCTTAATTTCTACTTAATTTTAATTCTAAGTTTATATAAATATACAGCAACATACTAACCTGGTAGGTCAGTTCTGGCAGGACACAATCACCATGTCATAATAACTTTAAATTTAGCTGATTCCTACATATATATATTCATTTTTATATTATTATTATTTTTTTCATTTTCAGGGCATGAGAGCAAATTTAAAATATAGTATATAGGAGGTATTTTTTTAATTATTCATAGTGAGGAACAGATAATGGTGAAAATCTTCTAATGAATTTAAGGAATGAGAGTCTGAAAAGTTGTCTTGGTTTGAACAGAAATTCTATTGGGCTTGTTACATCTTGATTATGGATATGATTTTCGGAAAAAATGGGTTTTGAGTTTGTCTCTGAACTCTGTCGAGTATTTTATCACTTTCAGATCATGTGGTAGTCCATTCCAGGCTTTAGGACCTGACACTCCTGCAGCACACTCTCCGAATTTAGTGTCTGGTGTGCGCTTTGGTTCCTTCAACCTTCCGATAGCCGATGACATTGCCGATCTAAGGGTTGCCTGTCGCGAATTGGAATCTTCAGGAATACACAATTCCGATAAATAAGCCGGAGCCATTCCGTTAATTGATTTGAATACCACCCAGCAAAGCTTAAATTGGATTCTTTCGGGACATTTAAGCCAGTGAAAATTTGCCAGAGTATGTATATTATAATATAACCGCACACTATGTATTTTTTGTTTAGTTTAATTTTGTAACCTGTTGATGCTTAGGTAAAATAAAACCGTTCGGTCATTAAAAATAAATAATAAATAAAAAAATCTATATAAGGTTCTTTTTTTATTTCACTAATATTGTTTCTATTTTTTAAACTTATTTAGTAAAGGAAAACATCATTTATATTATTAAATAAAAGAATACTTTGTTTTAAAACCACAGAATTTATTATGATGAAGACCAACCGGTTTCGCTTGGATCAAGCTTCGTCAGGGCACATATAATAACTGATACAACACATATAATAATATAGATGTCCAACCACCATGTGATTGCTTCTTACGAAAAAAAAAAAATTTAAGTTGTTTCGAAGAAAGGTTCTGACTGTCTAGCTAGAAAGATTTTCCCGTTTAAGGACAGTCAAATTATCGTACTCAAAGTTGAGAATTTGATTCTACGTTAACTGATTTTAAATACGGTTTTTATTCATTATCAGCCTTCTGGGGTCTAGTTTTCCGTCGATTCTCGTTTGTTGGTTTGTCCCACTTGTGAGCGACCTCTATTCTTTCTATTTTACCCAGCCAAGGACATAATTGGATGACTTGAATTAATCGTTTCATTTCTTATTCATTTTTTATTAGTACCATACCTATATAATCTATAATGACTAATTTGAATTAATTTTGTTCCCTAACAATTGTATATCAGAAAGCATTTTTTTCAGACACCGACATTGTACATGAGTCCTTTCAAATAACTTTTCTACTAATACAATCAACATAAGTACGTAAATAACCCAGACTTAAAAATTAAGTTTAGGGAGGAGAGTTGGAAATATTCATAAAGCATGTTTTCACTTTACGGTGAAAAAATAATGAGATATTTAATGTGTTTATTGAAATTTGAGGAGTCGTCCGATTGAACCGATGAAGTGAAACAAATTCCATTATTTAAGAAGTGGGAATCAGATGCAAACAATATGATGATTTCATAGAAATTTAAATTTTCGACGGGGAAATGTTTTAATGAGTTGAATAAGTTTAACGAATCCGATAAATGACAAAGACATTTCAATTAAAATAGAAGAACGATGAAATTATTACTCTTTATATTTGGAACGATCTAAAGTATGTGATGTTGAAGACAATTAAAAATAATTGGAAAAAAATCTTACAATAAACACGCAATATTAAACTTTTTCTGAATTTTTTTTAGTCACCCAATAACATTGTTAATAATTTTTTGAACAACTCCACAATACAGGCTTTTTGCTCAGAGAAAAAATATACCAGGAGGGAGCTCTTGTGTAGTCAGTATTGATGATTTTTGCTTGAATAGGGAGTGACTAGGGCCAGGGTATTTATACATCTGTCCTGTTACGTCGCATAACAAAACGTAGTGGGCGGAGTCGCCGGAGACGCGGGAGACGGAGAACATGCTTACATACAGCCGACAGCCACGTACTTTTGACTGATGTGAGCGTAATGCAAAGGATCAAGAAAGGGACGCTTTTATGGTTTGGGCATGTAGAGCGAATGAACGAAGAAAGGAGTGTGAAAAGAATATATGATGCGAAAGTGAATGGAAGAAGAAGTCGAGGACGCCCGAAATCAAATACTTGAATCGGGTCATATGAAGAGTCAGAATAACAGAAGAGTATGTATGAGACGATGTATGAATGTAAGTGATGCAAGGAGTGTGTGCCAAGACAGAGTTATATGGCAGTCCGTTCTCTCTGCCTACCCCTGCAGAAAGCGGCGTGATGATTAGTTAGTTAGTTAGTTTGTATTTATATTCAGAATCGGTGTTTTAGATTCACATGCCCATATTTTTTTAAAGTCATAATATTTTGAACTCAACTCCCTTATTTTCTCGCTTGCTTCGAATGCACTATACTAAATAGATGTATGTTAAAATGTGGGTTACCCAGGATGAAGGTGTGCAGGAAGTGGCTCTTGATGCAGCTGGGGCTGAAGCCAGTGTTGTCCGCCTCGAGGAAGACCACGCAGACGATGTCGTTGCCGATGTGGCGCTTCCTCTGCAGCTTCTGCGGGTCGTGGCGCTCGTAGGGCAGCTGCGTGCTCACGTGGAACATGATCTCGATGGACCGCCAGCTGGTGTACACGGAGTAGAGCCCCGTCAGGTCGTGCACGGTGTCCAGCCCGCCCTTGTACTTGTCGAAACCTGGGGAATACAGATCGGAGGTGGTTATTTCTTTCAAGTACCATTTTCATTTTTAGAAACTGTTACGGCCCCAAATCGGATTAAAAGAAATCAACAAACAAACTGGATGTAAAATGAAAAGTCTGAAAAGTACTTGAATTTTTTTTTAAAAGTATAAAACCATCCAAAACAACTTGGCATCCCCAATTGGGATATATTTATTTATTTAATTATATACGCCCCCTCATGGGCTTTTACATAACATAACTAACTAACTAACTAACCATCACGCCGTTTCCCTGCAGGGGTAGGCAGAGAGGACGGACCGCCATACAACTCACACACACACTTGCTTCATTTACATTCATACATCGTCTCATACATACTCTTCTGTTATTCTGATTTTCACATGACCCGATTCAAGTATTTGATTTACTTGATCGTGCCATGTCTTTCTCAAGCGTCTCGACTTCTTCTTCCATTCACTTTCGCATCATATATTCTTTTCACACTTTTCGTTCATTCGCTTCATCTAAGCGTCCCTTTCTTGATACTATTCACACATCAGCCTAGCATTCTTTCCGGATATCCACAAGTAAGTAATTACTGATTACTTACTAAATCGTTTTCTTTCTCTCGTGCCTAGGATGAACAAAGTATCTTTTAATCTGGAACGTGCCACATATATACTAGATATAATTTTATATTAATTAAATGTGTTATGACACTTGTTAATCAAATAAAATTTATATACGCACGTCGGGCTTGAACCCGCGATCCCTGGATTCGTAGTTGAGCGTCTTACCATTTGACTACGGAGGCCGTTAAATGGTATCTTGTATCCTTACAACTCAATGTTCTCACTGTCTATACTTGATCGTGCCATGTCTTTCTCGGGCGTCTTTGACTTCTTCTTCCATTACATATTTTTTTCACACTCCTTTCTTCGTTCATTCGCTCTACATGCTCAAACCATCTAAGCGTCCCTTTCTTGATCCTATCCATTACGCTCATATCAGCCTTGCATTCTTTCCGGATATCCACATTTGTAATACGGTCATACATGGTTTTACCGCACATCCGTCTCAAAGATCTCATTTCCAGAGCATTCAGTCTACTTTCATCCTTCCTCTGCCAGTTCCATGCCTCACTGCTATACATCAGGGTTGGTATAAGCACTCCATTGTGGACTGCTAGCTTCGCTTCTTTGGACAATTTCTTATTTGCCCCAACAGTGTTCAGTCCTCCATTAATGGAGTTTGGAAAATAACAGTGTCATAAAAAATAACAATGATTAGCACCCAAAAACATGATGAAATTGATAGAAATATTATCATGCAAATTAACACTAGTATTTTTGAAAGAGGTATGCTATTATAGCCTTCTTGTAACTAGATTCAGTGCAGTTGAATATATCTACTATTTCAGCGATAGAATTACTCACTGCATGCAATCTAGGTACAAGCGAGTATTTAAATGACTCAGTCCTAATATTATTGTTACATTTAAAAAAAATTTTGGATCGAGTGGATCTGTTTGTGGGCTCAAGGTAGTGGGGAAGAGAAGGATATGAAGAAGAAGAAGGTGGTAAAGTATTTGGTTATTCAGATCTGGTCATCAAACACGGTCAAAGCTATTTCAAGCAATGTTTCGACTCTGAATGGTGATCTTTTACCAAGACGATACTTAGTATCGAGTATCTACCACTCTGGAACGTGCCACAAACATGCAATATATTATTTTATATGAATTAAATAAAAGTTATTTGCTCACGCCGGGTTTGAACTCGCGACCTTTGGATTCGTAGTCGAGCGTCTTACCACTCGACCATGGAGGCCGACGGCTGTCCTGGCGAAAGACCACCATTCAGAATTGAAACGTGGTTTGAAATGGCTTTAGCCGTGTTTGGTGACCAGATCTTAATAGTCAAGTACTTCGCAACCTTCATCTTCCCCACCACTTTCCCCGATTGTGTTCGGAGAGAACTTACAAATATTTTTGTTAACCTTTAAATATTGTTTTGACCTCTGTGGTCGAGGGGTTAAGACGCTTGACTAAGAATCCAGAGGTTGCGGGTTTAAATCACGGTGTGTGTAAATATATATTTTTTAATCAATGTATCACCTTGGTGAAAAGTTACCATTCAGAATCTAAACATCACTTTAAATGGCTTGAGTGGTGTTTGGTGACTAGGTCTGCATAGAAAAGTACTTCCTAACCTTCCCCTCCCTTGTCTCCTTTCCCTCCCCACCACCCTAGTACACACTTGCCTCACAACATACCCCGATTGGGGATGCCATTGTCTCACAGGTTCTAGACGGTTGGATGCTTGGGGTTGGGGCTCTTGTGCGGTATTAAATAAAAAAAAATAAAAAAAAGGTACAATTTTAATTTTTAGAAACTGTTGTATCTCCAATTTAGGCTGAAAGAAGCCGACAGCGAAATGAAACGGGAAATAGAAAGTCTGCAAAGTAATTTCACTTCTGTATGGGGGTACTAATGAGGTTATCATTCAATTAACTAACCATCACGCGTTTCTTCGCGGAAGTAGGCAGAGAGGATGACCCGCCATATTACTCTGTCTTGGTACACACTCCTTTACTTCATTCACATTCATACATACTCTTCTGTTGTTCTGACTCTTGACATGGCTCGACTCAAGTATTCGATTCACTTGATCGTGCCGTGTCTCGGGCGTCCCTGACTTCTTCTTCCATTCACTTTGGCGTCAAATATTCATCCAATTAAACTAAATTACAGATGATTTTTTATTTAGTTCTGCTATTTTTAGGTTTTAGGCCATTATCGAATTGAACAAATAGTTAGTTCTGCAAATTAAATAAAAAAAAACTATAAATAGTTTTAATTTAAGCTTCTCACGGCTAATTTGCAATATGCAATAGTGTCGTGGCTGTTTATTTTTAGCGTATTTTCCAAATTTATCAAATTTTCGGATAGCCTTGCCGTGTTCATCAACAGAACAGATGCGTGGTGTAGACAAGTGTGCATTTGTTTATCGGCTTAACGCTATCGAAGTAATAACCATGTATGGTTTCATAGTGCTTTCACACAAACGAAGTATTGAATTCCGTAAGTCTAAACTTAAACTTTAAGTGCACAGTTTACACCCGCGCTGTGCAAGCGAGTTCCCCACAGAGCATCGGACCATCATACCATGTAGCAATCACGTTGTGATCCACTTGTATAGATACCAATGATTAAAAAAATAACTAATGCAGGGAGAAAAATGACACAATTTGTACATTCTGACCAAAATCCTTAATTTCAATTACCATTTGAAGCAATCAGTTTCAAAGTAGAGATTGTAACTATTAGCAATTGTCACACGCTACATACTCGGATGTTACAATACTTTTTAGTAAAATTGTTTTGATTTATTAACATCTCACTAAGTCTTGAATTGACATATTTTCCGATATTCACGATTTTACAGGGGAACAAAATAATGCTTGTATTTTAATACCCGAAAAGTTTTTTTTTTCAAATTACAGCTTTTGTATTGAAAACGCTGAAAAACACACCTGTTTTTTTTTAAAATTGAGCGGCTTAATTCGGAAAAATTGGAAAAATGTCACCCACCCCACTTAAAAGTAGTAACCAAACAGTTTTACATAAATATTACAAATTATTTTACTTGTGTACTTATTGTATAGATTAGATCAATATTTTTCTTATAAATGCCAAACCATTGGGGTTTTTAATATCAATATTGCGTCAGTGGAAAGGTGTAGTTAAAAATAGAAACGTTGCTTAAAATGGATTAGATCTGAATCACCAGGTTGTCCTGATCATTCTATATCTCATCTTATTATTCGTCTTCATTTCTCTCTCAACACAACATTTGCCAATATCAAGGGTTCAACAGTCGTATTTCACTTTAAATAAAAAAGAAATCGAAATCGGAATTGAGTAGATTGAACGTGAGCAAATAAAGGTTTCATTTCGCAGTCCAGTGAATTTACTTTGATATTATAAAGAACGAGAGTAAGGGTAAACATATTTAAGGCATGTTTCAGTTAAATTTAATGACACGCGATACTAAAAAAGCTTTGATTCTGGTAGAAAACACCTATTGGGCTTTGCCTAGTTATTATACATCTAAAAAAGTTGTTGCGAGAGGCCCATAAATCACAGATTGTTGTATGTTTCTTTTATTAAACAAGTTTTAACAAGGCGGTGCTCGTGGAAGCTCACAAAGTTGAGTAATTTGTTCAAGGGGAAAGAAAGAGTTTGGCGTGCTTACATGGTTCATTTTCAACCTAGCTGAGGAAACTTTGGCCACTCAACTATTTGTGTAGCAGACTAATAATTAGCCACTCGATAGAAGCTCATAGTTACTTATTGCAACGAAAAAAAAAACATAAATAAATCACAGTTTGATAATGCCCTCAGAAGGCGAAACAGCTGTCACGCGTAAAAATAATTACATCGCAGAGCTTTTAACTAAAAACTGTTTTTTAAAAATTAAAATAATAATAATTATTGTTTAAATAAAAGTAAAAAACCTAAAAATTAAAATGGAGTTCTACAAAATAAACTTTAAAACCATAAATAAATAAATCATTATCAGTAGATACCCGAATCATTATACACGTTTTTCGAAAGAAGATGGAATTATCTCGGGAAATTTGCAAAAAGAACAAACATGTAAGCATTTACTTAAACATAGATTTTTTTTTAATAGTTGAGTGATTTATTTTTAATCAATTTGATCATTTAAGAAACAAGTAAGTGCATAAGCATTTCAAAAAATGATGTTTAAGCCTTTTAGAAGTAATCCTCCAATAATGTTTTAATAATAACGTTTTAAGTCAAACGCTAACAAAAAAAAACTAGCTAACCCTCACGCCATTTCCCCGCAGGGGTAGGCAGAGAGGACGGACCGCCATATAACTCTGTCTTGACACACACTCCTTGCTTCATTTACCCGATTCAAGTATTTGATTTCACTGCCATACATCAGAGTTGGTATAAACACTCCATTATAGACTGCTAGCTTCGATCTTATATTCTTTTCACACTCCTTTTTTCTTTCATTCGCTCTATATGAATAATTGTCTAAGCGTCCCTTTCTTAATCCTCTTCATTACGATTACATCCGCCTTACATTCTTTCTAGATATCCACATTTTTAACACGGTTATGCATGTTTCCTGAATGGGCATTTAAAAATTCAGCTACTCGAATCAAATTTCGTAAAGTGGTGGTTTACCAGCTCTATCTCCTAAGCCACCTAAGCGTCCTTTAAGTCAAACGCGAAAGTATAAAATCCTCAGAGCAATAATATACAACAGGTAGGCGCTGCTGTACTTAGTTTTTATGAGTTTTGCCGGGCTCGGCTAGACCTGGGCGTGGATAAGACTATGGCTAGGGTGTTTATACATCCATTCATAGCACGTGTCGACATAATGTTTTTGTTTATTCATATACCCACTTTTTCACAGTATTGTCATGAACGTTGAGTTATGTCAATTTATGTCGCATATCAAAACGTGTGGGCGGATTCAACGGATACGCGGGACACGAAGAACATTCTAACAATACTTTAAAGCGCTATGATAATTTGGGAATTTTTTTATCTCTTTCTTTCTCATGGTGTACGACGTAAAAACCCGGAGAAAGTGATTTATCCCAAATTTGTGCAGGTTGGGTAAAAATAATTAGCTCTCTCTCCATATATGGTTACTCCAAAATGAAATCATTAAGTGTTAATTTTTTGATCATTTTTCACTATCGTCTGGTAAAAAATGCCGCTATGACAAAAAATCACGCAGATATTTATTTATTTATAAATTAACGGACTAAAGTCCAATTACAAAAATACATATAAAACACGAAATGGAAAAAAAGAGCAACAGAGAAGGAATAGCACATACATAGTAATAAATGGAGCGATGACAAAAATAGGACAAAATAAACATAAGAGAGAACATTCAAGCCATGGTCTAGTCAAAGTTTTGGTAGAGTAGTAAAGAATGACAAAAATCATTTAGACTGCTACCAAAAATTTCAAGACCTTGGCTTGAGTTAACAAGTCTTGACATTCCGAACATCGGAGAATTATACCCATAACTAGTATAGTGATGATTGAGGAACAGTAATTCATTGTTTCTGAGTCTACGGCAAGGAATGTTGAGCTGGATAAGTTGAAACAGAGAAGGTGAGTCAATAAAACAATTAATAATTTTGTAAATGAAAATTAAATCAAAGTCTTTCCTGCGCTTTTCTAACGAAGACATTTTCAATAATTGTTCAATTTCATCATATGAATAATCGCCCCTTTCTCGCATATTATTACATCCACATCCACGCGTATCGCTTTAAACTAATTTGCAATACGAGATGTGGCGTAAATGTCGAATATTAAAACAAAAAGATGTTTCCAATAAAACTGGGGTTTCTTCTGTTTTATCTCCCCCCTGCCCCTCCCCCCTGTACCAAAATAAGGCTGGCTTCACCGCACATATGATAGACAATAATGTGATCTGTTAGGAGCGAGATCGGAACACAATTTATTTCTCTGAAGTGCTCTTCGACAGAATAAGGTAAGCCACCCACGAGGAATAAGGACGACTATTTTTATCTGCGACCGGTGAGGCGTATTACATTTTCTGAGAAAAAGTTCTTTAGGACGATACTATTATGTTTTCAAATAATACTCCCAGACGGCGGGTAATTATAAACAAATCTGTCTTAAGTAGTATAATTAAGTAAATTAAAAAATAAAACGGGAATTAATGTCTTATCGTTCAACTTATGTTTAGATTTTATTTACTCACGCTTAATACGTATAACACCATATGTACATCGCGCCTCACACTTACAACAAACTCTTACCACAGACTGTAGCCATCACCAATATGCATTCCTTTAATCAAAACATTACTAAATGGCTAATGAGTAAGGACCGCAAGGAAATTGAAAACCTCCTAAAATAGCACTTAAAATTCTTCACCGTGACAAACTAGAACATTGTGTAACAAATATCATAATTTATTAAAAATTATTCTACTTGTACTCACTGTCACTTACCTTAGACCGGGTTCTTATGACCTAGTGAGGTAGGTAATGTAAAAAAATAATGTAAGAAACAAAAAATTAATAAAAAAAATAAAAAAAACATTTATTATTAAAAACCGGTGTGGGCGAGTGGACGATTTTGTCTCAGGTTCTTACCTAGGCGCCGCTGGTTCCTTTTTTATTGTTCTATTTTTTATAGTTTATACCGCACAATAACAGAAGAGTATGTATGCGACGATGTATGAAAGTGAATGAAGCAAGGAGTGTGTGCCAAGACAGATTTGTATGGCGGTTAATCCTCTCTGCATACTCTCGCGGTGTGATGGCTAGTTACTTAGGTAATTGAATAATAATCACAGTGGTAGTCCAGTGAGACTATGGCATCCCCAATCGTGGTATGTTGTGAGGCTTAAGGTAGTGGGGAGGAGAAGGAGACGGGACAGGGGAAGGTTGGAGAGTATCTGGCTATCAGATTTAGTCACTAAACACAGTTAAAGCCATTTAAAGCGACGTTTCGATTCTGAATGGTGGATTAAATATACGTTTATTTATACAACGTATAGATACGTTGAGTAAATAAAAATTATATTTTCTTAGAAAGCAATTACTCTGTGGTTTGACATATTTATAGAAATGAAAAAATATTTTTATTTTTATGACCAATCGGTTTCGCTTAGCTTAAGATCATCAGGGTACAAAATTAAACTAAACAAAACATATATAACCGCACACTTTGTATTTTTTGTTTAGTTTTATTTTGTACCCTGATGATGCTTAGGCTAAGCGAAACAAGTCGGTCATAAAAATTAAAATAATATTCATGGTCTTATACAAACTTATTTTGTTAATTTCTTTAAATAACCACCTCTGGATTCTTAGTCAAGCGTCTTAACCCCTCGACCACAGAGGTTAAAACAATGTTAAAATTTTGACAGAAATATTTGTAAGCAAAGTTCTCTCCCAACACAATTGCGAACATATAATAAATTTGTGAACGCAAGGAAGAACGAAATGAGTCAATAAACGCAGATGTTCGGGAGAGCCAAAACAAATTTTAGGTATTTTATTTTTTTATGTAATCATGTCAAATGAAAGGTGTCCTTTTTAAAAAAAAATAGCACACATTATTTTATTTTCTGACTCATCTCATTTTTCCTTGCTGGATATGTATCTAAGTAATAATTCTGCACACTTAACCCTTATATGACTAAAAAAAACCCCACCTATTTAAAATTGATATAAAGGTTTCTTTTACAGTACCTATATCATTTGCTGGACCACTTTTATGACGTAATACATTTCGACTCAGTTCACCCAGTACCATCTTACCTTGGGGTTTTTAATTCAGTAGGTGATTAAAAATAGTATTAAGGATACAGGTGATGTACTTTGAACACAACAGTACTTCATGTTCATCATTTAAAAAAAGATAAAATGATTAATAAATATAGACAAACTTCAAATTCCATATAAAACACAAGAGCCTTTAACTTTAAACCTTTCAGCCATCAGAAGATGTAAATTATACTTAAGCGTTTTCCGCTAACATACCACCCTCCACATATATAACAATTATGTTTAATTGTTCATTTTCAGTATTGTGGAGAAATCAAGAAGTTTCAGCCGGTTAGACTTACTGAAAAAATCTATGTTGAAAACCGAAAAGGGTACCCTTTCAGTCACATAAAGGTTAACTGAAAACACGTTTTTTTTAATCAGTTCATTTTTCCTTTCGCACATATAAATTGTAAAATTTCGTTTAGAAATTCTGATAGTTGTTTCAATATATATTTTCAGCTTAACAAGAAGTGTTTGTGATGTTGTACGTACCTCTGAGTCGGACCTTGTCCCCCAGTACCTGCAGGAACTCCTCAAACAGCGGGGAGTTTTCGTTGTTGTCCAGG
The DNA here is from genome assembly GCA_022651775.1 of Drusus annulatus. Lineage (NCBI taxonomy): Eukaryota > Metazoa > Arthropoda > Insecta > Trichoptera > Limnephilidae > Drusus > Drusus annulatus. The sequence continues at coordinate 56,361 of JAGWCC010000765.1, read as the reverse complement.
ATCTCCTCCTCTGTGTACTGGCCCTCCTTCACGTAGATCACTCCGACCTTCAACTCCGATTTTATGAAGACCTGCAACAAGGTGAACGGCAGCGTTAAATTGTGCTCTCAATTTTACCATCGACACCTCGAAGTAAGGATATATATGGAGGGGTACCTTTGCGAAACACTGTAGTCAGTGTTGTTGACTTTATACTGAATCGGATATAAATAGACAAAGATATGTTAAAGGAAGTTGAATAGCCTATTAGTTACCGTCTCATGGAATGCGGATATTTTTAATAAATATGTTTTAACACATTAAACAAAACAATATAAATACACCATTAAAATGATTTATAAAGTTAAAATATCACACAAACACTAAAAACAGAAAGTTTTCCTAAATATGATGGAAGCTTTTTGTTGATTTTATATTTTTGTATCATTAAAAATGTGAAAATTCTAAATTTCGGTCAAACATATTTAAAACTGTTGAAATACCTCAGAAAAGTGATGTTTAATAATCTTTGTTCGGTCTTATTTGAACATTCACGGAATTTTGATTTTTAAAGCACATCTATGATTATTATTAAACAAGACAAGCTTATTGAATTCAATCTATGTATTAACATGCTTTATTTTAAAGGGTTTTTAATTGCAATTTTCAAAAATCTGACCACTACAACACGGGTATGTGCCTAGTCTGGTGGTCGTAAAAACACCTGCTATTCGTAATATCACAGTGAACATTCCTTGCCATAGACTAAGAGCTAACAAATTGCTGTTCCTCAATCATAACTCTACTAATAATGGGTATCATCCTCCACCGTCCAGAATATCGAGACTTGTTAACTCAAGCTATGGTCTTAAAATTTTTGATATCGGTCTAAACGATTTTTGTCATTCTTTACGACTTTACCAAAACTTTGTTCAGGCTTTGATTTGAATGTTCTTTCAAATGTATGTTTTTGTCATTGCTTCATTAAAATATGATGTATTTTCTATTATTTCTCTGTTGCTCTTTTTTCCCATTTCTTGTTATGTATTTTTTTGCGATTTGTCAATGGTCCGTTAGTATACAAATAAAGAAAGAAAAAAACGTGGAAAGCAATCACTTGTGGTATGATATATTTAAATAAACGAAAAAATAACCTCGTAAAAAGCCACGAATATAATTTTAATTTTTATGACCGACTGGTTTCGCTCAGCTTAGGCATCATCAGGGTTCAAAATTAAACTTATTTACTCAACTTAATCTAATATAAATTAACCCTAATTATTAATAATTTTAATCCTATTTATTGTTAATTTCAATATTGTGCTGATGATGGAAGGGTACTTCCGAAACCGGTAGACGTAATATTAAATAATAAATTGGTTATAAACAAAGTTTATGTGTTTTATTTATAAATACGGCAAGCCACAAAGTAAATGCTTTTTACGAATATGAAAAAATCCCAGTTTAATTTTGTACCCCGATGAAAGCTAAGCGAAACCAGTCGGTCATAAAAAATAAAATAATTTTCGTTGTCTAATAAAAAAATGTTTTTTCATTTCTTAATGTTTTTTGATTTAAGTATAAAAATCATAATTTTTGGAAAAGATAACCATAAATTGGCAGAAGAATAGGAAAAAAAGATTCCTAACAAGAGCTATATCCGAGCACGATTAAAAATTCTCCCCACAAATAAAAGTATTTTCCTCGCAGAAAGATTCCGACGTCTTGCACTTTTTAGTAAGTGAAATTAAAAGGTAACTTAATTACCCAAGAAATGAGAGCTGCTCGTGAGAAGGCCCGCTAAGGAAAAAGTATGAAAATGGGGAACGAGCGCTGATTAAATTTTCTTTTTCAGAAACAAATTAATTTTCTTGTTTAAAAAATATTAGATGAAGCCTTAAAAATTGTTATGAAAATGAAACGACCCATTTAACTCAATTAAATGTTAATGAAACCACTGCAGTATTTCTGAAATGATATGAAACTTTTCTTTCATTATAAAATAATTAGACATAATTAATTATATAAAAATACTGCTTAGGTACAAAAAAAAATCAAATAAAAAAGTAAAATGCCTCTTCTCTTTACAAATGTTTCTAAGTTAGAGATCAAATGACTATTCAAAAATGCCATTTAAAAAATAAATAAATTTCTAGTGAATTCCGCACAAGAATCCCAACTGTCTAGACTCAGTGAGACTATGGCATCCCAAATTGGGGTATGTTGTGGGGCTGAAGGTAGTGGGGAGGAGAAGGAAATGGGGAAGAGGAAGGTTGGGAAGTACCTGGCTATTCAGATCTGGTCACCAAACACGGCTAAAGCCGTTTCAAACAACGATTCTGAATGGTGTTATTTCACTTGGGCGATACTTGGAGTATCTACCACTCTGGAACGTGCCGCAAATAAACTTTGCATTATTTTACATGAACTAAATGTGTCATGACACATGTTTATTAAATATAAGTTATTGGCGAACACCGGTTTTGAACCCGCGACCTTTGGATTCGTAGTCGAGCATCTTACCACTCGACTAAGGAGGCCGTCTTTAATAAAACGTACATCTGTTCCCTTTCTTTTCAAATGTAAATATTTCTCAAAAAAATCAGCATCAAATAAAAGTTTTCAAAGTCGTAAAAGTTCGACATATTGGCAGTCTATGTATTCCTACAAGATTGAACTATTGACTTCACCCTTCAGAAGTTCCGCAATTCCACACACCGCAGCGTGTCAGTGACAGCGACAGTCACAGTGACGGTGACGGGGAAGTGTGACAGTCGAGTGTCACACATTATCACAAAGGACATCTGAGATGGGAAATCTAGAAATGAACTGGAGAATGAATCTAGTGCGATCAATATTAGTTCGTAAACACCTCGGAAAATTTTGAATTCAAATTCATTGGGTGATAAATAAAAAAAAAACAACTTATCACAAATATATAATAGAGTTGATAACCATTAGAAAATGTTACCCACACCTGTATTCAATATTATTAAATATATTTTTCTTAATGAAAATTACATAATAATTTTGTATAAGAGTTTTTTAAATTTTTATGACCGACTGGTTTTGCTTAGCCTAAGGATCATCAGGGTACAAAAATAAACTAAACCAAAATAACTAACTAACCATCACGCCATTTTCCCGAAGGGGTAGGCATAGAGGACGGACCGCCATATAACTCTGTCTTGGCACACACTCCTTGCTTCATTTACATTCATACATCGTCTCATACGTACTCTTCTGTTATTCTGACTCTTCACATGACCCGATTCAAGTATTTGATTTACTTGATCGTGCCATGTCTTTCTCGGGCGTCTTTGACTTCTTCTTCCATTCACTTTCGCATCACATATTCTTTTCACACTCCTTTCTTCGCTCATTCGCTCTACATGCCCAAACCATCTAAGCGTCCCTTTCTTGATCCTATTCATTACGCTCATATCAGCCTTGCATTCTTTCCGGATATCCACATTTTTAATACGGTCATACATGGTTTTACCGCACATATTTCTCAAAGATCTCATTTCCACACAGCATTCAGTATACTATCATCCTTCCTCTGCCAGTTCCATGCCTCACTGCCATACATCAGGGTTGGTATAAGCACTCCATTGTGGATTGCTAGCTTCGCTTCTCTGGATAATTTCTTATTTGCGCCAACAGCGTTCAGTCCTCTATTAATGAATGTGTGTTTATATATACTCATACATATAGAGGGAAAAAACAAAGTTATTATTTTATTTTCATTAAATATGTCAAACCACGAAATGATTGCTTTCTACGAACATATATTATTTTTGTTTATTTATTTTCATTATGAAAGCAGTATACGAGTATCTCTTATTCTTTTCCCAGTCAGCATTGTCAACGATATTTGTAAATACCAATTAAAAACTAATTTGGAAAACATTGTGTAATGTAAATAGAGCGGCGAAGTACTTGGGATGTAATTTGACTATTGTGTTATTTTCTAGCTTGTAAAGCTTCATTTGTTTAATGTGTCAGAAACATTTTTTTGGTTTACGAAACAAAAGTGGAGTAGCATTTTAGCACGGAAACATCGCGTACAAACAATTGTCAGTATCACATTGTCATTTTGTAAATAAATTTAATTAGTAGCTCCCGAGATCGAATCAGAGTATCCCGCAATTCGGGAAATTTTGTAACCACCCCTCTGCAGAAAGCTCTCGTTAATCCCGAGATTATTTCACTGATTGGATTTACGAATCTCGTGTTTGCTTGATGCTAAACAGATACGAGTTCTTCGCAACAGTTGCGTGGCGAACTTTAGTTTTTCTCTACTGAAATTGATCTGGCAGAATTGCTTCGATCCGGGAAAGGTACTTACTAAAGGAAAATTATAGAAATCGGACTAGACTTTCCCTATTTGAACCGTGCTGGGTTGAAAAATTCCGGCCTTTAAAGATCAAAAAGTAAAAATTAGCCCGGGTAGAGATACTTGAGTGGAATCCTGCTTCAATTTACAGTTTTCAAGGCTCAACTCTCGATCAAAGCACCAATTCAAAAGGTGTAAAAGAACCTTTGAAAAAAAAGGTTAAGACTAACAGAACACTTGGTTACAATTTAAGTACACCGAATGTGTTTTCAGCTTCGGATGAATTTATAATAATGGACTGTAAAAACGATAAACTAAAATACTACTTGATGGAAGTGTGATTATATATGCGGATAGATTAAGGATTCACTAAGCCAAGTCACCGATGACGTTATGGTTAGAATTCTTGAAATCTTCTTGAAACCATTATTACCATTATTTTTTTAAACTTATTATTTTGGGAGCAAAAACGAAACCGACGACGAAGAAGCTACACGTTGTTCATCCAAAACTTCTTCGTCTTTTTTTTTGTATTACAGTGTTGTTAAATGAGAAACCGAATAGCAAATTGGAAAGAAAGGTAGGAACTGGATGAAGAATAAAAAGGTGAGAACCTAACAAATTGTCTATTTGAAATCCAACAAACGGCGATAGGAAAATGTTGGCGTCAAAGAAGTAAGAAAATTGATACGCGATGTTTTGTGTTTGCAATAATGGTAATATTCGATTGACGGCCTCCATAGTCGAGTGGTAAGACGCTCGACTACGAATCAAAAGGTTGCGGGTTCAAACCCGGCGTGCATTAATAACTTTTATTTAATCAATATGTGTCATAACACATTTAATTCATATAAAATAATAAAAAAGTATACTTGCGACACGTTCCAGAGCGGTAGATACTATCAGTATCGTCCCGGTGAAAGACCACGGTTCAGAATTGAAACGTTGCTTTAAATGGCTTTTAACCGTGTTTGGAGACCAGATCTGAATATCCAGGTACTTTATAACCTTCCTATTTTCCATCTCCTTCCCCTCCCCACTACCTTCAGCTAAGCTGTTTTGAGCAACATACCCCGATTGGGGATGCCTAGACGGTTGGGAGCAGTTGGGACGCTTGTGCGGTATTCACTAAAAAAATAAATAAAATAATAATTTGAAAAAAGTATGATGCATATGACGTAAGAGTGGTGGGTTCTAAGTAAAAGTCGCTTATAAAAGAATCGTGTTAAGCTGAAATAATTGGAGTCAAAGTTCAGGGGTAATGGGAAACTGTTATTATTATTAGCAGTTCAACGCCACCGCTGACCGGGTTCTTGATAAGAATTAACTACCAACCAACCCTTGTTCTACAATATTCGTACTCTCCCAGCAATGAAATCACCAGATCTGCCTGTACAACCTAAGCCGACGTCAATATGACAAAATATTAGGTTGCCCACAGCGGAAAATATGCCAATAACAAGATACTCGCTATTTAGCAAACCGGTTATTTTGGAACAAGTTGTTTGGGGAACCAGTAATTAAGGGTCCCTGCTATTGCAACCGTTTAGTGTTCACGTGACTGTTTAACATCAAAGGATAAGGAAGGGTTAGTTTCGAATGGAGGCTTAGCAAACAGCCTTCAGTTTCTTGTTTGGGATATTTGAGGGGCTTTTATGGAGCATATTATTTGATGGCTGATTCAAAGCTACCGAATAGACGACTGTTTACATTGTATCTGTGAAGGGGCTGATTTAAAACATAATGTACAGTGTTTACCCTTCTAACTTTATAATACACATAGAATATAATATCGAGCACCTGAATAGCGAGACTATTGTGTATCATTAAAGATACATATAAAACTTTATTAACCTTTTCCTCCCCAAGTTGGCAATCAACATTACTTAGCTTCATTCATGTTAAATATTACCGAAAGCTTTAAAAATATCACCCTTAAATTTCAGCTCTTCCTAAAAATATTTATTTGCATGGCAAAATTATTTAATATCGAATCGTAAAATAAACAAAACAGTTATTTTCGTATGTAACCATGAAAACAGAAGCATGCATTTTGTAAGTCTCATTTCAGGTTTAAATGCAGATACGAGTATTTAACATGAATCTATTTACAGGCTCTATGGTCGAATGGTAAGACGTTCTACTACAAATCCAAAGGTCGCGGATTCAAACCCGGCGTGCGCCAATAACTTTTATTTAATCAATAATTCACATAAAATAATATTCAGTATATTTGGGGCACGTTCCAGAGTGGTAGATACCACCCTTGTGAAAGACCACCATTTTGAATCGAAACGTTGCTTGATTGAAATGGCTTTAGCCGTTTGTGACCAGATCTGAATAGATAGGTACTTTCCAACCTTCATCTTCCCCATCTCCTTCTTCTCCCCACTACCTTCAATCTCACAACAAACCTCAATTGGGGATGCCGTAGTCCCACTGGCTATGGACGGTTGGGAGCAGTTGGGACTCTTTTTGTTATTCACTATTAAAAATAAAATAAAAAACCTTTTCCATAGATACCAACGTACAAACCCGGTTAGTGGCCAAGTGGTTTAATACGTCGGGTGGTTTAATTATCTGCTATCTAAGTCTTCTATAATTACACAATCGACATGTTCCCCTTAGTAGGATAGAATAATTTTAATATTGCTAGCTTCTTCGTAACCCGAGAACTCAAATATGTAAACGGTAACCCTGGTGAGTCATCTTAAGAGCAGAAGGAAGTTTAGAAAAGTTGGAAAGGTTAATATTGATATGAATATCTGCACAAACAATAATATTTCAAACAAAGTTCCCGCTATTTTGCTAAAAAAGCAAAGATATTATAGTATTTAACGAGAACGATATTTAAATTGAATTTAATTATTTATTCAAACATAATAATACATAATAGAAAACTGATAAAATACATTATATTGTAAAGTGTTATACTATAATTTATTATTTATTTATTTCTAAATATTCATTAAAAAGATGTAGTCTCATAAAAAAGCTGTATTTGTGTATATGGAGAAGAGGAGGGTCGTTTTTTATTAAGTTACTAAGAAAATGTGATAATTATTAGAATATTTATTTTATTATTTCTAATTTTAAAACTGTCAATTCGTGGTGGAACTCCATTTATATGATTTTAATAATAATTACCGAGTTTAATATTACTAATATACCATTCTGAAGATGCCCGTCATAAGGTGAAACCGGTCAGGTCTTAAATAAAAAAGTGGAATAAAATTTGGTACTATTAAAACCATTCATATTTATTTTATTTTGGTTTCAAGTGTTTTTTTATTGTATTTTGAATTTTATAAATTATTTTTACATATCGGAATCGGCAAGATTTAAAAAAAGTTTTCATGTTTAGTTGTAGACCGTATTAATTAAAAAAAACAATTTAGGTTTTTTTACTGTTATTGTGAAGTTTTACTAGTTGTAAGTGTTAGTTTTATTATGGTAGCTATTTTAGTGTTCAAAGTTAATAATTTTTTATGGATTTGAACGTTGAAACAGCGGCCATATAAATAAAAGAACTGATAGCTGGCAAAAATTAATAAAATAAAATTATAAAATTTATGCTGAAAAGCTAGAGCTCATCAAAAAAGTTATTTTCATCACAAAATGAACAATAACCCTCTTCGTTCTGCTTTATTATTAATAATCTTTGTAACATGGCGTCAAACAAGGCATTGACAGCCAGGTGTCATTTGCCGAGGCTGTTTGGGGTGGGTGGGGGGTTGATGGGAGGGGTTTGTGTAATGAAAAATTCCCCCCCTTTAGGAAATTGAAATTCACTCCAGTCGTGTTACGGGAGGAAGTGTGTCGATGTGTAGAAGAGACAGAGCTCATCTGCGCCTGGGACAAGCAACCTACTTTGTTTTATTTTACGTCATAATGAATTCTGTCACAGAAGCTTTGCAAAATTTACTTGCAAAGTAGCCATTTACAATACGTCACGCTTCGCCATAGAATTTAATGAAAACAGTAGAATAACAGATGATTTGTCGCAGTACAACGATACCTGTCGTCAAATTATATTGTTCTGAAGGAATTTTATATTTCAATATGTTAACTTTAAAAGAAATAGTTACACTTTATAACATTTCATGCTGCCTGGAAAATAATAATATTAGACAGTGAAACAACTACTAATGGGAATCAACAATAGACGCAAGTTATTTCCTAAGTCTGACTAGTATTTTTTTTTACTGTAAAAACCGTACAAGAGTCCCAACTGCTTCCAACTGTCTAGAGTCAGTGAGAATATGGCATCCCCAATTAGGGTATGTTATGAGGCTGAAGACAGTGAGTAAGGGAAGGAGATGGGGAAGAGGAAAGTTGGAAACTGCCTGGCTATTCAGATGTTGAGCCGTTTCAAGCAAAGTTTTGATTCTAAATGGTGGTCTTTCACCAGAGAGCCTTTGTGAACGTTGTTTGAAATAGCTTTATACGTGTTTGGAGATCAGATCTGAATAGCCAAGTTCTTCTTAACCTTTTTCCTCCCCATCTCCGTTCCCTCCCCACTACCTTCAGGCTCACAACATACCCCGATTAGGGATGACATAGTCTCACTGGCTCCAGACGGTTGGGAGTGGTTGGGACTCTAGAACAGTATTCACAAAAGTAAAGCTATTTTATAAGTAAAATTAAACTCTACAGTATAGCAAATCATGATATTGCCATAAAAATAAAACTCTTCTGGCCAAGTACCGTAATTAAAGTAATATATGCACCAATCTGAAGATGACAGCGATAGTTTGAAACCGTTCCGGTCTAACAAGAATCGGTGGAAAAAAGTTTTTAAAAATTGGGTCATAAAACCGATAAAATACATACCCTCAATATATTTTACCAGATGGTTATTTTTAATCTATATTGGAAATGCGCAATGTGCAAATGATCAATTCAAGTCAATGATATTATTCATTATAATGATTTTCTTTGTGGGTACCTACGGCTGTGCGAGAGTTAACTTTTCAAGTTTAAACTGGCGTTAATCGAAATCAACAAATATAAAAAAAAATAAAAAAAAATAATAAAATCCTTACCCACGGAATAAAATAACTTCCTATAATATAATAAAAAAATCTCATAATAAATACTAATATTTTTCTTGTCAAGTCAAGTTACATCCCGTTATTTTTCACGGGTAATAACTAGTAAATAAATAAATATTATACGTTTAGAAAACAAACTTTTGTCAAAAATAAAATTGTTGAAGTTTTATTTTTTAAATTTGATAACTTTTTAGTTGTCTTAGTTATGAAATTTTTCAGCTTTCGTTCACTATAATACGCTTTATCAAGCCTGTTTCAAATAATTCCAAAATTAAACTTTTTGCAACAAAAAATTCTAGAATCATCGAGAGACAGGATTTTTTTTACTCTTCCGTGAAATTTTACTGTTAGAGATGTCTACAAATTAAGCTAGATTGAAGCAAAAGATATTGTTTTCACAGAAACAAAAGAAAAACAACTTTCATCTTGGCGAGTAAAATTACATTTAGTTTTGAAAAAAAAAACTGTTTTTTTTCCAAAGGTTAAAATTTTGCTTTAAAATTAAGTTTCTACTCAATAATAATAATAAATAAGTACTCTTTAAAATAAAATAATTATTATGAATTCAATTAAACTAAAAATACTTACTTAGTGAAATAATAAAACAAAATAAAAATAAGTTCAAATCAAATCCGATAAAAAATTGCCCTGCATAATATGTCAAGAAAATAGTGACAAAAATAGTAGAATATAAAATAAAAGCATAAAGTGGTTTATTTGAATAATTCTGTAATGGTTAAACGTGGAGTAAATAACGAGCGAACGGTTGAGAGCAAATGCAGCGCGCGTCGCATGTTTTGCTGCTCGTAAGCCAACGCTACGTAAAGCGTATTGCCAGTGCATAAACATACATAAAATAGAATGAAATTAAATTCCTCGGTACCAATAGACGCTGGCCACGGTACAAACCAGCCCCGGAGTTGCACTCAAAGGGGCATTCTCCAAGGTCTCGTATTTTCTCTGTGTACAGATATGTAAAATGAACCCCACAGTCCTTGTGAGCGGACGTATTCAGACATGCTATTACCTACTTCAAAGCTGGGCCACAGAAAACACCGCTAAAATACTAATACCTTAGAGTAACAATGTATGGAGAGATGGCTAATTCTTTTTACACAACCTATACAAACTTGCGATAAATCACTTTCTCCGGGTTTTTACGTCGTACGCCACGAGAGAGAAAACAAGAAACAAGAATAACACACCGCTTTATGTACTGTAAGGATGATCTTGGTCTTCCGCGTCTCCGGGACTCCGCCTACATATTTTCATATACGACTAAACTCGACACAACTAAGGTTAGGTTATATGCTATATTTTTGTTGATGACAAAACTGGGAAAAAGTGGTTATACGAATAAACAAAAACATTATGTCAACATGTGTTATGAACGGATGTATAAATACCCTAGCATTGGTCCTAGCCACGCCCAGGTCTGCCGAGTCCGGCAAAAATCATAAAAAACTGACTACACTGCCTTGGGTAGGTACCACTCTATGTACTCTAAGACTAATACATTAATTTCACCGGTTAGTAGTCGAGTTAACGAATGCGTCGGGTTCCCACCTGTCCCGTCGCGGGTTCAATTCCTCTGCAAGGAAAGTCCTCCTTTATTGCAGTTGGTGGTATTCAAATTTTGTCAGCTTATTCTGACCCCGAGAATATTTTGTCTTTCTTATAAAATATACAAAAATTGCTTGCATTATTTTTTGTTTATTTTTTTTTAATAGTAAACACCACACAAGAGTCCCAACTGCTCCCGACCGTCTAGTGCCAGTGAGACCATGGCATCCCCAATGAAGCATCCCCAAGTGAGGCTGAAGGTAGTGGGGAGGGGAAGGAGATGGGAAGAGGAAGGTTAGGAAGTACCTGGCTATTCACACTTGGTCATCAAACATGGCTAAAGCCAATTTAAGCAACGTTTCGATTCTGAATGGTATTCTTTTACCAGGGTGATACTAAGAGTATCTACCACTCTGGAACGTGCCGCAAATACCCTATACATTATTTTATACGAATGAAATGTGTTATGACAGATACAAATAAAATAAAATTTATTTGCGGATCCAGGGTTCGAACCCATGACCTATGAATTCGTATCCCAGCCTTACCCCTCGACCACGAATGCCATCGAATTAGAAAAAGGTTTACCAAATAATTGTTGATTTCCAACACATTTCTAGACATATAGGTGATAAATATAGATATATATTGCCTCGTTAGAATGACCAATTATTCGACCAACGTTTTTTGGAGATTTTAAATTGGTACAAGCGCTATTCTGCCGGAGTGGGTTTTTTCCAAAATGCAGAGTGCAGGGTGAAACGAGTTGATGACAACTAATCTTTGGATTGGTGAAGGAACCGGAAGAAATTAATTTTAGGAAAATATTTTCACAATAAATTAAGTGAATTATTAAAGATAGTATAGAGAGTATATCCAACCAGGGTGGACACTATTCTCTAGTGAGAGACAATAATTTAGAATCGAAGCACTACTTGAAATGGTGTAGTATTTAGTGACCACATCTGAAATGTTAGAAACTTTACTACCTTTCTCTGCCCCATTCCTAAATCACATCCTTCAGCCTCAATTTTGGGTATGTCATAGTTCCACTAGCTCTGGGCACTCAGTTTGCGTGCGGTATCACACGAAAAAAATGAACCCTCAAATATCATAACTTCAAATTAGTTACCAAACACTTCAGAGAAGAATTTTAAGAGCACTTACGTTATTTTCATCGCACTGCTGAAAAAACGTAGTTTTAGTGTGATTTCAAGGCATTCGCCCCTTTATCAGTCAATTATTTTCTAAATTCGCTGTAAGTAGCACTTACCCTGCCTACAACAGGAAAAAATACGATTTTTTCACGGATATGGGGACGGGTAACGGTACATTTAACGGTAAATTGCTACCGTTATTGTAAGAAGTCACGTTGCAATCGGTATTATCGGAATAGAATGCCAGAATGAGGTGATCGTTCGCAGGGTAAATTCTATTAAAAACAAACTGTTGTTGAAAGCTTTCAATTGTTTCCTTAGATTGCTTAGTGGCTCTGGGCGAGGGAAATGTCTTCCCAAAGTCCGTGTTTATAAACTGGCTTTTTGAAATATCATGTGTTCGTGACACGTACAAAATTCAATAATATATTTGAAATATCCAAACACAAACATTTTTATACCCAACAGTTGAAAATATGAGACAAACAATTATCTTCCATTTGAACAGACTCATTTTTTTTGACCATAAACTGAATATTTAAAAGAACTTTAGTCCATTCTGGATACGACATTGTGAGAGGAAAATACTTACGTTGATCCGAATTATTAAAGGAAAAAAAATATGTGAAATTTTTATAAATCAGTACTCACCATCAAATTTTCTACTTGATAGTTTACACTCCTGTTTTTAGGGGGGTTCTAATGTAACCCTGAACGAGAGTTTTATTTGATATATTAGATACAGATTAGTAAAATATTATGAATACACTTTTCTCTAAGATTATGTCATGAAAAAGCTTTAATATCAATATCAAATGGAGTAACTACGTCACCCTCCTTTGGATCATATGTTCAATTTTTACTTTCAGGTACGGAAAAGTGGTTGGATGTACAATTGTTTAAAACAACAATTTTATAAAGTGTTTGAAATAACAATACTATAAATTTTACCAAACCCGAATAGATTAACGATTTAGAAAGAGCATTTTTTATTTATTTAATTCAATTGGAATTTATTTATTTATAAATTAACGGACTAAAGTCCAATTACAAAAATACATATAAAACACGAAATATAAAAAAAAGTAACAGAGAAGAAATAGCATATAAATTGAGATAAATGAAGCGATGACAAAAATAAGGCAAAATAAGCATAAGAGTGAACATTTAAGCCATGGTCTTAGTCAAAGTTTTGGTAGAATCGTAAAGAATGACGAAAATCATTTAGACTGCTACCAAAAATTTCAAGACCATGGCTTGAGTTAACAAGTCTTGACATTCTGGACATTGGAGAATTATACCTAATCTTAATTAATCTAATCTCGCACTTACAATGTATTTACACTATGTTCTGTGAAGAACGTCTCTCTCAGTATCGAACAGGCGATAAACAGAGGTTCAGAATCAAAAGGATGATTGAAAAATTAATAGCTACAAGTATATTGCCCTCTTTATAACGTGGCTAAACTCCCCTACTCCGGAAATACGTAATAGGTTTAGCTAAAACATTTTCCTCCAAATTAGAATCAAACCCGAATCCTTCCATTTCCAAACTTGGCCGCTGAACCCCCAGTACCCACCCCCTTCGTCTCCGTCCATCAATCAATTCATCTTATACCCTCCTTAACCTTGGTGAGTGGGCATAAATAAAAGATTGCTTTCAGCACAAAAAACACCCTCTACAAAATCCCACCATAAGCAATTGTTTCTAAACACATACACAAAAATACCTACAGTAGCAAAAGACAGCACCCTCACTGCTCGCCGGGTAGAAAAGATGATCTCACCATTAATGCATCTCTAACCGCAGTTGACTGTGTCAAGAAAAGTGTCAGGAAAAGGGTCAAATATTTATATTTTATTGAAATTAACGATCAAGTAAATCAAATACTTGAGTCGAGCCATGTCAAGGGTCAGAATAATAGAAGAGTATGTAAGAGACGATGTACGAATGTGATTGAAGCAAGGAGTTTGTGCCAAGATAGAACTGTTTAGAAGTCCGTCTTCTTTGCCTACCCCTGCAGAGAGACAGTGTGATGGTTAGCTTATTATTTATCAGTCACACTTATATTCTTAAATAATGTAACTATTATAAATATATTCCATGGCATTGTTAAAAATTTAGACAATACGAAATATAGCGTGACTAGTACTTTTCTGTCTCACAACATTTCTCTACCAGGGGTGCCTTAGTCCCACTGCGTTAAAAAAAGTATTAACAAGATAAAATTAGCTAAGAAATTAACACATTTTCCGAAACAAAAAAAAAAAAGCTTAAGAGGGGGAGAGAGCTGACGATATTATGAAGATTTGCTAAAATAGTAATAATTTTGCTTGTATGTGTCACCCTCATCGCATTTTGTAAACAATTTCGCCAAACGTTTGTTGTAGATTGTTACTGAAAATTGATTGGTTCCTGGTATCCGCTCGTAGACCCGAACCGGCCGAGACCGACTTCGTGTTTCACTAGATTTTGGTTTTCCCTATAATTTGGGGGAATTTCCCTTGATATTCCTTATTTTATCGAATTTATTTTTATTTTTTACATAAACTGCTATAGAACAGGTGGATAAATTATATGTTTCAAGGAGTTTGATTGGGGAGGTAAATTGTGATGTTTTTTTTATAGAGTTACTAAACAAACGGACACTAAAATCTATGTTGATGCTCAATTTAAAATATATATAGTATATATCTCAATAAAGTTAACAAAGTTCTATTAAAATCTGCTACTCTCAATATGAAATGAAGATGAGGCATATGGTGGTTTATTTCACGTATAAAATAAAACTATTAAAAAAAACAATATGCAAATGGGAATAATTTGACTTTTCCTCAGATACGGAATTTTCACCTGTTGCCGGTCGGGTTTTATTTTCAAATTACAATTTTGCATCGCAAAGTTACCGCTTCATACGAAAAAATACCTTCGCTTACTAATTTTTCACAAATTATGTAATTTGTCCAAAAACGTACTTTTAAATACATCAGGTATTGTAATGATAAATGAGCTATTTGTACAACCCTATCAGCTATGTTCGCGCTACATAGAAAGGAATATGTTAAAAGGTACAATCATAAATGTCCCACTGTGTCCTTTTGAAACATTTCCTTCAAATTGTACGAAAATATTCTATGGTCGGAATTCGTTTCTTCCAGGGTGTACATATTCTATTTAAATAATAATGATATTTGGATGATTTATATAGCGCCGTTTTTGTGAAAAATCACCTCAAGGGCACTGTAAGTAAAGGGCGCTTAAAGTACCAATGGGAGACGGGAGAGAGCGTCAGGAAGGAATCACACGCAGCGAAGTTAGTTCGCGTAATGAATAGAATTCTTTCATGCAATCGTTTTTATGTGTATTTAGTATTTATAAAAATTGCAAATCACCAATTAAATAACTTTTTTTCTTCTTTAATATCTATAGCAAAAATACTGTTATTTTCAACTGTATTTTTTATTTACTTACTATACAGTTTTTTGGCACATAAAACTTATTCAAAGTGAAAAACAATATTTGTCGTTATTTAGTCATTTATAAAATTTAAAAAATATTAAGTGGTATAGATCAAAAGATGTTCTGTTTCAAAATATTTTTCAATGTTTTTTAAATATTTACATTTGACCACAGAAGAAAATTTTGGGGTCGATTGACGATTAATTGAAAACAGCTCTTTTATAAAGAGTTAAATATTTTTAAAATATTTGTTTATACTTGCTGGTAGAAAACAAACATATATCTAATGTGCATTTTAGTAAAACTTTTTTTGAGGTGCTGTTGTGGATACAGGCGACTTTTAAAATGCGCGAAAAACATTTTAAAAAATCTGAAAAATCCCTCCTTCACTATTAACTCCAAAGTTTTCACTTGTTGCCAGGCAGAAGCTACTCGCAATCACGGAACTTACGTTGTTTGCATACCGGGTGAGGCCCGGCACATTAACATTATAAAGCGATTACCCGGCCGAGGGGTGCGCGCATTAAATCCTGGGCGAAGTGTTATTTTTTTTGCGCCACCCATCATACGTGGCTGGTTTTTTAACGCCACCTCTTTGGCAGCATTCTTCCCCGGAACGTGTTGCATTATAAATAAAGGCTACCGGGGGAATTCTTAAACGCGCAGTGAAAGGATCGGGAAATGGACAGCGCGAGAGGGAAGGGTCCTTGGAAACAGAGAGCGATTGAAATAACGTTTTCAAAAATAGAAACATTGGAGGGAAAAAGGACGTTACTGAAAAGGACATTCTTGTTGAATTCAGATTTATGAGGCTGAACGACTATTGAAAATGATTTAACAAAAGTAGAAAATCTGTAATCAGGAACGTTAACACCGTAAGCGCTTTGAAAACCATTAAAAAAATCATTTGCCATTCTAGACAAGAATTTGAAAAAAATTAAATTTATTTATTAGGATATTTTAAAAATGGTCTGAAGAAATCATAAAAATACTGACGGAAAATTATTGTTTTATTTTCATGAAATAAAAAAAAAACGTTAATAATGTTTATCAAAAAATGATGTATTTCGCTTTTTCCTTAAATTGTTTTTACGACAGCGTCAAACCATTTATGAAAATTTCACCAAAATTAATTAATCAACCCTGGAAAAGAATCCACTGTTATTTTTCGGCGGGAATCGAACTCGCAAGATCCCGACTCAAAGTCAGATTCTTACAATCTGATAGTATTAATACCGTAAGCCGTCTTCTGCCACGATCCATGGAAAAATTGCTCATACATGCAAAAGTTTGAAAATTTATTCCGATTACGGTAACATTTACTCACTATGTTCCTTTTGACGTGGATGTCGTTAATAAACCAGTAACCTATAAAAGATTTTATAATATATTATGTTCTTGTGAATATTTAATGCACTGGCAATTTGACCATTTCATTCATTGTATATATTTCATTTTATAATAATTCTGTTTTTGTACTCCAAAATGAACGATTAACAAGTGAAATTAAAATAAGTTGGAGAAGTATGAAAATATTCCATTTTATATAACTTCACCGCCTTGCACACCACATACAAAACTACCGATTTTGATCACCTGTGAGTAGCCCGCGGGTATGGAGCTGCGTCACTAAAGAGTTAGTGACCAGATAGTAGTTTCAATCGTAGACCAGTTCAGTTTATTTTGAGTATCTCCTTGTATATACGGCCTTAAAGAAATTAGTAACAAAATATCTGATCAGATTTTTCGGTCTCCACTGTACTATGAATCTTTGTAGCTGAAGCCGCTTATTGGGTCGACACGGTTTCACTTAAAGCCCCGGCGAATGACACACACTTGACACATCTCATTATTATACTTTAAATGGAAACTATCGGACCGAATCCCAGAGGGAGCTGTCTGAAATAATAAGGCGGTTTAACCTTTATGTGACTGAAAGGGTACCCTCTTCGGTTTTCAATATAGATTTTTTTAATGTTCTACTAAGTATAACCAGCTGAAACTTTCTGACTTCTCTACAATAGTGAAAAAAACCATTAAATATAACCGTTGGAAGTGTAAAGAGTTGTATGTGAGCGGAAAACAATTAAGTAAAATTTTTTCGTACGAAGCAATCACATGGTGGTTGGACATTATATTAAATAAAAAAATACTTTGTTTTAAAACCACAGAATTTATTATGATGAAGGCCAACCGGTTTCGCTTGGATCAAGCTTCGTCAGGGCACATATAATAACTAAAGAAAATACAGAGTTAACAGGTATATATAGGTACAACAGTTAATGATAAGAGTGAGACAGTATATAATACAAAGAAGGAAGAGAGAAAGCATGTATTAGAGGGAGGGAACAGTTGAAAGTGCTTAATATATATTACGAAGAATTGGTAAATAAACAAGTGTACATAATAGAAAGATAATGATGTAATGTTAGGGGCAGACAAAGATCCTATATTGAATTTATATATGAAACGACATTTTACATTGTTACTGGAAAGGAAGGTATTTGGATACATAATAATAATTAAATGGGTGAGTTATGGAATAAAACAGAGTGATTCGTAGCATCAAATGAGGGGTGAAGTTGACAATTGATGGGATAAAGGTTGATTTACAGGAAACATATTTTAAAATAGGGCTAAAGGATACATTTTTTTGATTATTAAGTAGGTTAAGTGATAAATTTGATTTTTAAAGATTTCCTAATTTCGAGTGCTTCTAAATTGTCTAATCTAATGCCTATCCGTTTTTATGTAAAAGACTAATTCCTGTAGTTTTTTTCGAAAGTATGGTTTGATGAGATTAGATGGTTTGCCAATTCAGAGAACCAGTACCATTTAAGCAACGTAAATGTTCTTTAACTCTAGTGTTAACATTTCGTGCTGTTTTTCCAACATAAAACGCGCGGGACAATCATTACAGTTCAGTTTGTAAATGCCAGAATGGCTTAAATTATCATCTTTATCCTTTGTATTGATTAAAAATTTACCGAGATTATTATTTGTGTAGTAAGCGGGTTTTTATATCTGTAGGGAGGTTCTTAACATAGGTGGAAAAACTGTTTATGAATAAAATCCTACGCCACTGGTAATTTTGATTGAAGTTATCGTTAAGTGGAGTACTGTTGAAAAGGAATTTATTTTGTGGAAATTTGTTTTAATTTCTTATTAAGGATTTTATTGATTAAGTCTGAGTCATATCCATTATTTAACGCTATTTGCTTGATTACAGACAATTCGTTTGTAAAATTAATACTAGACAGTGGCACGGAAACTAATCTGTGAATCATTGAATGAAAGGCCGAATGCTTGCTGAGATATGGGGATGATTCGATGTGTTATGAATAGTTATGTCTGTGTAAAAGTTGGTTTACGGTAAATATTGAATTCGATTTGATTGTTTTGATGAGATAGTGTAAGGTCTAAAAAAAAAGTTTAAGGACGCATTAATAGGTAATTCTAAGGTGAACTGTATTTGAGTGTGAAATGAGTTTATAAGTTGGAGGAAAGAATTTAGTTGACGTTCTGTACCCGTCAAATGCAAAAAATATCATCTACATATCTTTTCCATATTAGCACGTTTTTTAAGGAGAGGGATTTACAATCAAAAATGTCGTTTTCTAAATTATCCATAAATATATCCGCCACCAAAGGTGACGTTGGGGCCCCCATTGGCAAACCCATATTTTGTTTATAAATAATATTGTTGTATTTAAAATAGTTTTGTATTTAAATAAGCGAGAGAGAGATCAGTTTTGGTTTACTAATCAAAGGATTTTACTTTCTGCTACAGATGTTAAATAAATGAAATAATTTTACTATTACTGGGAATCATTAGTAAAAACCCTCAGGAGTTTACCGGTAGAATTGTAATTTAATGCCCTGGCAATTTGACCATTTCATTCATTGTATATATTTCATTTTATAATAATTCAATTTTTTTTAAAATAAAAGTAACTTAGTTTTGACACCACTTTATTGTGAATAAAGTGGTGTCAAAACTAAGTTGCTTTTATTTAAAATTTAATTATGTCTTTCCACAAAGTGAGTGCTTCATGTCAAAGTTTATAATAATTCTGTTTTTGTTCTCCAAAATGAACGATCAACAAGTAAAGAAATTAAAATAAGTAAGAGAAGTATGAAAATATTCCATTTTATATAACTACCTCTACAAAACTACCGATTTTGATTACTTGTGAGTAGCCTGCGGGTATGGAGCTGCGTCACTAAAGAGTTAGTGACCGGCTAGTAGTTTCAATCGTATAACAGTTCAGTTTATTTTGAGTATCTCCTTGTGCATACGGCCTTAAAGAAATGAGTAACAAAATATCTGATCAGATTTTTTGGTCTCCACTGTACTATGAATCTTTGTAGCTGAAGCCGCTTATTGGGTCGACACGGTTTCACTTAAAGCCCCGGCGAATATTTTAACACATCTCATTATTATACTTTAAATGGAAACTATCGGACCGAATCCCAGAGGGAGCTGTCTGAAATAATAAGGCGGTTTAACCTTTATGTGACTGAAAGGGTACCCTCTTCGGTTTTCAATATAGATTTTTTTAATGTTCTACTAAGTATAACCAGCTGAAACTTTCTGACTTCTCTACAATAGTGAAAAAAAACATTAAATATAACCGTTGGAAGTGTAAAGAGTTGTATGTGAGCGGAAAACAATTAAGTAAAACTTACACCTTCTGATGACTGAAAGGGTACCCGGGTACCCTTTTGCGTTTTATATGGAATTTGAAGCTTGTCCATATTTGTTAATAATTTTATCTTATTTTAAATAATAAATATGATGTACTGTTGTGTTTAAAGTACATCACCTGTATCCTAAATACTTTTTAAATCACATACTGAATTAAAAAACCCAAGAAAATATGGTACTGGGAGAAATTCCTATCCACTTCCCCAAGTCTTGAACTGAGTCAAAATGCTTTATGTCTTAAAAGTGTCCAGCAAACTTCAGAAAATTATATACTACAAAAGAAACCTTCATATAATATATATAATTTTAAAAAGGAGTAATTTTCTTCAGCCACATAAGGGTTAAACATCGCAAAAGTATTTCCACTCTTGGATTTTCCTTTGTGTTAACCCTAGTTATAAGTATTGGATGTGCATCGTTTTGTCAATATTTTCTTACAGAGAAACTCGCATTTAATTCTTAGCCTAGAATAATACATAACTTATATTGTATTACATGTAAAGGCCGAAATAAAATATTTTAATATTGGGTGGGAGCTAGTCCAACTAAATTACCTCCCACGCCACCTGTCAAAAAATCAAATGAAAAAACATGGGGACTCTATATCAATTAAGTAGTAAAATATTAATAATAAATAAAGCACAGCTATTTCGAACCGTGGGTAAAAGCAAAATCTAGTCGGCGTCTATCATATGAATAAATAATTGTGCTGAGCAAATTTATTTATAAAAAGTAAATGAATTTTTTATTTAATTTTGTAAGTTTATTTTATAAAAATCACAAAAAATACAACTGCCTACTTGTTTCATTACTAGTTAAATATTTTCAAGTCATTTTAAACAATTTTTAATTTATTTTAAATTAAAATATATATTTTTAACAATAAATTATTATTTCACTGACTATAAAATGATAAAATACATAATGAAATGATTCACTTATTATGTAATTAATATGAACTTTCACAAAGGTTATATATTAAATCGATTTTAATATCTATTTAAAATTTATAATATTAAATCAGAAAGTGTTTCATTATTTGCGTTAAGACTTAAAAAAAAAGAAAACAAATAATAATAAAAAAAAATAGTAACTTATTTGACCCAAGCCATTAAAATAATAAGAAAAAGAATTTGTTAAGCATGTACAGGTATGTCGCCTTGAAGTATGTAAATATTTCTTAATTATAGTCTGTTTAAAATATTTTTTTCCTTTACTATACTGGAACCCAACTTGCGGAGGAGAAAAATGGAATGTGTATAAAAAAATATTTATAACTAACTAAATACCCATCACGCCGTTTCCCCGCAGAAGCAAGCAGCCGGGGCAACATACCGCCATACAACTCTCTCTTGGCACACACTCCTTGCTTCATTCGCATATTCTTCTGTTATTCTGACACTTGACATGGCCCGACTCAAGTTTTTGATTCACTTGATCGTGCCATGTCTTCCTCGGGCGTCCCCGACTTCTTTTTCCATTCACTTATTATTTTCACACTTCTTTCTTCGTTTATTCGCTTTCCCTGCCCAAACCATCTAAGCGTCCCTTTCTTAATCCTATTCATTACGCTTAAATCAGCTTTACACTCTTTCCGGATTTTCATATTTTAAAATTTTTAACATGGTTTTACTGCACATATGCCATCTCATTTCTAAATTTGATCCTTCTTCTCCCAGTTCCATGCTTCACTGCCACAAATCAGGGTTAGTATTAGCACTTCATTGTGGACTGCTAGCTTCGGTTCTTTGGACAATTTATTTTATTTGCGCCAACAGCGTTTAGTCCTCCATTACTGGAGTTTCCTGGATTAACCCTTCTTTCTATTTCCATATCCTTTCAATACATTTATTTTTAAGATAAATACTGAAATCAAATATAATACTTTTTTAATATAGAATTATATTTTTCCTATAGTGAATACCGCACAAGAGTCCCAACTGCTCCCAACCGTCTAAAGCAAGTGAAACTATGGCATCCCTAATTGGGGTATGTTGTGAGGCTGAAGGTAGTGGGGAGGGGAAAGAGATGGTGAAGAGGAAGGTTGGAAAGTACTTAACTATTCAGATTTGGTCACCAAAGACGGCTTAAAGCCATTTCAAGCAACGTTTCGATTTTGAATGGTGATCTTTCACCAGGGCGAAACTTAGAGTATCTACCACTGTGGAACGTGCCGCAAATATACTACACATTATTTTATTTGAACTAAATGTGTTAAAACACACATTATTCAAATAAAAGTTATTGACCCACGCCGGGTTAGAACCCGCGACCTTTGGATTCGTAGTCGACCGTCTAACCACTCGACCATGGAGGCCGTCAGATGAAAATAGATCCATATGAAAAATAAGTATATTTGTTTTAAATATGCTAAAAGCGTGTATTTATTTTGTTATCTGTTATTTCTAAGTCAATTGATTGTACTGCTTTTCGCTATGACAATGAATTGATGAAATACTAGAATAAATACATCAGTCATAACGGGTAAATAAATTCTGTTCGCTTAATGCCTTCAGGACAACATTTCTCACGAAGAGTTTGCCAGAAAGGCGTTAAATATTCGTGCTTTGGAATTATATAGCAACTAAAATACCTTCCCAGAAGTGAAAATTATTTTGCACGTGAAAAGTAGGCAGTAAACATTATTACGATATGAAAAATATTCAATAAGAGACTGTCGATAATACAGAGGGTAGGACGCTCGACTAGCAGTCCATCGGATCGAGTTTACCGGTACCGACTTACTCCCTTTTCAGAACGAAATTCATTGATAAATTATGGTTGAAAATTTGGCAGCAACATAATATTATCATGCCCTACGCAATAATTTAACTTTCAGGCAGGAAATCTGTCAGTGGGTTCAAATGAATCCTCTTGAACGGTCAGATCAGGGGCCCAAGCACGAAACATCGATATAGATTTTATCGAAGATGTTGGTAACTTGGAATCGTTCCCGACCCAAATGACAACTCAAGTCGACTAAACACCCTTAATTTAGTCGATGTGAACTGTCGTTTGTTCGTTGGCGATCTGGAGTCGGGCTCGGGAACGATTTCAAATTAGCGACACTGTCGACAAAATGTACATCGATTTTTCGTGCTAGGGCCCCTGGTGGCGTAAAAATTTGCACAGTTTTTGTTGCAATGTAATTTTTACTATGAGCTATGAAGCTTTAAAATTTAATGATAATTTGAATTTTAAAATTGAATAAAACGATGGCCTCCATTGTTTGAAATGTGTCGTAACACATTTAATTCATATAAAAATAATGTTTGGCAACTAGATCTAAGTATCGCCCTGGTGAAAGACCATCATTCAGAATTAAAACGTTGTTTGAAATGGCTTTAGCCTCTTCCCAATCTCCTTCTCCTGGTACCCTAACCTTCCTCTTCCCAGCCTCACAACATACCCTACTTGGGGATGCCATAGTCTCACTGGCTCTAGACGGTTGGGAGCAGTTGAGACTCTTGTGCGGTATTCATATAAAAAAAACAACATTTTGTCGTAGGGAGTATGAAATAAATAATAGACGATTTAAAAAAGTAAAAAGATAAATAAAAGAGCTATAAATTGAAACATACTCGTATGTAACGTACATTTTTCCTCAAGAGGTTACGATAACATCATTTAAAATAAAACATGTTTTTAAATTATCGCGTAATACGCAGATCCTAATATTTTTGTACAATCCTATCAAAGAGAATCTTGCGGAACTACCTGGAATCGAGTCATGCAAATTTTTTTCCTGTCCGTGGCGCGTCATTTTCCTTACCTGAGTCATTTCCGCTGACAACGTCGCATCCGGTAATGTTACCGGTGCTGAATACTCTACACTTTCGCAAGAACTGTACGATTGAGATTTCTACTAATAAAGTCTAGAATTAATATCATTTTGTGAATAAACTAAACCTGGAAACTAAAAATAAAAGGAATTTTCACGCAAATCACTTTAATAATTATGATTATAGTAAATTTTTGCTTGGGTCAACACCTAAAAAAATATTACACATTTTTTGGATTTCTAAAACAAACAATACTAAAAACGTATCTGTAAATTTTACACGGGCAGTGAAACAAAAATGTCTAAGGTTTTCGGTGATTTTTTTTTACTGCAATCTTTTAAATTCTATATGAAATGCATTTTAGAATTTTCAGTAAGCGTTCGAAATTGTCTTCGTTGGTTTGCGCCAGTTTGCTCGGAATAATTTTTATTTTTTGTATCCTTATTTTTTTTTAAGTGAATGCTGCAGAAGAGTCCCAACTGCTCCCAACCATCTGGAGCCAGTAGGACTACGGCATCCCCAATCGGAGTATGTTCTGAGACTGAAGTGGGGTAGGAAATGGAGAAGAGAACGGTTGAGAAAGACTTGGCTACTCAGATTTGGTCACCAACACGTGGTTAAAGCCTTTCAAGCAACGTTTCGATTCAGTATGATGGTCATTCATCAGGGCGATATTTCGAGTGTCTACTACTCTGGAACGTACTGCAAATACACTACATATTATTTGATTATTATTTCTTGAAACTGTTAATTTGTGGTGGAACTCTATTTTAATGATTTAATAATACCAAATTTTAAACAATGTACCACTATTTTTTATTAAGACCAGACCGGCTTCACCTTATGACGGGCATCTTCAGACTTGTATAATTTAAAATAAATTTATAGTATTTAAACGAGTATACTTTTAAAGCCTGGACTTAAATTGTACTAGTCTGAAGACTCCCGTCATAAGGTGAAACCTGTAAGGTCTTAATAAAAATTGGTAGAATAAAGTTTAAAATTTGGTATTATCAAATCACATATTATTCATCATTGATTAAATGTAAACCTTAACCTAAAACTTGACCACTAACCCACGGAGGCCGTTCACAGCATATTTGAGAATATTTGGCAATATTTGACAATATTTGTTACATTTAATCAAAATAAAATTCTTTAACAAAGGATCATTTAACGAAGGTCCAAATTCTTCAACGGTCTCTCGCGCGTAAAAACACATTTTGTTTGTTGGATAGTCCATGTGTTTTTTCAGCACAGAGAGAACTTATACTCGTAAGTAGTTTGTTTGCCCGACAGCGATAGTATATTGATACTTAGTTTGACTGTAATTTGAACACAACTTGTAAACCGCCCTACCTTTATCAAAGCGAGGGGCTTTGAAAGGCCGTACCAAGGCTTTTTACCGCTTCCCTCGGAATATAGGCGACGAGGGGTTGAGGGGTGTTTGGACAGAATCACCCTCCAGCACCCGTTCAGCGGAACAACGCAAATTCGACCAACCGTATTCAGTAATACGATAAAACCATATTGGTTAAATATGACTTTTTTTAGCAAAGTGATTAAGGGCTTCGCTATTTTTTTTTTGGTTGTGTTAAAATCTTGGAGTAAGAATGTATGGAGAGAGAGATAATTCTTTTTACCCAACCTATAAAAAATTGGGATAAATCACTTTCTCCGGGTTTTCACGACGTACACCATGAGAAAGATAGAGACAACAAAATTTCCCAAATTATCACACCGCTTTAAAGTATTGTTAGAATGTTCTTCGTGTCCCGCGTCTCCGTTGACTCCGCCCACACGTTTTGGTACGCGAAATAAGTGAACATAACTCAACGGTTTATTAGGTTACATGCTATATTTTTGTTTATAACAATATTGTGAAAAAGTGTTCATATGATTAAAAAAAACATTATGTCAACATGTGCTATGAATGGATGTATAAATAGCCTAGACCTAGACCTAGCCACGCCCAGGCTTAGCCGAGTCCGGCAAAATTCATCAAAACTGAATACAGCAGAGCTTCCCTCTTGTATATTATGCTCTGAGGTTAAAATCATAAAAAAATTGTTAAATGTTGACGCCCAAACCGTAAAACATCAACTACTTTAAACTGCAGGCAATTTTAACATCTCCCACTAAAAATATTTATAATTTTTTATAGTACCTAGTTAGTATTTATTTAGTAGCTATTTTTAACGACTTGTTAAAAAAATGTTAACTCCAGATAGAAAGTCTCAAGGTTTCCTTCATGACGTAAATCATGCAATCTTTGAGGATGCTGTGCAGACGGTCTCCGTGGTCGAAGTGACAAGACGCTCGACTACGAATCCAAAGGTCGCAGGTTCAAACCCGGCGTGCGAAAAAATAACTTTTATTTAATTAATATGTGTCACAACACATTTAAGTAATGTAAAATAATATTAAGAATATTTGCGGCACGTTCCAGAGTAGTAGAAACTTCAAGCATCGCCATGGAAAAAGACCACCATTCAGAATTGAAACGTTGATTGAAATGGCTTTAGCCATGTTTGGTGACCAGATCTGAATAGCCAGGTACTTTCCGACCTTCTTCTTCCCTATTTCCTTCCCTTCCCCACTACCTTCAGCCTCACAACATACCCCGATTGGGGATGCCATAGTCTCACTGGCTCTAGACGGTTGGGAGCAGTCGTGTCTCTTGTGCGGTATTCACTATATATATTTTTTAAAGATGGAAATAAATATCTAAGCCTTGAAGATGCTCATATTCTGGGAGAGAGAAAACGCAAGAGTGGGTTAGACATTCCACAACCGAGTTTTTGTTTTACAAAGAATGGGTCATACAAACGACCCGTTCTCATGCATAAATGTACAAATATTGTCCTGTTATGCATAAAGCACATGTGATAGTAACCAAATATTTATCAATAGATTATATTCAAGACCGGTTAGTAGCTGAGTGGACAAACGCGTCAGATTCCCACTCGGGCGTCGTGGGTTAAATTCCTAGCTAAGTCCTCCATTTCAGTCCATCAATGCAAAAGCAACATCTTATGCTTATTTTGATAGCAGTAGGGGTTTTTACTAGTTTTTTTTAGGTTATTCTAACTCGAGAATATTTGTCTTTGAAAAAAGATGAAAAAAAAACTAAAGAAAATCAGCCATATAAGAAGGTGTTTTCAAAACTAACTCCCCAGCTAAGATTTTGATGGGATAAAAAATGACTAAATGAGAAAAAAAATCCTGCTGCTCCAAAGTTAAAATAAGGGCAGGTTGTCTTTAAAGTTAGAGAGATAAATGGTCGGAGAATAATATATTTGTGAAAGGTAAAGGGGACTCATCAATTACTTAGTTCTGGGCGCAGATACAAGGAAAACCTTCCAGGATTATACAAAGAACCTCTAAGCCTACCCGCCCTAGTTTATTTCATAACATATTTATGGTTTTGTTAAAATATTTGTGACTCGGTAGTCAATATTTTAATTTAAAAAGTTTAAAAGCTTATTTCAGCTTATTTTAATATTAAGCATTCAGAAAAGGGTTTTGTGTGACACTCTTCAAAGGTAAGTTTTGAAATAAACGTGCCACCGTTTACACTGAACAGAAAAGTCTTAGAAGTGGGAACTATACCAATTTGAATGCAAACCGAATCATGGTAGGCAGTTAGTAGGAAAAAACATCTAATTAGTTGGTAATACAGATAAGTACCAACAGATGTCACTGATTGCTATTGGATTAATTCTGTAAAAGCACTGCCTTAGACACTAACAAAAATACTAACACTAACTAACTAACCATCACGCCGTTTCCCCGCAGAGGTAGGCAGATAGGACGGACTACCATATAACTCTGTCTTGGCACACACTCCTTGCTTAATTTACATTCATACATCGTAATGTAAATGAAGCAAGCACTAACATAATACTATCACAAACTTTTTTTTTTTGTTAATACCGCCAGCGAGACTGTAGCATCCCCAATCGGGTTGTTGTGAGGCTAAAGGTAGTGGGGAGGGAAGGAGATTGGGAATAGGAAGGTTGGGAAGTACCCGGCTATTCAGATCTGGTCACCTAACGCGACTAAAGTAATTTCAAGCAACGTTTCAATTCTGAATGGTGGTCTTTCACCAGGGCGATACTTAGAGTATCTTCCACTTTGAAACATGCCGCAAATATACCATATATTATTTAATATTAATTAAATGTGTTATGACATATATTAGTTAAACAAATTTTATTTGAGCCCGCCGGGTTTGAACCCGCGACTTCTGGACTCATATTCGAGCGTCTTACCACTTCACCACGGAAGCCGTCAAACGAGCCACTTTGACGCGCAACAGCTCCCAGCACACACTTTTTGTGTAGTCTAGAGAACATAGAATAATCTACTCTGACGTTGACGGCGTTTGAGTATATGTAGTTTTGACACTTTATAATAATAAGGTCGGCGGGGCGCTCGTTGCAGTGCGATTAGCTTAATTTCCCGTGTATATTTAAAAGTGCAGATTTATTTTTTGCAATAATTTAATATTATTTAATCCAATTTAATACATATTTTTATGCGAGTACGGTAGGGTATTCAGTGTTAATGTGTCTTTATAGAGTGCACGCCTCTGCTGATGTCTTCGACGAAATAAAAAAAAAACAATGTTTCAAAACGTTTGATCAATTTCATTCAAGTAAGCAATACATTGACCTTACTTAGGGCACACAAACACGCCCACAGCACACTTCTAGAGGTGTATTTTTTCATAATTTTACAATGTAAATAATATTTTGTATTTTGTTTGGGAAGCGAATAGCATTAATATGGTGATTAACTTACTGTGCTCCTAACGGCCACGAGCCAGCGCTAAAAAGTGTTACTTTTGTTTTTATAATTTGATTAAAAATAATAATACAATAATAATTAAGTTCTGCTGTTGGTTTTTTAATTTTACTGTCAGCTGTTTTGACATTTAAGCCCATCATCAAACTGTGACTAGGCCATATGGAAACGACGTATTTATATGATTTTAGTTCATTGTTTAGTTTACTGTTTTTAGTAAAAAGCGAATTATCTATAGGCAGGTCCTTACTAATTGTTTTGTAATGTGATTTGCCATTAGTTTTTCACCAGCTTATAAAAGTGAATTGTGCCAATAAATTGAAAGTGTTTGTTGGAAGTACGAGTACCTTTCTTAATTATTAAATGAATTAATTTAATAAATGATATAGTGTAGGGTTTTATTATTATTCTTACATGAGATTATTGGTGGTTTTGTGTTTGCATCAAATCAGTATGTACTTTTGGACATTAAATGCAAAGCTTTAAAATAATACACCATTTTTAATAGGAAATATTCTCACCTGGGAAAATACAGAATGTTAAATGATTTAATAGCTATTAACTATTACCTCTATTAGTTTCTGTTTGTGTTTGCTTTGATTATATTTGACATATTAAGAGGCGAGTGCAAATGATAACGTAGTTATCATTTAAATATAATATGTATATATCGACGCTGAAAAAGCAAAAGAGCTTGAGCAAAATTTTGGTCAAAATTAGTTAAATATGCAGTTTTTTTTCCTGCATCGAATGCTCAGACTTTTGTTTGATTCTGAAGACTTTTGTGGCCCTTCAGCCATCATCAGGCGATGCAAGTTTGTGACTTTTGTAGTTTTTTGTCGCTTCAGGTAATACATATAAATACAGTGAGAGCATTAAGTTACCTGAGGAAACTTTTTTTTTTAAAAATCAATCAGGTACTGAAGACTTATGAATTTTATTGTAAAATATTAAAAAAATACGTGCTCTGGTGTTAATTTCCCAAAATGGCGCTTCAGCCCTTTTGCCTTTCCGGTGACGATATGACTATCGTTTTTTAAATTTGCTCATTCTAATCAAATTGATGTACAAGTTCACTTTCCCTCTCTCCATCTTTAGAAAGAATGCAAAGAAAACTATTGAAGGGTCAAAGCCATTTACACCGAAAAAGTTTAAGGTTCATCAGATAAAACAACCAGTTTAACATAGACCGATTTAAATGTAACGGAGGAAAGCCCTACAAAAACCGGCCGTGGGGCCCAGCGTGTGTATTTTACTTGTAAGGTTTGTATATTTAACAAGAATGTCTCATAGGAATTTGATTATATTTTAATGAAAAAAAAACGCCAAAAAACGTTTTTAATAGGCAACGAATTTACAGAAATTTTAAAGATTTTTCCCCACAAAAAATGTTGCTTATATATAACTTTGCTAGAATATTTAGCGTGTTTTAACGCACCGAAGCTGTTTTCCCTCCTGCATTAAATACCACGGAGTGAAGCTTAAATTGGTATGCTCCAAAAAAAATTACAAAAATACCTGTTTCATGAAGCGCTCGTCATTTTTAGTTCAGCATAAATTACTGAAATATTTTGCAGCGAAGCGAACATTATTAAAATTTAAGAGAATTATATATTTTTTTGAAATTTATACTAATATTCATTACAGAAAAATAAGAATGCTTCTTTATTCAAAAATAAAATTTAAGTGAAACAAATAATAAGGTCATAGTTTTCATTAGAATGTTCATATATTTCAATTTAGTTGGAATTCAAAATTTTCTTAACATCTTCTTCAAATACGTGATATATATATTTTTTTTATAGTTAATACTGCACAAGAGTTCTAATTGTTACTAATTAACTGGAGCCAGTAGGATTATATTATCCACAATTGGTGTATGTTGTGAGGTTGAAGGTACTGGGGAGGAGTAGGATATTTATTGTACACCCTTATGGGCTTTTACATAA
Organism: Drusus annulatus; assembly: GCA_022651775.1. Classification (NCBI taxonomy): domain Eukaryota; kingdom Metazoa; phylum Arthropoda; class Insecta; order Trichoptera; family Limnephilidae; genus Drusus; species Drusus annulatus. The sequence continues at coordinate 25,561 of JAGWCC010000765.1, read as the reverse complement.
CAGTGTAATATATAACGTAAAATAATAGTGACATAAAAGTAAAAGAGTAAACGATTAGCACCTAAAAACATAAGTAGGTTAGTATAAATATTATAATACAATAAATTAACAGTAATATTATTTTAGAGGTGTGCTATTATAGCCTTCTTGTAACTCGATGCAGTGCAGTTGAATGTATCTAATATTTCAGCGAAAGAATTACCCACCGTATGCAATCTAAGTACAAGCGAGTATCTAAATGACTCAGTCCTGATATTATTGTTACATTTAAAAATAATTTTGGATCGATTGGTTCTGTTAGGTACATGGAAGGTAATTAAGCTAAGTAAATCAGGGCTGTCTATAATACCATTAACAATTTTAAAAATAAAAGTCAAGTCGGAAACAAGGATATGGGGAAAAGTAAGGTTGAGATATACCTGGCTATTCAAATTTGGTCACTTTAGATTCTGAATGGTGGTCTTTCACCAGAGAGTTGCTAAGAGTATCTATCACTCTGGAACGTGCACAAATTTACTATCAATACATAGCCTGTTCAAAAGAAAAGGTGGATTTCGAATTTTCGCGGGCTGTGTACATTCGATTATCGATTTTTTTTCGTTATGTTGGTACACATATGTTTATCATATGTTAGCATTATCAGCCATTTTGGATTAGTGGTTTGTTTTTGACAACTGGAAAGGTTAGTCACGTTTTGGTGTGTTCTTCGATTTTTTATTTTTGAAAAAAATGGATCAAAGAATAAAATCCATGATTTGTTTTTCCACAACTCCAGGACGCTCATCGTCATTAACATCTTCTCGGCCTTCTGTAAAGCGCTTGTACCACTTATAAACGCTTTTTTGAGACACAGTAGACTCGCCGAATGCCACAGTCAACATTTTAAGTGCGTTGGAGTACTTTATTCCATTTTTAAAGCAAAATTTAATACATATTCTTTGATCCATTTTTTTCAAAAGTAAAAAATCGAAGAACACACAAAAACGTGATATATCACAAAATATGATAATCGAAGAACACACAAAAACGTGATATATCACAAAATATGATAATCGAAGAACACACAAAAACGTGATATATCACAAAATATGATAATCGAAGAACACACAAAAACGCGATATATCACAAAATATGATAATCGAAGAACACACAAAAACGTGATATATCACAAAATATGATAATCGAAGAACACACAAAAACTCGTAAATGAATTGAATGTGAAATAACACACATTAATTAAATTTAAATTATTTGCGCACGCTGAGATTTGAACCCGCAATCTCTGGGTTATAAGTCGGGCGTCCTAGCAACCAGACCACGGAGACCATTGATATTACATATATTTTATGTGAAAAACAATTGACCAACTTACTGATTTTTCTTAGGAGTGAAATTTGATGTTTTTAGAAAAAGACAAGAAATCTCAGTACCTGTGCTAAAATATGCTAAAAAAATCTCTCGAAATCGTCACGTAAATACATACAGACAAGTAACAATCGCGAAAGTAAGCATGACCCCGTTAAAGAAGCCACAACAGATAAAAATTTTGCAAGCGCTTCCGCCAAAAATGTGTGTTATTTATAAACATGGGAGGAGGGGAGGGAGGGACAGGAATGTCAAAGCATTTCACTGAAATATCGCGTTCGGCATTTCACGGGCCGAACCTTAATGGGTAAATACTTCCGCCTAAACCACCGCCATGTCGCAGCGAGGTATGCCATTGTGAGGCTTCGCTAAACCAATCCTCGACATGGAACTGATACGACCCGGAAACTATTCCGGTCAAAAGGCATACTCCACTTAAGGCCAACTCAGGTTGGTGCCAATAACTAACTAACTGACTCTAACCGTCCCGCTGCTTCCTCGCAGGGGTAGGCAGAGAAGACGGACAGCCATACAACTCTGTCTTGGCGCACACCCCTTGCTTCGTTCACATGCATACATCGTCTCATACATACTCTTCTGTTTTTCTGACTCTCCACGTGGCCCAATTCAAGTATTTGATTCACTTGATCGTGTCGTGTCGTCCTCGGGCGTCCCTGACTTCTTCTTCCATTCACTTCGGTGTCATATATTATTTTTACACTTCTTTCTTTGTTCATTCGCTTTACATGTCCAAACCATCTAAGCGTCCCTTTCTTGATTCTATTCATTACGCTTACATCAGCCTTGCATTCTTTCTGGATATTTACATTTTTAACACGGTCATACATGGTTTTACCGGGCATACGTCTCAGGGATCTCATTTCCACAACATTCAGTATACTTTCATCCTTCCTCTGCCAGTTCCATGCCTCACTGCCATTCACCAGGGTTGGTATAAGCACTTCATTGTGGACTGCTAGCTTCGCTTCTTTGGAAAATTTCTTATTAGCACCAACAGCGTTCAGTCCTCCATTAATGGAATTTCCTGTATTCACCCTTCTTTCAATATAACTTATCGGCCTTTTCATTTCTCGTAATATCAATTATTATTGCCAAAATCAATTATTATTTCGTCGAAATAAATATATCTTACTAAAACAGACCGTTGGATATTGACCTGACTTGATTTAACGAGAAGGGAAGCCACAGAGAATATTCAGCTTGCGGTAGAAATTTAGACTGATAATTATAATATTATGATATTTGCAAATAAAAAAGCATAACTGATTATACCAGCGACTTGCGCTTGGTATTAGTGAGTTTCCTTTTTTTATATTAATCATAATAATAGCAGTAAACTTATAAAGCGCAGTTTTGTGATATTTCATCTCAAGAGCGCTTAACACTTAATTCTTATTTTTATTACGATTTTTTTTAAATTAGTTACTTTGTTCAATCAAATTTACAAGTAGCTAATTATTTAATTTTATTTTTGACTTTATTATACATTAACTTAAATACTACTTATTATTTTGATTTTTACGCATTTCAAATAATTCTTTCTGCTTATATTTGAATTTATTGATGGGCATAATTTTGATGGTTTCCGGCAGCGCATTAAAAGATTTCATCCCTTTATATAGTAGGATATTTTGTGTATTGGCTATGTTCTTATCTGGTAGTCAAATTTCTTTGCATGCCCTTGTATTATATTTGTGAGTATCAACAACATTGTAGATAATTTTCTCAGAAAATTATTTTGGTAACAAATTGTTCTTCATTTTATATATAAATATCAATGTGTTTAATGTTAGCATCTGTTTTATTGCTAGCCTAATTAGTTCATCTGACATTAAGCTAATAACACTAACTAACCAAGAGAAAATAATACAGAATATGTATACAAACTAAAACTATCCAAAATCACGATCGTTATTATATATCATGAGAAAAAAGGTTAAGATATGGGTAAACAGTGAATAAATACATCAGCAGATTTAAAAAAAAAATACTATAAGCTAAAGGTCTAAGATCTAAGATGAAACGTATGAATTCATATAAAAAAATGTTCAAGCAAAGAAAAGGAAATTATATTGAGGACCGTTAACATGTTGGTATTTAAAAACATCAATAATATTTGGATATTTTTTATAGCGCCGTTTTTGTGAAAAATCATCTCAAGGGCGCTGATTCAAGTATTAAAAGAAAAGTACTATTATATATTTCAACCAATGAAATATTCAATACTATAGTATCTTGCATTCAGTGGCGTGCACAGGGTTTTTGATCAGGGTAGGCAGTAAGAAACAAAGCGGATTAATTGATAATAAAGGTAGGTACTAACAGGTATCACTGATTCTTATCGCATTTATTCTGTAAAAGCACTGACTAGACACTAACACAACGAGCCGCTTGAACGCGCAAACAGCTCAAAGCATACATATTTTGTGTAGTCTAGTGAACATAGAATGATCTGCGTTGGCGGCGTTTGGGCATATGTAATAACTGCTTTTGAAACGTGTAGGACGGTCGGTAGGGCGCTCGCGGCGATGCGATTAGCTGAACTTCCCGCGTATTATTGAAAGTGTAGATTTATTTTTAAATAATTCACATTTTTCTATGTGAGTACGGCTGGTAGGCAGTGATTATGTGCCTACATGAATTGCCTCTTCTTAGACTGAATACGACTGACGATTCTACGCTAGAATAAATGCTGTCGTTTAGAGGCAAAAAGTCATTGAGTCACATTGGAAGAGCTGCGTCACTACAGATGGAAATTTTGTCGTAGATTATTGGAGAAAGATCAGGAGAACAAGGGGATGAAACAACCTCTTAATCTAGCTCCGAAAAACCTGATTTCTTAATATTACCAGTTCAGTACTGACCTTACGTAAACGGCAAATAGGGTTTTAGGAGCCTACAATACTTTGACTCTCCGATTAAATTCAAACAAAATTCAGTAGGTTTCTTATATACATATATATATATATAATATATTTGAAGTGAATTCCACACTAGAGTCCCAACTGCTACCAATCTGTTGAAGCCAGTGAGACTATGGCATCCCCAATTGGGGTATGTTGTGAGGCTGAACGTAGTCAGGAAGGGAATGAGATGGGGAAGAGAAAGGTTGGAAAGTAGTACCTAGCTATTCGTATTCGGTCACCAAACCCATTTCAAGCAATGTTTCAATTCTGAATGGTGGTCTTTCACCGAGGCGACAACAATGAGAGTATCTATCACTTTATTTATACTTATCCGTCTTAGTTTTCTTTCTTATTTCCTTTTTTTTCTTTCACTTATTGGTATACTCAAGGATGACCACCAGAAAATGCACACTTTTTGGCTTTCTTAAGCAAACAATACTAAAAATGATTTATCTGTCAATTGTATTCGGGTTGTAAGGAAAATGTCTAAGATTTCCAGTGAATACAATTTTTAAAGCAGTAATCTTTTAAATTATTTATAAAGTGCATACAAGAATTTTAGGAAAAGCGTTCGAAAATGCCTTCGCTGGTTTTCAAACTGCACCTTTTACTGACATTTTAGTATTTTTTCACGGAATTTTAAAGATAACAGCTCAAATTTTTTATTCACTGGAAACCTTGGATATTTTTCCAACTGGCCATGTAAAATTTACAAAAACAAATCATGTACCGTATTGCTCGTATTAGAATGCTACAAAGCGACGCTTAGTGCTATTTTGGGTGAGGATTTCATTGAAAAAATTCAAAGGAATTAAACGGCGGACTGATGTTGACCCACTCGGCCAGCGAGCGTGCCGATATAATATATTGATTGTTACCTGGTCCAGTTTGAGGAGCTCCTCCGGCGTGTCGGGCAGCTGGCCCAGGATGAGGGGCGGGCTGATGTTGACCTCCTTGCCCAGCGAACGCACCACCTCCTCGCGGTTGTAGCGGTCGGCGAACACGCACGAGGCCGGGATCAGCCCGTGCACCGTGTAGCTGATGGCCCGCACCAGGATCCTGAGGCAACCGGAATAAATACGTTAGATTTTTCTGGTGTTTATCCGTTGTAATCAGAAAAAAAGAATCACCTCACTTGCATTAAATAAAAATGAAAAAAGTGTAATTTAAAAAAAAAAGCGCGAATTCAATTAAATCATTTTATAATAAAGTGAGGGAGGGTGCATTACCTTAGAGTATATAGAGTGATATCTATCTACGGCAGTGTAGTCAGTTTTTGGTGATTTTTACCGGACTCGGCAAACCTGGGCGTGGCTAAGACTAAGGCTAGAGTATTTATACATCCATTCATGTCACATATCGACATAGTGTTTTTGTTTATTCCTATAACATCTTTTTTACAGTATTGTTATCAACAAAAATATAGCATATAACCTAAAAAACGCGGTGACTCAGGAGCCCAAGATCATCGTGACAGTACATAGAAGCGGTGTATTATATTTGTTGTCTCTTTCTCTTTCATGGTGTACGACGTAAAATCCCGGAGAAAGTGATTTATCGCAAGTTTGTATAGGTTAGGTAAAAAAAAATAACTCTCTCTCCATACATTGTTACTCCAAGTATATTACAATGTACACAAAATTAATATATTAAAAAAACAACTTAAAGAAATATGAATTAGAATTAATGTAAAGTAAAGATAGTAAAAGAAGAACTATTTTCATTATAATATTTAATAAAAATGGAGTATAAAAAATAAATGTGTGATTACACAAATAGCAGCAATGCTTGTCGTTTGAACGAAGCTTCATTAATGCAAATTACATCGATATCCGAAACGATTCGATTCAACAACAAGATTGCCCTCCCCACCGGCATAACCATTGGCAAGTTAATCCTACAAATGTGGAGATAAAACAATCTATGTTACTGATGACGAAGATGACCATCTTAGAATGCTCTCCACGATAGCTGAGTTTTTGGATCATCCACGAATCATTCTGAAGAAATGTGCAGCAATGTAAACATCTCTTCTGACCCCTAGACGGTGTGTTCCGATCATACCCAAGAGAAACTAACTAGGATAGAGCCACGCGTAGTAAACATACTCCCTCAAATACAGAAATCTAAGATTTTTTTCTGAACCCTCTTCAACATGACGGAGTACTTCAACTCATGTGGGCTTTATGATGTCTAGTACAAAATAGTTAACATCACTTTTTTCTCATTCGGTAGTATTTACTTAACTTAAAAGATGCATCTTTATTTTACAATTATTGGTTTTCTATATTTTATGGGTTTTTATTAAAATAAGAATAATCTTTATTTTCATGACTCACTTTACTACAAGTCTTAATTAAAGTACAATTAAAATTCTAATTTCGAAACCGTTAATTCGTGGTGGAACTCCATTTTAATGATTTTAATAATACCAAATTATTCAATTTATGTCACTATTTTTCATTTTCACATTGTGAAATGTAATCTGATATTTTTGTCGCAGACATCTAAGCAGAAATCTACAAAAGATAATATCTATTATTACTATTTTATGATATTTTACCAAACCACCAATGTAAATATACTTTCTACAAAACACATTAAGCAAACAGAGACGGGAAAATCAAAAAATAAAATAGCCAACTGTTAAAAATAAAGCTGACCATAGATATTATAAAATTAAATAAAAAAAAACATAAACGCATCTAACGCACCCCGCGTAAACTGTCCCCGAGAAGGTAATAAAACTACCCGAATATATTTTTGAAGGTACCTCTGTCAGCCATAAAACTAAAATCCTCAAGTTACAGATCATTCACTATGAATATCAATGCCCATCCCTTCCGGACCTAAGAGTATATATTCAATAGTATATTTAAAATTTTATCAGTCTGAACATACCCGTCATAAGGTGAAACCGGTCAGGTCTTAAGTAAAAAAAAAAGTGGAATAAAGTAAAAAAAAATGGTATTATTAAAATCACACTTAAAATTATTTTGTAAGTAAGACGACACAACATCTTCATCATTAGACAACATTACGTCTTAATTAGCAACACTAATTTAAATAAGATATAGAAAAAAAAAACAGCTTCTGAGGGTTCTACGAGCTGTACAGATAAACTTTAGACAGCTGTCGCACAAAACAACGATATCGTCACTAAAGTTTACTGTGAAACTGCTTAAGTGAAACAAGACTACCTTTTTTGCCTTGGGAGCTTTACCACGACTCCATAATAATTAAAAGTAAACATTAAACATCAAGTTTGTTAACATTATCGCTGGGAGAGGATTATTCCGAACTTGCGGCGAGAGTCCGAGGAGCGGTTCACGCTCCCCGCTCCTAGTTCCACTTTGCCACCAGAGTCAATATTATGAGAACGCTTAAATATTGGCGGAACTTCGAAATAACACCCACATAAGTAGATCCTGGAATCTTTTAAGGTACTTACTCATCTATGTGGAGAAACTGCATAAAAATGAGCTTTAATCACAATAGCAATACATTTTTTTAATGTCCGTGATATTTTATTTATTAACTTTCATTTGATTAATATAAATAAAGTAAATATTTAAATAATATTAACCCTTATGTGACTGAAGACAATTACGCCATTTCAAAATTGATATGAAGGTTTCTTTTACAGTATATCATTTGCTGAAGTGTTCCGGACCACTTTTATGACTAATATATTTCGACTCGGTTCAATACTTGAGGAAGTGGATAAGAATTTCCAGTCAATTACCCAGTACCATCTTTTTTGTTTTTTTTTTTTAAAATTAAATAGGTGATTAAAAACAGTATTACAAAATGACAGTAAATCATATTTATCATTTAAAATAAGATAAAATGATTAATAAATACGGACAAGCTTAACAAATTCAAATAAAAACATAAGGGTACCCGGGTACTCTTTCAGTCATCAGAAGTTGTAAATTATACTTATTCGTTTTCCGCTAACATACCACCCTCCACATATCCAAAGATTATGTTCAATTGTGCATTTTCACTAATGTAAAGATGTCAGGAAGTTTCAGCCGGTTAGGCTTACTGGAACATTGAAAAAAACAATTTTGAAAACCGAAGAGGGTACCCTTTCAGCCACACGAAGGTAATCTAAAACAGAAATATGAAACAGAAAAAAAGACAGAAACTAAAAAAAACAATGGTCATGATCGAGACACGAGCTTGGAACCTGTACTCTATCCGGGAGAAACACTTTTCCAATTAAGCCATCAAGACTTCATTAGCATGCGGCATTTTTAGACGATCTCACATTTTTATTGAAAATTATTAATATTTGAATTTTCTTCCGATTTCAGGCTGCCATCTTTTGTATGTCTCGGTCATGACCATTGTTCTTTTCAGTTTCTGTTTTTTTTCTTTTTCACATTTGTGTTTTAGATTATTAGTGTCATTAAAACATTTAATGATAAATAAGTATTAATGCTTTAAAGTTAACTACGAATGCAAAGGTCGTGGGTTCAAGCCCGGCGAGCACCAATAACTTTTATTTGATAAATATGTGTCATAACACATTTAATTGATAAAAAAATAGTAAAAATATATTTTCGCGGCGCGTTTCAGAGTGGTAGATACTCTTAGTATCGCCCTGGAAAAGACCAACAATCAGAATTGAAATGTTGCTTAAAATGTCTTCAGCCATGTTTGATAACCAGATCTGAATAGTCAGGTACTTCTCAACCTTCCTCTTCTTCATCTCCTTCCCCTCTCCACTACTTTTGGCCTCAAAACATGCCCTGATTGGGGATGCCATAGTCTCACTGGCTTTAGACGGTTGGGAGCCGTTGGGACTCTTGTGCAGTATTCACTATAAAAAAAGCGTAGACTTGTGAAAAATCATGTGATATTACAAAGGGCAGGCTAGAATCGCTGGGCTCCAAGTCGAGTCTTGGCATAAAAAATCGCTCTCCTTTGTTACGGCCGGTGATTATTTCGGCGTCGAAAAAATTCTAATGTAAGGCTAGCATCACAAGTCATCAGAATCTTTTTTCTTACAAAACCTATTGCTGCAAAAAATTATTAAATCGCAATTGTTTTCAGCTGTAAATATTGTTTCTTTTCAAAGCTATGATCTTTTGAAGATTTCACTGAATACAACTACGTTTGATTAAGCGATGTAAAAAAGAGAGTTGATTAATATTGCCAGAGTTTTCGCGTTGGAAAATGTTTACTGGCAGAAAAATACAACTATAAAAGAACGAGCTGCTAGCTGTCGACTTTTCTTTCTATTTTAATCATCTTCATTCCACAACCCGCCTCATAATTTCGCCCCACGGGGTGGGGATATACGAGTAGTTCCACTTGCCTTATACCGAATAGACAGGAGAACAAAATAATACTGCGTTACTGTACAAAGGTAATTATTCAAACTAACTCTACAACCAGCTTCGTCTAAAGTTTGGATAAATAGTTCTCTTTAAAAATTAAAGATGGCAGCACTTTCGTTTGTAGCTAGTATATGGATGCTTATATAGCGAGTGTGTGCTACAGACATTTGACGGTATTAATACTATCAGAAAATATATTGGGAAGATATGTATAAAATAATATATTTTCGTAGAAAGCAATCACTTTGTGGTTTGACATGTTTAAAGGAATGAAAAAATAACTTTGTGTAAGACCACATTATTATTATATATATTATTATTGATGTTATTGTATTGTTTTATCATTGTTCTGTTATTTTGTATGTATGTATTTATTTTTTTTAAAGAAAGACAAACATTCCCGGGTTACGAATAACCTGACAATATTTGAAAAACTCCTACTACCACCATAAGAAGCGGAAAATGTATATAGATATATATATATGTATATATATATATATATATATATATATATATATATATATATATATATATATATATATATATATATATATATATATATATATATACGAGTATATAGAGATATTATATAGTATAACTGCACACTTGTATTTTTTGTTTAGTTTCATTTTGTACCCTGATGATGCTTAGGCTAAACAAAAGCGATCGGTTATAAAAAACTAAAATAATATCCGTGGTTTTATACAAAGTTTTTTTTTTAAATTCTTTAAATATGTAATATTTAAAATTTCTGATTATAAGTAGGAATGGTTAATTTCTGAAATTTAGGGCACTATGTTTCCAGTTACCGGTGATTGGCGAGGAACCAGTATATTTTTTAAAATTTTTGGTAGGAATGGGGGGGTTGTTAGCGATATTCTGCGAATGAAAAGCACTGGAACCAGTTCTTCGTTTCTAAGAAGCGTGGGTTTTCTGACCGAATTCACCCTCCTGACGAAACGCATTAAGGGGTTATTCGCATTTGACTCGACATTTTCATTTGTCAAAAATAGGAACCGGTTACAAAATAACCGGTTCCAAAATATCCGGTTCCAAAATAACCGGTTCCAAAATAACCGGTTCCAAAATAACCGGTTCCAAAATAACCGGTTCCTCGAAAAAATAATATCGATGGTTCCAGGGACCGCCTTGAAACCGGTTTCTTGTAACCGGACAGGAGTATTGACCATCTTTCGACTAAATGACATCCGTCCAATGTGACAGAATTTGCTTCTATCATGGTCAATTCATCTTACAGACTTATTAATATCGATTCTATTCATCTTGTACGACACTATCACAGAAGTATTTAAATAGGCAGGCCAATATTGCCCCCTTAACTAACTTGACTGTATTCGTAAATCTTTACAAATAGAACAGCCAAACAAAGTTCTGGATATTCCGGTTCCCTAAAATCCACGGGTGATCAATCTCTTTACAATAACTCCTCCGGAGGATTCGGTCCCTGAATTTATTATTAGGAGTTTAATGGTATTTCGAATATACCGGATATAAGATAGCTGGAAATGAAATTTATTATTGGAAAGGGACATGGCTTCTAAATGATCACAGACTAGGAGAGAAGGCTGAATTATTTTATGATATTTAAAAAAAAAACAAACTAAAGCAAAACAATATCAAAAATTAATTTAAATATTGTTGATAAAATACGAGAAATAACACTAAAACTTATCTTAAAAATAACATGAACAAGATTCCATTGTAAAAGTCATTTTTATTTAGTGTCAACTGCGTACATCATATTTAACATTAGGTTTACGGGGATTTTTTTACACACCTACTTCTACAGGCACCCGTCAAATTGACGGTTAAACACAAATACAGTTTAAATAAATGTTTTAAGTAACTGAAATTAGACTCCACGTCTCCACACACTGACTACAACTCTATAACTGAAGATAGATTTATTTACTTAAACTAATGCAGCCGTATGGTCAACTTCGCCACCCTCGAAGCGATTTTTTTACTGTCCCATAAATCATAATGCACCGAATGCGTTACGTTACGAAAGCTTATTTATTTTTGGGATTTGAAATAAAATATCCTTCACACCGATGACATTCTTTCTTCATTGCTTTGCACAATTAGTTACACCATGATTATTTTGTTTCAGAAGTAATAATTTCACAAATGGGACAAATTCAAAAGCGCTATATTACCAAATCCGTCAATTTGACGGGTGCCGTAAATCTAGTGTTAAATAAAAATTTTATGTAAGTTTATCAAAAAAAGTAGTAAACACTAGCTTTACTACCCGGCTTCGCCAGAGATTTGCATAAAAATCTGTAAAAATGTGATGGATTCTTATCTTACATTTCATCATATAAATTCATATTATACAGCTCCTAGGCTACCGATTAAAATGACGTTGCAAGCTGAAACTAGTTGCGTTGATCCAAAAATTCCAGACACAAAAATCGTTGTGTCATATCACATCGCTTACAACAGTTTTTGGTGTTCAGATATTATTAAAAATACAAATAAATTATAATGATATTACATTAGTTTTCCAGTAAGTTCTCATAGAAATTATTTTATTTATATTTTTTCTGATTTGACACACGATTCAAAGGAAAAGTTTTGACGTATTCCACAGAAGTTTTATAACAGGCATATTATTTTGTGCCACGGTAGAAACCTGCCGATGGGAGTTTTCAAAACTATTGACAGAATATTAATTTTATTGATACATGCAAGAAAACATTTTGAATGAACGCACATGAAAATAAACCTCAAGCTTTTATCATATTTTTTTATTTATTTATTTTTAAAGTGAATTTCACACAAGAATATCAGTTGTTACCAACTCGTTTAGAGCCAGTGAGACTATGGCATATCCAATTGGGGTATGTTGACAGGTAAGGAGATGGGAAGAAGAAGGTCAGAAAGTAACTGGCTATTCAAACACGGCCAAGCCATTTCAAGCAACGTTTTATTCTGAATGGTGGTCTTTCACCAAAGCGATATTTAGAGTTTCTACTACACTAAAAGTGCCGCAAATATACAATATATTATTTTATATGAATTAAATGTGAAACAACACATAATAATTTATTTGCGTAATCTGGATTTGTAGTCGAGCGTCTTACTTCTAGGCTACGGAGGTCGTCAAGTCTTACATGTTTATGCGCTCTTAGCTATTATTGCAAGCTCTATTGAAATAAAGACAATAATAATATATTTTAACGTTATTCCTTTCCTTGGAATTTTTGTGTCTTTGGGAAAAATGAAAATGTTTAATCAGTTTAATATTTAAAATAACTCGTTCTCTTTAGTTCTAGGACTGAGCTAACTTTAGCAGTTTGTATTATATAATAATGCTGTGCTTTTGACGAATTCATTCATTCGGTCTAATCCAGTGATTGTTCAACAGCCAGCGGCGCGTGACTGTCACCTCCAACGCCTCGCGATCATAATGATAATTATTGGAAAAGAGAGGAATTCGTCAACTGATGGCGTTGAGATAAATTTAGATGTCTCACGGTCAAGTTAATCTCGTTTCATCATCGAGGGGGGGGGGGTAATTTTAAAATTAATTGGTCGATGAATAATTTTGAGAATTTCTATTATTATTTGAGGTTATAAGGGCTTGTGGTTCGGTAGTAATTACATTTCTCCTTTTATTTATTTAAAAGGAAAGCACTTTTGAGTTAGAATTGAACTTAATTCTGCTCGGCATATTAATGAGTAGGTTTACGCAGAGGAGTGTACTCCATAAAGGCATAAAAGCACTGACGATGCAGTATTCGCATAAAAAAAAATAATTGGACTAAAAATAAAATGAAATTATTGCAAAAAATAAATCTACACTTTCGAAAATACACGTGAAATTTACTTAATCGCACCGCTGTGAGCGTTTCTTCAACCCTTCTACTATAACGTGTCAAAAGCAGTAACTACATATGCTCAAACCCCGTCAACGTCAGAGTAGATTATTCTATGTTCACTAGACCGCAAACTTTTTGTGTTCAAGGTACACCTATCAAATCAAGGTACAGCAAAGAAAAAAGCAATGTTCATTTAATATTTATTTATTACTAAAATCAATATAGCTAATATGAAAAGATGTTTAGTGAGAAATTTAAGCCTGTTTAACTGAATCGTCGATAAGGCTGCTCTCATCTCTTCATTGGTCGTCCTCAGGAGTTCTCTTTTTTTCGATTTAATAGTAGTGAGAGTTGAAAATCCCAATTGGCATAAGTAAGTTGTGGCAAATGGTAATAGAATTGCAACAGCACGCTTTGAAAGTAGTGGATACTCATTTTTTATATGTAGCCAAAAATGTGCTAGCTCTACTTCGGAAAATTTTTGTTTTAATGTCTAACAAAGTCTGAAATTTTTTTTTCTGAATCGGCAGCCATGACATTTGGAAACATTTCAATACTACCATTGACAGCATGGCTGATCCATAACACCAACTTAGCGCGAAAGCTTTCAATTTTGTATTTCGCGGCACACCAACTGATGACCACGGTACACCAGTGTGCCGCGGCACACGCTTTGCGGAACAATACACTAGACTACACAAAATATGTATGCTGTGAGCTGTTGCGCATTCAAGGGCCTCTTGCTGTCTACTGCAAACTATATACATACTCGTACTATACTTAATGTCATAAAATGTTTTTTAAAAATTATTCTGTTAATTGTTATATTCACACTGTTTATAATTTTTTAGATTCGTTAACTTATAATACACCAGTATTGATGTTTTTCAAGTACCAAACCGTCAACTGTCTTCAATATAAATTATTTTTATCTGATTTAACAATTTTTTAATACTTTTCATCTGGATTATTAACACTCTTCTAGTAAATTATTTTTCTGATTTAATCTGTTAATTTAATGCTTTAATCTGTTAATACATGCATTGTTTTACTTATATCTAAACATTATTTCACGATTTTAGATTGAATACATATCTGTTATACATTATTTTCTCGATGTTATATTAGGTTGGGTAATTTAGTATAAAGCGCACTTGAGGTCAACTATTACAAAACTGCGCTATGTAAATTCACATTTACATTTTACTGCAGGTTTACCAGTTAACCTGTTTCGTGTGATCGCAGCGGAAACAGAATCATTGGCTTCCAGAGATGGGTGCAGTGAGGTAGATGATTCTCTTGCACTCCACTGACGAGTGAATTGTTGGGAATGTAAATGCAGCTCTCTAATTAAACTAATTAAAACGTAGTGCAACTGGATTGTTATTTTCTCATTTTGATATATAAATTGTAGACAAATCAGTGCTTTGCTGCGAATGCATATTAAATAACTATAACGTTTCTTCTTGAGCTGCTTCAGTCTGATTCATTCACATGTTTATGGTAAATTTAAAATATATATATATATATATATATTAATTTGTTATCTGCTGCATGCTAATGTGATATGTTTTAGCAATATCTATGTTTTGCTGTATGATTATTTGTAACTTTTTATATATAAGGAGCACTGTGGGAGTAATTTTAGAACATGACCTCTGAACGGTATGACAAAATCTTTGTTTTTAATATTTTCGAAGAAAGCAATCACTTTGTGGTTTGACATATTTAAAGAAATGAAAAAAATAACTTTTTATAAGACCACGGATATTATTTTAATTTTCACGACTGACCAGTTTCGCTTAGCCTAATTATCAAGGTAGAAAATTAAATTAAACAAAAAATACATAGTGTGCGGTTATATGTACATACAGAGGGAGAACAAAATATAAAAAAAAAAAGTAAAATAACAAAACGTCAACTGAGAAGGTGATTAAAAAAATGATATATTTTTTTAAGTTTAGAGGAAATAGACCTTATTATTATTAGACTACTGGATAAAATTTAC
The DNA here is from genome assembly GCA_022651775.1 of Drusus annulatus. Taxonomy (NCBI): domain Eukaryota; kingdom Metazoa; phylum Arthropoda; class Insecta; order Trichoptera; family Limnephilidae; genus Drusus; species Drusus annulatus. The sequence continues at coordinate 10,062 of JAGWCC010000765.1, read as the reverse complement.
TATTAAGAATATGACTTTTAATTTGAATGGCTTTTTTTTATTTCTAGTGCTTCTACATTATTTCATTTGACGACATAATCATTTTTGTGAAGAATATGAACACCAGTGCTTTTATTGTGCTTTTAACCGGCCGGTCGTAAAAAATAAATAAAATCTGTGGTCTAATACAAAGTTATTTTTTCATTTCTTAATTTTTAAGTTTAATCTAGTAAAACGCAGTTGAGATATCACAACACTGCGCTATAAAAAGGCAATGTATCCATTATTTTTAAAAAAGCTAGTTTTCTCAAATGTCGTTATGTTTTTTTTTTAAGTGAACACCGTACAAGAGTCACAAATGCTCCTAACCGTCTAGAGTCAGTGAAACTATGGCATCCTTAATTGGAGGTATGTTGTGAGGCTGAAGCTAGGAGGGGAGGAAGAGGAGAAGAGCAGAAGGCTGAGAAGGTGTTAATGACGATGAGCCTCCTGGAGTTATGGAAAAACAAATCATGGATTTTATTCTTTGATCCATTTTTTTCAAAAGTAAAAAATCGAAGAACACACAAAAACGTAACTAACCTTTCCAGTTGTAAAAAACAAACCACTAATCCTAAATGGCTGATAATGCTAACATATGACAAACATATGTGTACCAACATAACAACAACAAAAAAATCGATAATCGAATGTACACAGCCCGCGAAAATTCAAAATTAACCTTTTCTTTTGAACAGGCTATGTATGTACCGAAAATAAGAATTGTGTATTTTTGAATTTTATAATGTTACGTCCTCACATCACAACCGAAATTATGCTGTTTTATTATGCTGGGATAAACACAGTTTTTCTAGCACATTTAAGATTGATTATCGTATTAAGGGTGGGAATGTGTCTCCTTCGTAAATTTTGTCATATTGATTCGGTCTCCAGCAATTTATCTTTGGTCTTGACGCATTTCTATCCTCTTTTAATCATCTTCCATGCAATCAGTCTGCTGGAATGAATTTTATGATAGAAATATCATGCGAAAGAACTGACCAAAATTTTAATCGATCTTTACGATGCTAACTTTAAAAGATAATTAAAAAAGAGTTGTAACACTAAACATGGTTGTCACCTTCGAGTAAGAATATATATGGATAGAGAGCTACATATTTTTACCCAACTTTTACAAATTTGCGACAAATCACTTCCTCCGGGTTTTCACGTCGTATGCCATGAGAGAGAAAGAGTCAAGAAAAGTCGTCACATATTTTTGCAGCACTTATAAGTATGTAAGAATGTTCTCCGTCCGCGCTTAATTTACATCATCGAGTTGCATAAATTACGTTAACGGATTGCGAGGTACTTTCTTAAATTTGTGTTGATTAAAAAACTTGCAAGGGTTATACAAATAAATCAATCATGATGGTGATATGTGCTTTGCATGAATCTTAAAATAAGACCAAACAAAGATTATAAAACATTGGTTTACAGAGGTATTTCAACAGTTGGAAATGTTTTTGACCGAACTTTAATATTCTCATATTTTTAATGACATAAAGACATAAAATCAACAAAAAGCTTCCATCATTATTTAGGCAAACCTTTTGTTATTAGTGTGTGTGTGATATTTTGACTTTGCAAATCATTTTAAATGTATTAATATTGTTTTGTTTAATGTGTTCAAATATGTTTATTAAAAATGTTCGAATTCCATGTGGGCGGTAATAAATAGGCTATCCGACATTCTTCAATATATCTTTGTCTCTTTCTATCGAACCTGTATAAAGTCGACAATACTGACTACACTATTTCGCAAATGTACCTCTTCATGTCCTCCAAGGCTGTAACTCCAAAATGAAAATAATATTTACTGAACTTATGGGCAGCTGCTCTCAGGTTCTGAATAATCTGAATGCTTATGCAAACATTCTAGGTAAGCTTGTCTCTCAATCAAATTTCACTCAAGTCCCCAATACAGGCAAGATACATCCCACACTGAGTGTAAGATTATCCTGTTTTCAGAAATATATGGTTTTGTATTTTCTTTGGCGAGAAAAATGCAAAAACAAATCTTGATATTATTGAAAACACAAGCTTTGAAGATTTTTTTTAGCTAGAAAACAGGTATATTTTTAAGAAAATGTGGTTTCATAAATAGGTGCAAAAAATAACCTTCAAAATGAGTAAAAACATCTCATAAATAAACTGAATCTCACTTTGTTCATCATTTAATCTTTTAAAAAATGAATAAAAGACAGCAAAAAAAAAATATTGACAATTAAAATAAGATTTTAATACCTTTTTCATTAGATTGTGCTTAGCATTTATGACTAAAATTAAACTTATCTCACAAACTAAGTTTTACGTAGAGCGCTAAAGAGACAAACCGATAGAAAACCGCACGTTGTTGGCGTATCTGTGTGACCGAAGCAATTGCATTATTTTTTTACTTCAGGTTTTACTGCTTTATTGAACAGATAAATAATTTCATTATTTTTTTATAGTGAATACCACACAAGAGGCCCAACTGCTCCCCATCCTTTAGAGTCAGTGAGACTATGGCATCCCCATTTGGGGTATGTTGTGAGGCTGAAGGTAGTGGGGAGGGGCAGGAAATGGGGAAGAGGAAGGTTGGGAAGTACCTGACTATTCAATCTGGTCACCAAACATGGTGAAAGCCGTTTTTAAGCAACGTTTACCACTCTGAAACTTGCCGCAAATATACCATATATTATTATTTTATTAGCTGTCTGAGGCCTACGAGTCGGAGGGTCTTATGCAAATTGGCGACAACCGTTTTCTTTCAAATCAGTACAGATGACACTTCTACGGATTATCTGTACAGTGATGTGAGTAAGTGTAACCTGCTAGGGCGAGCCATGTACTGTACAAGGTACACAAAAAAGACAAACATTCCCGTGTTACGAATAACCTCACAATATTTGAAAAAGTTTCACTACTATACAATAGGTACACTACCAAAAATATTATATTGTACCAATTAAACAATGTCTATATGCTTGAAAAAAGGAAAATTAATAGAACCCTAAGGCAGTTACATAAGATTTTTTTCAATATCCCAGCGCACTTGAGGTGATTTTTCACAAAAACGGCGCTATAAAAATTATCCAAATATTATTATTAAAATTATTATAAAACCGCTTATGGACAAAAAAGTCTCAGGTACAACGCCATTAGGCATGTCAATTCTCTACCCAGTACCAGTAGAAACACAAAAATTAAAAGCTGCTTTAAAAAAATAATTGCTCACCCTAAATGCCAAGTTTAATTTATTTCTTATCATGTAGGTACTTTATTTTAAAAATCGTCTTATACTAGGTAGCTGTAAAACCACGATTGTAAATTGTCATCCCAACACAGGCGTATGCCTAGTGGAATAAAAAATATACCAAACAACAAAAAATTATAAGAAAGCCAAAAAATTAACAGTCATATTCTTAATAATCAGTTAAATTTATCCAGTAGTCCAATATTTCCCGTAAACTCATAAAACTTTTCATTATTCTTTTATAACCTTCTCAGTTGACGTTTCGCCTTTTTCAATTCATATTATGTCTATTTCTCTTTGTTCTTTTGTTATAATTTAAGATGTTATTCTTTTGTATTCTCACTGTTCTCTTATTTTATTAAATAGTGTGTTCTCTCTCTATATGTATATATAACCGCACACTTTGTATTTTTTGTTTCGATCAATTTTGTACTTTGATGATTCTTAGGCTAAGCGAAACCAGTCAGTGATAAAATATAAAATAAAATCGGTGGTTTTTTACAAAGTTATTTTTTGATTTCAGTAATAAATAAATAAAAAAGTACAAAAATAAAATAAAATAAGCGGAAAATGTTGCTTGTGCAATGATGGACTTAGATAACAAAGGAATGAAAACCGGGTGGGAATCTGACGCGTTTGTCAACTAAGCTACTAGCCGGTCTGTAACAGTCCGGGACATTTCAACCCCTCAAACTTCGCATTGATCCTTAGCGGATATGGTACGACATTCTTCACTCCCTAAACGACCGCATATTAGGAATTCCGACAGAGGGTTAAGAAAGAATGACGGTTCGAAAAATGATAACAATTTATAATATATTACCCCGCAGACAGATTTTTCGGGCGTTGCCTAATACATAGGACACGGCCCGATTCTAGTAAAGGCTTCGCCTCTGTCCGTTCACCCTTCCAATCCATGTTTAGTTAATTTTTCTGTTAAGTTTGATGATCTCCTAAATTGTAATAAAACGTATGTTTAAAATTATTTCTTCCAATCAAATAATAAGGTATAATTAGGTTAGCGTTTTAAAAAAAATCCTAAATATTGTCCTTAAGTGTCAGCTCTCAAAAATGACACTAAACGTTACTTTCTAGCATTCAAATACAATCAACCCTAAAAATGATTAAGCTAAAAAAAACTATGAGTAGTTGGAAAAATGTCTGAAGTTTCTGGTGAATACAATAGTTCAACTATAATCCTTTAAATTATACGAAAAAAATAGTAAAATGTCAGTAAAAGGTGCAGTTTTGAAATCAGAAAAGGCATTTTTGAACGCCTTACCTAAAATTCTTGTCGACTTTTCATAAAGAATTTAAAAGATAACTGTTGGATAATTGAATTTACTGGAAACCTCAGACATTTATCTAACTATCCGTATATTTTATTTTATATTATTTTTATTTATTAACTTTTTGTTTTTTGCATTATTTTTTTACATTACCTACCTCACTAGGTCATAAGAACCTGTTCTGAGGTAAGTGACAGTGAGTACAAGTAGAAAATAATTCTGAAAAAATATATTGATTGAATAATTTAATTAAATTGATGCACTTTCAAAATATGAACACTCTTACATATCGCAAAATAATAATCATGGCATTTCAGTGGGTATATACTTAATTACACGCGAAGAGCAAAATTATTTTAATGGATCGACGATCATCAGCGAAATGTTGAATATTTCAATAATCTGAGAAGATAAATTTGTATTTTAATAATTTGATGGATTTGCTATTATTTTAATTAAAATGCATGCGTTTTGGTAAAATGAAGTACCTTGTTCACAGCAAACATGTTTCAACGTGTGGTTGATTTTCATTTACAACGAATTTGAAATTTGCATTTGGTTTTCGGTAATATTGGTATATTATTACCACTAATTATATTAATTCTCCCTTTTATGCTGGAATTCATAAATATTAAATTCACATCAGAAAATTTCTTCAGAATATTATGTTCGATTTCAAATAAAATCAATATATGTTTTTTTTTGATATTGCATTAAATTTGTGTTTGAAAAATAGTTTTGTAATTTTATTTGTGTGACATATTTTAACTCTTCTAACATCGCGCTTTCTAATATAACTATAGCGAAATGTAAAAAAGCATTTATACGCGCTTTTAACCATATTTTGTTAGCATTTTCTAAAAGAAATTTCTGCCATAGTGATTAAATATCCTAGACTTGTTTTACAGTCAGAAATAAAAACCCTCAAACCTTTTTAAAGAAAGGATGCTTTTGAAATTACATTATTTATTTATCAAAAATAAAATTGTCAAATGAAAATTCTCAGGGAAACTTGATTTATGTGGAATTTTCAGACAAAAGGCTTTCCATTTAATAATTATTTTGAATGAGTGAACTTATCTAGTTATCATTTTCAATGGTAGCTTCAAAATAAACGATCGAATTGAAAACTGACTGTGAATTGAAAATGTTGGATTTGAGAAAATATTGGAATATTAAAAACATAACTAACCTAACCTAACCTAACCATCATGCCATTTCACCGAAAGGGTAGGCAGAGAGAACGAACCGCCTCTTGGCGCACACTCCTTGCTACAGTCAGATTTATACATCGTCTCATATACACTCTTCTGTTATTCTGACTCTTGATATGGCCCGACTCAAGTATTTGATTCAATTGATCGTGCCATGTCTTCCTCCGGCGACCCCGATTTCTTCTTCCATTCACTTTATCGTCATATTTTCTTTTCACACCTTAGATCATTCGCTCTAAATGCCCAAACCATCAAACCGTCCTTTTCTTAATCCTATTCATGACGCTTACATCAGCCTTGCATTCTTTCCGGATATCCATATTAACACGGTCATACATGGTTTTACCACACATACACCTCAGGTATCTGATTTCTACAGCATTCAGTCTACTTCCGTCCTTCCTCTACCTCCATTAATAGAGTTTCCTGCACTCACCCTTGTTTCAATATCCTCATTATTATTTCCGTCTCTCTAGAACATACTTCCTAAATACACAAACTTATCCACTTGCTCCAAGTATTCATCAATCACAACTATATTGGACGTTGTTCTCGCACTCTCTTTCAAACACCATGACTTTGGACTACCTAAAAACATGCGTAATAAAATAAACATCTGCCAGTTGAGATTAGAGCCCGAAAAATAATAATACAAAATAATGTGCAAGTCTCCTTCAAAAGGACGACATTTCATTTTAAGGGATTTAATATTCTCAGCACTCGAAAATGACTTGTTTTCCTATTTGGGTGCTCTTCGTAAGCTCACATTATTCAAGAAAATAATAATAAAATAAAACGTTTCTTAATCGCTGTTCATATTAACAATTCGAGACTCGGTCCCGCGGCGTAGACTACAAATATCAGATGGGATTTTGGGCGGTGGGAGTTGGGAGTTTGGGGAGTTGGGTGTCGGGAGGTGGATATGTCAGAGAAGTGTCAGAAACAATCCTCACATCATACGAGATCACAGTCGGAACGGGAGATAAATAAAGCCTTTTCATTGGCCCACTCAAAGCTTTCCCAACAAAAGAACAAAGCTTGTTTTTATTATTGTGAACTTTTCACGTCCCAAAGAAAGCACATTATTTAAAAAAAATATTTTTCAGCTAGATTGCATCGTTGTGAGCTCGCATTTACGATATTATCTCAATTTTTCGTCTATTTCTAATAAACTTTATTTCGTTATATATTATATGAAAAATGTTTTTTTTTAATCCTAACAAATTTGTGCAAAAATCACTAAAAATTTGCATGGACCAGTACATACTCGACGTTCGAGATTTTAGCGCTATTATTTATTTTTATTTGTGATTGACTTATGAATTTTGCGATTTTCGTTAAGGCAAAAGGGTTGAAGCCCCATTTTGAGAAGTTTACAACAGAGCACTTCAAAGTTTTTGTTTTAAAAAAAATTCATAAGTCTTCAGTACCTGGTTGGAATTTGAAAAAAAAGTCAACTCAGGTAACTCAATGCTCTCACCGAGTTACCTGAAGAGACAAATAGCTAAAAAAAGTCTCTAATTTGTGTCGCTTGAGTCAAGCTTTCTCTCAAATTATAAATATAATTTAAATGGCTGAAGGGCCACAAAAGTCTTCAGAATCAAACGAGAGTCAAATCGTTCGACACAGAAAATAAAACTGATAAAAACTGCATATTCAACTCATTTTTAACCGTAGTGTCGCTTCTGACCTTTTGCCTTTCCAGTGACGATATTATTTTGACATAAAAATCCTTTGACGTCATACCATTGCTTATATAAATTTTAATTTACAGGGTGTCTGAAGGAAAAGTACACTAACTTTGGGAGGTAATTATACATGGTAGGTAAAAATGATGAACATTTAAAAAAAAAAATTCCATTGATTTTTTTTCTATTTCAAAATATGGAAAATTCCCAAATTATATTTTATTCATTACTTTCGACCAAATAAGTTTTATTCCTCTTAATTAGACTAAAACTACATCGATCAATAATAAAACACAGCTATAATTATTCTTCGTTAGTTAAATGTTTCGTTATTTATTCACATTTGTAATTTTAATTTCCATTTTCGCAAAAAACATTAAGTGCCTTGAAGTATTCCTTATTCAAGGGAAAATGCCTTTAATCGAGAATCAACTAGAAATACAAATATTAGTTTGTTTAAAATTATTTTTTTCGTGAGTTTCGCCAGGTGTCGGTTTGGTTTAATATATTCACAATTTGTTGTTTTCTCTCTGCAGAGTAGAACAAAGGGCTTGTTATGAAATGAATCCGTTGAATATTACGTTACATTTACAATGTGGGAAAAGAAGGCATACTTTATGAGCATGCTTTAAAAAATAGTAAAAACATGCAGAAAGATAGGCAAATATTCCCACTCCATAAAAACAAACCCCTAAAACGAAACTGTGTTTATTTAGTGTGACTCTATTTGAATTTTAATCCTAGTGAGGTAGGTAATGTAAAAAAATAATGTAAGAAACAAAAAGTTAATAAAAAAATCTAAATGCTGCAGTTGTCCTATGAAACGTGTATGTATTGCTATGAAATAAATTTAGTTGTTTTTTCATCATTTTTTTAGTAGTGAATACCGCACAAGAGTCCCAACTGCCTAGAGCCAGAGAGACTAAGGCATCCCCAAAATGAGGTATATAGTGAGGCTGAAGCTAATAAGAAGCGGAAAGATATGGGGGAGAGGAAGGTTGGGAATTACACGGATATTCATATCTGGTCACTAAACACAGCTAAAGCCATTTCAAGTAACGTTTCGTTTCTGAATGGTGGTCTTTCACCAGGGCAATGATTAGAGTATCTACTCCTTTAGAACGTGCCGCAAATATAATTTTATACGAATTAAAAATATGTTACGACACATTTTATTTACATATTCGTAAAATCATTTACTTTGTGGCTTGCCATATTTATAAATAAAATAGATAAACTTTGTTTATAATCACTTTATTATTCAATATTATGTCTACCGGTTTCGGAAGTACCCTTCCATCATCACGACAATATTAAAATTTTAATATTTTCCTGATGATGGAAGGGTACTTCCGAAACTGGTAGACACAATATTGAATAATAAAGTGGTTATAAACAAAGTTTATCTGTTTTATTTATATATATTATTTAAAATAAAGTGCGCACGCCAGGTTTGAGTTCGCGACCTTTAGATTCGTAGTCGTGCGTCGTACCACTCGACCATGGAGGCTGTCGTTGTACGGGAATACACGACATACGCGTTTGTAAAGAGCTGCAATATTGTGACTTACTAGTTTTATTAAATGAAGCCAATTCACCGCTTAAAATTTATTTAAAGAATAACAACTTTTAGAAGAACCATTCCCTTTTCAGAATAAAAGGTTAAACTTACAGTTTTAACTGGAAGGCTGAATGGTTCGGTGGTTAAATTTGTTTATTTTTTTAAAACTATAATAAACACAATGATTATGCATTTGCACATTTTCCAAGAGAATAAAAAACTTCCAGCATAAACCTGATAAGACATAAAGCGTGACTCGGGTTGATTTAAGCTACGTTCAATAGAAAAATATTAAAAGGCTTGAATCTTCCGTGATCCCATCGCCCGAGCTTTATTCCCATTTGAATAATATAATTTCATCGCCTTCGGGCAATAAGACTATTTTATCTTATTTAGGTCAAAATGTAAAGCCTTAGCAACGATATTAGCCACTAAGCAGGCTGTGAGCTTTGGTTTAAATATAATGTTTTGGCTTTTATATTATTGGTCACTCCAGTAACGTGCGTTAAAGAATAAATATCTAGGTTTGCATTTGTGTTTAGATACATTTTCTCAATATTGATGTCAGATTATTCCCTCTTGCGGCTTTCCGCATAACACGCTCGTGAACACGATAATATTATCATCGCGATACACAGGAAATATTTTAATCCCGGAAGGACGTGAGAGAAATACCGAGCGCTGTTGTGTATGAAGGAACGAACAATACAATTTGCGAAAGATTATTATAATGTTGTGGAAGTTATAAAGCAAATTGTATTACGTTTAATGTATGTAGGCCAGACGGTTTATACAAAGGTGATCAAATACTATATTACACATAAAAATAACTCATTATTAGTGATTTAAAAACAACAATTTCAGTTTTCTTCCGCACAATACAATGATATTTAACTTTAACATTATATAAATCAATTATGCGGAGTATTCTAGAATACGCGTCCACTAGTTGGTCTCCTAATTATGAGATTCATAACTATAGAATTCATATCATTCAAAGAAAATTAACTCGTATAATTGTAAATCGCGAAGGCTTATATGATCAATTTGGGAC
>JAGWCC010000764.1:0-180342 GCA_022651775.1 Drusus annulatus | reverse complement strand
TAGTTCACGCAGGTAATGGCACGCATGCGTAAAAAAAATAGTGAGGGGACATCCAAAAATTTTATCATAGTATTTTTTTTTTCGGAAAAGTGGAGAAATCAGACCTTTGTAAATATAATACAAATTTAGATTATCTTATTAATATTTATTACGGACTTGCGACGATTAATAATTATAAAATTAAAATTAGGATTTTTTTACTGTCTGAAATTTTCTGATTGTATTACCAACACGCCAAAATCTGAAAATAATTTAATCTGAGACCAGCGAGGAACCAGAGATTTATACAGTTACTTTTGAAACCGGCACCTCTAAATATTTTTATTTCATGTGGGGAGGTTGCTACCGATATTCTGAAAAAAAGTAAAGGTTAGATTAGTTTTAGTGAAAATAATCGAAACCAGGTTCGTTTCGTCATGACATTCCAACTCAAATTCACCGTTCACTCCCATATATTTTCAACTTTTTTCTTTCCAAAAAAAGGAACCGGTTCCTCTAACAAACGATATCGATTTATATTTGTAAAAAAAAGGGAACCGGTTCCTCGGAAAAATAATATCGACGGTTACAGTGACCGGCTTGGAACCAGTTCCTTTTAACCGCGACAGGAATTTCGACCACCTCTAGTTATTAGCCTGCAAGATGTGAATGTGTGAATTGAGTTACACTTGACGTTTTATAAATGTGGCCGATATAAACATTACTGCAAAAACTTTTGCGAAAAAAGAGTTAAATTTGACATGAAACAATTTATCCTTCAGGTAGATTGCTGAGCAATGGTAAAATTGTCACAATTTTAAGAATCGTATTTACATAACCTATAAACGGATTATTTAAAATTGTTACCTTTCTTGTTTATGACTTTTATGAGTAAGCACAAGCAGGGGTTTAGGACAATTTAATGCAGGAGGAATGGGACGTGATTCAAAGGCAAAAATAAAGTGATACATTATGTAGGTCGAATTGAAGATATTTTCGGTAACAATAAAGTCTAATTTCTTAGAAAGAGTGCTGGCTTAAAAGATTTTGTCTTCCCAATTCGGGAAGATTGTTCTTTGACAGCTTTGAATGCTCTCATGATTTATAATAACGATCATGATTTTAGATAGTTTTAATTTGTATACACATTATGTATTATTTTCTCCTTGTTAGTTAGTCTTATTAGCATAATTAATTTAGTATGAAGCGCACTTGAGGTGAAATGTCAGAAAACTGCGCTATATAAGTTCACTGTTATTATTATTATATGGTTTTGTGTTGCGAAGAGTATGGTGGCACACAAATTTTAAAACACAAAAAATGCCTTCTAAGTAATTTTTACATGATTACTTAAATATAATTATTTAGTTACAATTTTTAAAGCTAAAAATTTACTTACCTTAGTAACAGCTATCAATTACTTTGGAGGTATTGAAGGTCTCATGCGTGTGTCTTGAGGACTCTTGACTGCATTTTTTTGGCAAGTTTGTAAAACGATTGAACACTCGTCCGAAAGAAGTTGAAAAACTTCGGAATTTTTTCTTAAATCCGCAAAAGATGTCTTAAAAAATCCACCTCTTGCAAGTCTTCAATCAGTAAATGTTAAATCAGTCGAGCAGTTCAAAGCGTTGGGTTTCTACCCAGACGTTGCGGGCTCAACTAAGCCTCTGCCTCCTTGCTCAAGCAACATTTTCCGCTTTGTGATGGTAGCCGGTGCAATTTAAATATTATCAGGTTATTCATAAACTTATAATTTTTGTCTTTCTAATTTTTTTTGTTAAAGTTTCAAATACATGTATTTTTACATTGTAGACAATGTAAGCAAAAATTGAATGTTTTCTTTGAAAAACATCCTTCTCCGCTAGCGGCAGAAACCTGAGATGTTCCCCTTTGACCATTTTTCATGCTTTTCAGTAATCCAGCACTATCAGGATATAGTGCCGAATTACATTATTGACAAAAATAAAAATCAATTATGGATTATTTGAATATGTATATTTTACACAACTAGCCTTTGTACAATATGGTAGGTATTAAATATATAACGTTCAAATAATAATTCTTTCATTTAAAAAGTGCTCATTCTTTATTGCATATATATTTTTATTATTATTATCGACATGCGGATTGAAACGGGACTCGCCATAAAACCTCCCGACGAGCTAGTCACTAGTCAAGCTTTATTAACTAATATCACTAAAAACAATAATAATTATCCTACACAAAATGCAAACAAACAAACTATGATGTCATTCTCCCTCAAATCATTGTTCTGGACTATATCCTACCGGTATGGCAAGGTCGGGTTTTTTTAAATTTTGGTATTTAATTTAATTACGTTTGCAGCAAGAATACTTCTAATATGCTTTCAATTATTAAAATACGAGAAAAGTACAGATGGTTTGAATTCCGCAAAAAGGGGTATATGGTTATGTTAATTATTATTTAGAGGTGGAGATGTTTCAAGTTTTGCTGTTTTATTAGTGTGTGTACAAGAATTTTGTATTTCTTAAAATAAAATAGCATCAAACCTCGTTCTGAAAACAGACATGTCCGAATCAACTTAAAAATATGCATGTATATGTTTTAGAATAAAGTAACAGTAATGTATTGCGCTTTTTTTAATACTCATTGACAGTTCTGGAGTAGAAATCAAAAAATCAACCATTACATTCTCAAAATTGTCACACTTTACACAAACCTGATTCGGAATTGTAATTATCTCGGTACATATGTTTAGCCTTCCAATCTATTTTAGAAGAAAGGGGGTCCTTTTGCACTTTAGAAATCTTTTAAATAATGCAACTAAAAAGACTTTCACTCCAGAAAATGAGGTGATAAACACACTGCAATCAAAACGCAATCCATTAATACAATTTTTTTCATAAAATAAAGTTAAATATCACCAAAAAGATTCTGCGCCGAGTTCGCAATCAAACTAAGTAACTATTTATGGTTATTTGTGTAGTTTTCTGTCAAAAAGCCATGTTTAAATGAGACCACCAAAATAATTTTCATTCATCTCTGCTAACTATAATGACGGTGATAAGCAGATGAAGGCCACAAATAACTGACTGTAATTATTACACGGTATTGCTCCAAACCTGCAATGTCGCCAGAATAAACTTTATATAAGAATTATCTGGAAAGGAAAACTACCTACGAAAATACATTCCAATATTATTTAGATATGTTTATTTATTTATATTATTAATGCGCCTAGCTACAGGAATTGGAGTAATATGATTTAAGGAAAGTAACAGAAAGATATAAAACCCATTACAAACAAGCGCACCGTAGATGTTTTATAAGCCTTCTCCTAAGTGAACTAAGTCATTTTTCATACAATCAAGATTATACACTCGATGCAAAACTAAACACTAAGGCATTCACACAACTACACTAACAAAGGCATAGTTCACAAAGATAATCCGCAATCACCCAACTTCGTAAAGCGCAGAAACTGCCAAAAGAATGAAGACAAGATATAATCAGATCCATTGGGGAATAAAGTTGATTTCATTACAATATTTGATTATATAATATTAATAAGTTTTCCAAATACAAAAAAGAAGGATATTATTACACCCATCCTGACTCTTTGAATCATTGTTAAAATAGAACTTGCATTTCTTTAAATCCTCCAAGTTGGTACGCATTATTTAGCTACACCGATTGGCTCCAAATTATCACACACTGCGCAAGCTAATCAAGTAATTGAACGATTCAATAAAATATGGACACAGCAGCGACAAACTCACGGGCAACGGGCATGTAAACATCCACCCGTCTCTTAATCCTTTGAATGCATTAATTGACTAAAATCACCTGATTTTATTTCCCCCTTCAATGCGTAAATCGACTCAAGTTCTCGGTTTGTACAAAACATTACCATCAAACGCGTAAATGGACTGAAGTCGCCCAACATTAAATTACTACTGCACCATAAGCAATAGAGTAAATAAATTTAAAAAATTGTTACATGCACCCATCCTAATATAAATAAATAGTAAAATAAGCACCGCAAATGGAAAAGCTGTGTATTGATTTATTCAAAACAATCTTATCAATAATTAATAATTTCACCCATGATAAAATGAAATGCAAATTCTACATATTGTAATAATTCAAAAGATTTGACCAGATTGATTATAACACTATTTTAAACAATATGTAAATAAAATTAATAATTTGTGATATTATTAATTAGAAAATAATGAAATATAATTAAAATTATGATAATTTATATGAAAAACAATGGAAGGGAGATGCTTTTAGAATGGCCAGGATGCTAACATGAACTTTATCATTTGTGCAGCAGTGAAATCAATTATTGATGAACTAAAACAGAGGATGAACTGCATTTTTTTTAAATTTTTATAAAATAAAGCACTTTCCACTTACTGTATTGCTTATTGCAAATATGTGTTTATTACATAATAAATTATTGTCAAAATAATGTATTCAGGGGACCATCTTCCTAAATAAGCGTTACTTCCTGTTTCGTCTTTTTATCTATTGATCAACCAAATGGATGTCTATCATCTCTGCTATAACAGCAACCCTTGAATAAGCCGTAGAGAGCGTTCACACCCCACCTACAGCTGTGAAGATGGATCCTCTCACCAACACATTGTTTCTCCAATAAACGTCCTATCTAAGAGATTACATAATGTATAAATTTACCATACAAAAGGTAGTCGATTTTTTTTTTTTTTTAATATCATTTTTATACAATAAAATAATGCCCAAAACATTGCACCATTAGGGCACTGCAAATCATCGGGGATTTTGAAGAAAAATCCCCAATGATTCTAAAGTTGCCAAGAGATCCCATTCCATAGAAAACCGCTCGCAGACTGGTAAGTTATCTATGGAATGCAAAGGCCTGATTCAAGAATATTTACTTTTAAGATGTTATTTTTTTATATTTTATGACGTTCAATATGAAAAGTGATATTATTTTGACTGGTGAAGCGACTCTTCTCTGGAATGATAATACGTAAAAAAACGCTTAGAATCAAAAATGTAAACTTACCCACGCTCATTTAGTAACTATCAAAATGACATCCATTTGCAAAGATAGTATGCATGATAGAGAATACGTGAGAAGAATCCTTTAGTTACATTGTAAGTTATGAAATTCATCTCACTTATGAAGTGCCACGTTTTCTTTTTTGTATATTACGACTCGTAAAATAAATTTTAAGCGAATCTTCTAAGTGTATCAATATAATTTTTCTTGTCCTCGAATGTCATCTAGAGTCGCCTTATGTGTATAAAACGAATACAGCACTTGTCATCCCAAACCACTAAACAGAACGTGGGAAAGAAACGGTCTAGCCAGATACGAGCGACTGGTCTACATTGGCACGCTCACGGTGACAGAGTAATAGTGAATGCTCCGCCACAGGAAGAGCAACGCGAGCAGGAAGGCGCCGATGTAGGCCACGTAGATGCCGCCGTACTGGCGGGCCATGGAGTAGGTGCCGGCCGTCACGCCCGATGCCGATGGCCATCATCACCACGGCGAGGATGAGGAAGCCGATGGCAGCGGCTGCGGGCGAAGGTGCGGCCGATGGAGGACACCTTGCGACAGTGGGGACAGCGTGCCAGCGAGTTGAACAACATGTTGAACTGGAAACAGATACACAGTATAACAATAAACTAACCTGCAACATCACAGGACAAATTATGGTACCTCAGCTGTGTGCAAGTAACCGCTAGCTGGGAAGGTAACCGCGCTTTAGAATAATCTATGTTTTTATT
The DNA here is from genome assembly GCA_022651775.1 of Drusus annulatus. Classification (NCBI taxonomy): domain Eukaryota; kingdom Metazoa; phylum Arthropoda; class Insecta; order Trichoptera; family Limnephilidae; genus Drusus; species Drusus annulatus. The sequence continues at coordinate 174,594 of JAGWCC010000764.1, read as the reverse complement.
ATATTAATAATGTTGTAATTAATTTGTGAGATGTTCATAGATTTATTTGGTACAATATAATTTTTTTTTTTATATACATTATAATAAGGGTTACAATTATCAAATAAAGAATAAAAAGTGTATTAATCTTTCCGTATCTGAAAGTAAAAACCAAATATTCAATTCAATTTCTTTATTCATTTTAAAAACATTACAAATTAAAATTTAAGGCGTTTTTAAAGATATATAGAAATATGTATATGGAGTGTACAAAAAACAGAGTACAATGCATATGTACTAAAACAAGATTTTATAACTAAACAATTTAGATAAATAGTAAATAGAAGTTAAGCAAGCAGCAATAAGGCTTAAAGACAGTTTCGCTGATGCAAAAAATGTCGATATCCGAAGCGATTCGATTCAACAGCAAGAGTCTCCTCCCCGCCGGCATGACCATTGGCAAGTTAGTCCTGCAGGCCGGGAGATAAAACAATCTATGCTGTCGATGACGGCGATAACCATCGGGAACATAAAAGTTAATGCTCTCCATGATAGCTAAGTTTTCAAAACATTTACGTATCAATTTGAAGAAATGGGTGACGATGTATGCACCCCTTCTGACCCAGAGATGGTTGGTTCCGAGCATACCCAAGAGAAATTCAGTCCAGGGGTAGTAACCGTACTCCCTCAAGTAGAGAAATCTCAGCAATTATCCTAAGGGAGGTGACGTAGTTGCCTCATTTGATCTTGCTTATTAACGCATTTTCATGAAATAATCTTATGGAATTTGTTTTTGGTAATAGGTACTCGGAGAGAAGTATATTCATAATATTTCAGTAAACTTTATCAAAGATATTGCACAAAACTCTCGTTCGGGGTGACATGAGAACCCCCCTTCGAAACAGAAGTGTCAATAAGTAATCACAAAGTCTGGATCCAGCTGTTTAATAATTCAAAAAAATGTTAATCACATAAAACAGTTATTTTAAATTAGTAAAGGTTGTTAAAGAAAGGCTTAGCTAAAAAAAGAAGCCATAAACCCTAAGGTTAAGGTGATTCAAACTTTGGTCACATTTGACATTGGCACAATAAGGAAGTTGAGTGAAAAATATTATGACTTTAAAAAAATATGTGCATGTAGATTGAAAAACACCGATTCTGAATATATATATAAATATTATTCTTAGAATTAATAAATGCTTCTTGAAAATTGGTTAAAACGCCATAAAATAGAAACGCTTCATGATTAGTCGAACGAACTCCTACAACAAATGTACTGTTTACATACAATGTAATGCCGCCTTCATGGCGTTACACCATTTTTTACGTGAAACTTAATTTCTTGGAATGATGATAAATTGCAATAATGCTTGTATTTTTACACATCAGTACGATCCAATAGTAATACGTATTATCTCCTGACATTTTATAAGGTTTTGTTAAATTAAAAGCAGTAAAATTAAAGAAAAAACCCAAACTAACAAAATACGCGACTGGCAGCTGGATAACGACAGTTTGCTATGTCAAAGATAAATACCGTGTAATGCCCTTCTGACGGTACGGAAGACGTCACGCAACCCCCCGTTTCCTACTTCTGAGATACTGCCGTTTTGGCGGCGTTTAAAAAATTTAAACTTTGAGAATTAATTTAATTATGAAAACGAACTTTAAAAAAAATAAAAAAAATCCTGGTATTTAAGTTTGAAGGTGATTGGTAATTTTTTATTTTTAAATGGACTCAAATTCGTTTTTATGCTTATCAGCTGATCACAATTTGTTCAAAAGCTGAAACGGGCCTAGAGTCTACATTTAACGGGGACGACTAAAATGTCAAAAAACAAAACTCTGGTGATCGTGGAATTGTGATGGTGCCAAATGCGACGAAAATTTGAAACAACTTACACTGAGATTTATAGTATAGACTAGTGAGTGATTCACCGGTGATGCATTTGTGAAGGTGGCCAAATCCCACCCTGGGATGGAGCGCCGTCATGATGATTGAGTAAAGAAATGCAATTACCAAGAAGGTTTCCTGGCAGTTCCCGCAGAGCACGCGGCGCATGCCTGGCGTGGGAGGCACAGGGGGCGTGACAGGCGAGGGGGCCAGGTTGATGATGCGCTTACAGTTGGGCCGGGGACAGGCGATACGCTGCGAGGAGCTCTTGCAGATCAGCAGGCAGAAGCAGGGGCAGCGCACATACTTCTTTCCAGGTGGGGCATTGCGGATAGGCTAAACAAACAACAAAATGTATTAAATCTTCATATACATGTTTAACCTTCCTGTACCCGAGATTGCAATCGACGATACCTAACCTTCTTTAAGGCATTAGATTCAGCAACTTATTGGATCTTGTTCGTCAAGCCTCTCATTCAGTTGGCCCAAGTTGAACCCTGGCAAATGGGTTCCTCCTGACATGACCCGACTCAAGTATTTGATTGACTTGATCGTGCCATGTCTTCCTCGGGCGTCCCCGACTTTTTCTACCATTCAATTTCGCGTAATTCATTATCTTGGTGCTCCTTTCATTCACTCTACATGTCCAAACCATCTAAGCATCCCTTTTTTAACCTTGCTGATAACATTTACATCAGCCTTGCATTCTTCACATTTGTAATACGGTCATACATGGTTTCAACCCACATAAGCCTCAGGGATCTCATTTTTACAGCATAAAGAATTTATTTTTTAATCTTAATTCACAGATGCCAAAATAACCATGTTGAAATTTTTATTTCAGTTATAGTATTGTGCTAATTACAATATTATCTTATCAGCTATTTTCAATTAAATTTGTGTATTTTTCAAATAAATTAAGTGACTTATGAAATGTGTTTATCTCCGCAATAATATTTAATGATATTATTTAATAATTTAACACAATCATAACATGCATTTATCCTAGGTATTTTGAAAACTAAAATGTTTATTTCTCAGAGCAATAATATACAAGAGAGAGAGCTGTAGAGAGAGCTGTAGTCAGTTTATACGAGGTTTGCCATACTCGGCTAGACCTGGGCGTGGCCAAGACTAGGGCTAGGGTATTTATACATCCATTCATAGTACATGTCGACATAATTTTTATGTTTATTCGTATAACCACTTTTTCACAGTATTATTTTTTTTTTAATACAACATGTAACCTAATAAACCGTTGAGTTATCTCAATATATTTCGCGTAATATAACGTGTGGGCGGAGTTAACGGAGACGCGGGACACAAAGAACATTCTAACAATATTTTAAAGCGGTGTGATAATTCGGGAAAATTTGTTGTCTCTTTCTTTCTCACAATGTAAAAACCCGGAGAAAGTGATTTATCCCAAATCTGTATAGGTTGGTGAAAAAGAATTAGCTCTCTCTACATATCGTCACTGCATTTATAATAAAGCCAATGTGAAAATGAGTTATTGATACCATTCAATGCGTTTTTTTTTTCTCTATCGTCAGCAGTCGATCTCATGTTACAATAATTTACTCAGCCTTTATTAAAGCTATATTCAACAAATACTATGCCGGCATCCTTAATCGTGCATCAAAATTAAGCTTATGTGACGAGCGTCACATAAGCTGTTTTGAATGTGCCTTTTTCTGTGCTCTTTTCGGCACATAAAATCGGCGGTGAAATTTAGGAAATTTTTGTGAAAATTTTTGTGGAAATTTTGATAATGTCAAATCTCATACGAAAAATTGATATTCACTAAAAACCATAATTTTGTTTAGCTGCAAAGTATGCCTGCTAATTATGAAAAATAATTTAAAAATACTAACACATTTATTAACATTATTTAATTCATCTAAGTTAAAACGGTATCTTTTGATAACCGTCATAAGTTAGTACAGAATAAAGCCTTTGTACACAAAGTATGCACAGAATAAAGCCTATGTGCACAAAACACGAAAAAATGTAATTTTTCATTACAAATAATAAATATTTGCAAAAAACAAAAGTTTTGATAAACTGTATAGTTTGCCTCGTAATTGTAAAAAATATTCAAAAAAATCTAGTCTTTGTAATTATTTTTCAAAACAGTTTTTTTCGATTATCCCGATTTTTTCTGTTTTGTATAGACCCCCTGCTTTCCTAGTATTGATTTTTTTTTAGCGTTGGGAAAAACTTCAAAATTTTGTGAACGCTTCAGGAACTGCTAGTTCTTTGAAATGAACCCTTCGCGGTGAACACTTCAATTGTAGTCGAACTCGTCAAAAAATAGTACTAGTCGGCAGAGATCCCAAATCGAAAAGTGCTAGCAAATCAACAAAAATTCCTCTCCGAAAAAAAGCACTAGTCGGTAGAGATTTGAAATCGAAATGTACTGGCAAATCGACAAAAAATCCTCCCCCCAAAAGTGCTAGCAAATCAACAAAATTTACCCTCCGAAAAAAAAGCACTAGTCGGTAGAGATTTGAAATCGAAAAGTACTAGCAAATCGGCAAAATATCTTCCACAAAAATTATTAATATAATAAGGGAATTAAAGTCCATTATAAGATAGTATTACGTAAGTACCTACATAGGTACTATCTGTGAGGTGGATTATTACATTTGCGGGAAGCCAACATTTTGGTGACAGCCTGCCTAAATGGAATCCACTCCCGTGGACCCCCATTTACGTCTCATGCACCTTAATTTTTTTTTTTCATTGACGTGGACCCCTTGCAGGTTGGAATCGACCCCTGGGGGTCGATATAGTCCACTTTGGGAATGACTGATCTCTATTATGAATGCAGCGATGATATATTGTTACTTCAAGGTTTATTTACAAAAACACTGGTGCCCGTCACCTCATTAATAATCATAAATGTGCTCCCAGCCACAAAACTATTGAAAATCCCTGTTTTAAGAAGTGGGCAATTATTAATATTGATTATTTACTCATGAAGCAAACTATTCATAATTAATAGCTGATAACAATAATTAAGATTAAGTCGTTGAGATAATATGGAAAGTTATTATTATTTTCAATAAGATACCTTATGAGGCATTCCCTACTCAAGAAAGAAATGTTTTATAAAATTTACAATACATTGCTTTGTACCTATCTATGATTTATGGATTCTTGATCTAAAATTGGGGACTCATTGCTGCAGATACCTCCAGGAGACCCTGCCCTATGCTACTTCAACAGCCTGTGTCCATTGCAAGCCCAGTCTTTCCTCGCAGTCTCTGCAGCTGCTTTCCCCAGCTTAGTCTTGGGTGGCCGACGGGACGTCTTCCTTGTGGAACTGCCGCCAATAGGTATTTTGAGCAGAAGTGACCTTTCTGGCAATCTGAGTACATATCCATGCCACCTCATCTGTGATGAGTAGCAAGATTTCAATGCCAAACACACGTCGGATCATTGAGCTCAAACCCAAAGAGTGATTCCTACCACTTCTCTCAAAAGTGTAATTTCAGTAAGCTTAGACAATAAAACGCAGTCCCTTATTCATCGTCTAGATCTGGTAACCGTATGCAAGAATGGGGCGATATACTGATTTATAAACTGATAACATTGTGTCGATACTTAGCTCTAACAAGGTTAAATGAAACATACAGGTACTTTGTTTTAAACCACACAAATAATTTTTACTGTTGAATGTTATATTATATTTATGTTAAGAATAAAATTTAACACTTTTATTCTGGAAAAAGAAGGATTCTTCTTAAACTAGTCGACAGTGGAGTTAATTTTAGTGGTTTTAAACAGAGTGTTTGTTTCATGCTGTCTGATTATGGCAAGTCAGTGTAACTGCTTTTTATGAGGATTAAATAAAAAGATAGTTACTAACCGTGGCCTCATTGCACAGGTCGCACTTGACGACATGCTGCTCCCGCTTGCCGGAGATGTCGATCATGGCCTGGCACACGAGGCACGTCACCATGGGGACCGTGCCCGCCACAGCCAGCTGCGGGGGGGGCAGCTCGTCAGGCCCGATGGAGGACACCGTGCTCACGTACTGCGCACCTTCGGCGGCTGAGAAACATAATCATCAATTAGTTAACCTGTGGACTCTGTGCAGAGTGCAGTTCGTATGATTAACAATCCGTTGTAAAGAGAATGCCATCTCTGATGCAACATTGATATGCAAAGTCTGTTTGACAGGTATTTCAATGCAGTCTGTTTGAAGAATCTAGCAACATTGATCCTCTACACAACGGTGCACCTACGAGCAACTCGACAGACACAAGCGGAACACCCGTTCACAGTTGATACTGGCTTCAGACTTTGTTTCTCTGGCTCGGCCCTCTTCAAGGCCTGCATTAACAAATCCCTTTCTCAATCCATCAGATTTTAATACAAATGTTGCCCAACCGAGTTGCGATATAGATCCCCTGGTTGTATATTGTATAGACACGGACGCTCTTGCGGGATGTAACATAAAAACAAAAAACAAAATTTCTTAAATGGAGATGCCATAGATGCGCTAGCTTTGTGCAATCGGATCTCTTGTCCAATATCATATTTTAAAAAAATGTTCATAAGTATAAGATCTGAAAAATGTTGATATTTTATTAACAAAGATTTTTTTGAAATAATAAAATATGAGAACCCTCCTTCTCTTAAACAAAATAAAAATTTCCGTAAATAGCTACACAAATATCTACTAACTAAATCAACGCCCTTGAGGTGATTTTTCACAAAAACGGCGCTTTACAAATCGTCCAAATATTATTATTATATTTTTAAATACCTAAATTATCAAATATGAAACAATTGATAGCCTTTAATGATTTAACATCAACAAATCGCTTAGAATACCTTGGACATCTTATCAATGAGCATTTAACTGAGGAAACTAAGCAGGCTAGTCATCAATCGACCAATTCTTCAGAAATTTATTCTTTATTAGGTCAGTACGGGATTCATATTTTTGCTAAAGTAAACAATGTTTTGAATTATTTTGAAGGACGGAAATAATCTTCAAATATGATAATGTCATTAACGAATCATATTCAATAACACTCATATTTATACGGCAATAATCTGACTCAACAACATTGTTTAAAGATTAATCATTAATCACTGTTGATCAAGAATGCAAATCTTTAAATTTCCACAAGTAAATAAAATATATCAGTTTCAGGCAGAACTTTTCAGCTTTACCATAATCATAAATAAATAAAGATTAATTTACAATTTTGGTAAAACGACGTGGGCTATCCAAAATCAACAAATTCGTTGATAGTTTTCAAATGTCAATCGTAAAAAAATTATCCGTTTTGTCATGTGTCACAAGTTAAAAACACGTATTTGTTTAATTTATTTAAAAAAAAACAAATTAAAGGTTCACAAAGTGCTGCTATTGGTCAGCACCAATAAACTATTCTCTCTAAATATGATGACAAATGCTTTTATTGTGAGTGCTGCTTTATGCAACATACATATTTATTTTATTGTTGCATGTGCACTTTTCTATCTATATAAAAAACACATTAATGATTTAAAAGAAAATCATTGTCACACAAAGGCCACAATACCATTCTACTGTAAAGTATGGGAAGAGGATAGAGTGGAACTTATGCACAGTACACTGCCAAACAATTCAATTACCTGCCTGTTTGAGTTAGCAAAATGAATGCCTGTCTGCAAATTGTGGTTACTGTAACATTATTTATTGTTGATATTTGGCTAGTAAAATATAACTATTTTATCATAAGACTCATATGTGGAATAATAATAATGTGTAGCTATTGGAATAAACAAAATGAAAAAAATTATGACAGAAACCAATTTTATATTATAAAATTTAAATACGATATTGCAAGAAATATTGAGTTCAAATAAATGGTTTCTAATATTAATTAACAACTCGCAATCATTATCCACTGTAGGGATGATTCACATCTATATATGGTTTTCTTTATCTCTTTCGGCATATACAGTATATTGTAGAAATTTTAGAAACAATATTGTTATGGATGTCAACAATTTATAATCATTTATGTAAATATCCGAGTTGAATGTCATAAAAACATGTTGTATACATTAAAATACTGCTTTCCAAAGTACAAAATCATGTTCTTCGGGAAACGAGCTAATGTTATGATAGATATTTGACTATTGCGGTGGAGACTTTGCCCTTCGGAAATAATATTGCGGAGAATGAAATGCAATCGTGTTAGTGGTGCCTTCGCTGTCATACATTGTCTGCCCTCCTTGCAGCAATGGTTTTCTCTCCCATTGTTTCCCATCGCCCATTTTTGAATCTAATAATTAAATGTTAATAATCAACCACTATAAAACTACTATACGACAAAGAAGTGAATTGAAATGGATGACGATAATCATTTTTTAAATCATGTCTATGGCAACTGAGTGCAATTTTATGTATTCTTCTTGGTTTGAATGTTGACTTTACGGTATTTTCTTGCGTGTCTGGTTTATGTCATAATGTTAAATATTCCTCAATCTCTATTCATGCTCCATGGATGCCAGTTTATGGTAATTAAAGCGTTCGTTTGTCTATGCTTATCAAAGAAACGTAGGGATGGTGATATTTGAAAACGGGTTTCACTGCGGTTCCAGCTACCGGAGACCGACGAGGAACCGGCTATTTATTTGACATTTTTTGGAACCGATTCCCGGTAGCGAGAAGGTTCATCGTTAAAAAGTAACCGGGACAGGAATATCTACTGCCATCCATCATCAGCTCCCAATGCCGAAGAATATGCTTGACCGATTGGTTATTATCACGACAAGCACAGTTTGAAAGAGGAAACAGAATAAACTATACAGCCTTCACCTGAGCTCCGTGTTTCTAATAACATTTGAATTTTATGGTCATCCAGCTGAATAACAGCTCCTTCTATTCTGTTTATAACTGACGGAAAGAAAAATAAAGTTCATTTGCCCGTTGCCTGTCTCATTGCAATAGCCATTAATAAGATTTAAATATTTTTATAGTATATGCACCTGAACGCTTTTTACCAATATTTATTTAATAAATATTGAATTTGAAATAATGTTAAAAACCTTTAGATAGAAGGTTAAAAGCCGTTTACTTCTGCGTTTAAATCTAATTTTACCCAACTGTACAATAATGAAAAAAACAAGTTTCCTTCTTCCTTAAATTATTTTGGAAATGTTAAAAACCAGGTAAATATAAATTAATAAATAATTACTTGTATGTGTGAAAATTTAAAAAAAATAACTTTGCACAAGACCACAGGTTTTATTTTATTTTTTTATGATCGACCTGTTTTGCTTGGCCTAAGCATCATCAGGGTACAAAATTAAACTAATTTTGGAGCTGGGTTCGTTTTGTAACTAAATTCCCATAAAAAACTACCGGTTACTCTCAAATATTTACAATTTTATTTTTATTTTGCAAAAATAGGAACTGATTCCAAACATAACCTGCTACTCGGAGAAAATATATCGACGGTTCCAATGACCGGAAAGTCACCGGGACAAAGTAACGGGGACCGGAATATCGAACATCTCTAATTCTCTGGGAAAGTGCCGACTGCTACCTCTTTGCCCCTCCGCCGGCGGAATGTGCGCTTAATATTTACACGTTTTCTAAACGCTCGCCAAGATGAGCTATTCAAAGTTCGACCTGACTTTTAAAAATGGTCAATACCTTGACCGTCATATGGTATTTCCACTTCTGGAATTTTTAGCGGCGAAATACGTGAGTAATGGTCCTTATGTCAAAAACTTTTAACCTTACTTCATTTTTATGTTGCATTATTTCCACACCTTATTTCATGTTTTGGTGTTATGTGTTTATCAGAATACGATTGTTTATTTGTTTGCTTGTGTCTCCCTTTAAGCAATGCTTTGTGTTGACTACCTATCAAGTTGACATGTGTGTTTGACATTTGCCACATTTACTTTTCAGATATACGACAAAAATGAACTCCTCCAGGCGAAATTGGATATTCTTAGCAAGACCAACATGATCGATTATGTTATTGATATTAGGAAAATGCTATATCCAAACGAAGAAGTCCCTGAAGTAAGTAAAACATCAATTTCTTTCCGTAAAAATGTATAGAAATCTTTGTTAGTCATCAACAAATTTGGCAATATTCGTTTTATGCTCATGTACTTAGTCTGCCTAGATATTTTTTGTCTGATCAATGAATCTACACAACTTATTGGTTTCTTAGATTTAAATTGCCCGCGAGGATGAACAATGTAATTCCCAATTATATTTTATAAATACACTGCTTGATCCAGTTAATGAGAGCTATTCCCAGAGTATTGCGCATTTAATGTTAAAAGTGTATTGTTTTGTAGGAGATCAAGTCTCGCCGTAACATAATCCTAACGCAACTGCAAGAGCTGCAGGATGCCGTGGATCCAGTCCTACGTCTCATGCGAAGGGACGACGTTATGAAGACCATGGAGACAATGCGCGATTCCAAGATGCTGATCAATTATCTCACCACCAACAAGGAGTTTGAGGTAACCATAAACAACTTGAGGTGAACATTGAAACCACCATTTTATCATTATCAAACTTTTCAAGTAGGTTCTTTTTCTACAAAACTTTCAATTTACAGGACTGAATTTATTGTTGTGAACGATAAATGTTACTATTTTCTTCAATTTTTAGAATTATTTTTGACAAAACTACAGTAAAAGAAAAATTTGCGCACGCATGCATGTTTGTTTTCATAGAAATGAATGAATGTCACGGAGAGGGCTGTTTACAACCGTTATCCTATATAATAAATATGTACATTAAGTACGCGGTGAAAAGGTCAATCAATATTTAATATCTCTAAAAAATACATACATACGATAAATGCCTTTACATCCAACCCCTTCCACCCTTCACAGTTCCTAATATAGCTTCCAGTCAGCGAGATATATCAGTAAAAAAGTTAGTCCCAGAATAATAATCAAAATATAATAATATGTGGTTTATGATTCTGTCAATTGAGATTTTTGTAGTTGCCGAATGAAATCACCGATTATTTGTACTTACTATAAAAGTATTCATTAAACCTAGTTTTCTTTTTATGTTACTGATTTTTATATATTTTTGTGACTTACTATTCCAACAATATTTTAACAATGTTTTCTTTTTCCAGTTCAAAATAGAGATGATAGACAGCATGTACCGCCTAGCCAAGTACCGCTACGAGTGTGGTAACTACTGCGAGTCTGCCAGCTACCTGTACTTCTGCCAGCTGGTCATGCCGCCCACTGACAAGGTAATGCACGTGCCATCCCACGGGGGGTGACATCCCACCCGGGTTAATGCTTGTTAATTAAATCTTGTAATTAGTCCTCATTCCAAAACAAGGCAAATATTTTCACTTCACTGAGTTCAATGTTCACTGAGATGATTTTTTTTTTAAACGTAACACAATAATACTTAATGTGTTAAATATTCAAAAGAGTATTTTGTACATAGTTTTAATAATAGTTTATACAAAAAAGTTGCTTTAAAAGTGTTTCTTTATTGAAATGAATTTTATTTCATCTTGTTACATTGCTATCCTTAGTACTATTATTTTGGGTAAAAAGTATAAGAAGTCTTATTAATACCAACCCATCTGCTCTGCTTCAGTGTGTTGATCCATGTGATGAATAAAGGAGATTCTGTCTTCAGATATCTGCAATCATAATTCAATATTAAAATATGCATATAATCCACCAGATTCAATACATATTTTACAATCATAAAAGCTAGGTTAACCCACCTCTCCACATTTCTGGCAAAGCAACGTGCTATGTCCCTCCTCCTTGTGCAGCAGCAGCGAGTGTTGCCACTGGCAAATAAATCCGCACAGCTCACACTGATGGACCATGTACCTGGACACCTGCTGGGGAGCTTCCAGCTTCTCCGAGTTGTCCGTGCACACCGAGTACTCGGCCCCCACCTCCTGGTTGACAGCTAGCCAAGAGTCTTCACAGCTTTCCATACGGAATCCCTCCTGATGGTTATCTTTGTTGTTTGTTCCGTCCGTTGCACTGCATTTCAGCAAGAAGTGCTCGTATTCATATCTAGAAACAGATAATGTCAGCTAATTTTAAGCAGAAAGGAAAGGCAACCATAAAATAAGCCCAGTAAATAATTGCATGCCTGTGAATGTAGAGATTATCCAGATTATCAAACTTTTCATAGCACACATTGCAAGCGTAGCACTTGTAGAGGGTGAAGTAATAGTGGTTTGTGAGCCACTCGCAGTCCTGGCGCCAGTGGCGAGCGGCCCCTGCATAGCTGCTGAATGTGAGCATGCACTCGGAGCACTCGTAGTTCTTTTCCGTGCCGTGCATTTTTTGATGCTTCAGGGCCTTGGGCACGCTGGAGAAGAGCTTCTCACAGAACTCGCACTGCGTGAGAAACGCTATGTGTGGCTTCTGCGCGTGCTGCAGGATGTCCTTTACATCAACCGTGCTGTGGGAATTCTTGCAGTTAGAATGGATCAAGTGCTCCCTAATGAGAGACTCGTCGGGCCACACCTGATGGCAGTTGGGACAAACCCAAGGTTTGGTCACCTTGGAGGCGTTTTGCTTGGTGGCCACAAGGTGGAAGGGGTTTCCGGTCTCACCCTCCATCTTAAGCTTGTGCTGGCGCATGTGGTACTGAAAGGAGGTGTTCTTGAAGAAAGACTTGCCGCACTTGTCGCAAACGAATGTTACCAGAGCCAGTCGGGCAGACATAGAGTCTTCAATCTCCTTCTTGCGTGTGTAGTCCAATTTCTTGTTTAGGAAGAGAATATTTTCCATGATCTTCTCATTATCTTTTCGAATCTTCTCTAACTTATCATCCAGTGGATCGTGATCAGCCTCATCAATTCCTTGTAGAAATGGTCCCACTTCACGAGATTTTCCTTTGCCAATTTCTGCTTTTTTAGATAGAAACTCAGTTATTTCATCAATTTTCATTTTAGATTTTCTTTCTGAACTGCCCCAAATTAAATTATTGTGTGTTTTCCCGTCTGTCGAAACGAGAGAATTATTGTGATTGTTGCCACTGTTAAATAACATATTTTTTTGTATAGAATCTAAATCCAGATCACTCTGTTCATTTATTTTAAGCAAATCCACCTGAAGCTTTGGTTGTTTAACCTTAAATAATATCTCTCCATCCAACCATGGCCCACAAATGGTTTTGACTTTCAATTGACCATTTGCAATTTCTTCATGGAGGGTAATTTCCATAAATTGAGTCGCTTTTCCCTCTTCATACCTGTTAATTATTAATTTAGCACTCATTATTTATCATAAATAGTGTATTTTAAACACATTATAAAAAAATACAGCAATTAGGTTATCTTTTATTTACAATAAATGCCACATTCTTTTTTTTTTCAAATTTGCCTACCATAGATAATAAGTTGTTGGGATTGGGTACCTACTTACTTCCTATGTGTGACAAATGACTAAGTACCTAGATGAAAATCTTTAATAAAAAAAATGTATCGCTGAAATTTTCAGCTTAACAATGATATCTTTGCAGGCAGCCAGAATAGGAAAAAAAGATGCCAAGTTCTTTGTTATTCAGCTCTTAAAATATTCTGCATTGGGTTTCTTCAATTTGTTTTTTTTTTAAATATATATTTAATTATATAAAGCAATACAAATGGAAAAAAAAAAACCTATCAACAGTGATCCACAAAACATTACTCAAGTTTTTGACATTCATACATTAAATACCCATAAATAGTCCCGGTATTTCCAATATTAGGACGAGCTGCAACCAACTTTGTAAAAAGTAATTTTCCCATGAAGAGTTTTATCATTTTTGATTGGTCACTTTGTTTTAATTTATTTTTTATATTTGTACTGATGGTTTATAATTTTAAATTGTCGATTTTAATGTTTTCATAAAAAAAAAATTCTAAATTAAATTAGAATATGTATTCAGATAATAATTAATTGTTCTGAATAAAACCTTGTGTTCGGGGATGGATTGGGCTTTGTCATTATAAAGATTATTGCATGAATGTATTCTTTTTTATATTGATTTCGATTTTATGTCAATAATAAATTAAAACATATACGCACTTGTACGAATTGTAATGTGAAGACAAAATTTCTAGAATTATCTGCCAGTGCTGTGGGGCAAACTGGCCTCGGAGATCCTCGTGCAGAACTGGGACGGAGCGTTGGAAGACCTGAACAAGCTGCGTGAGTTCATAGACAACAACCAGTTCGCTAACAACATGCAGGTCCTGCAGCAGAGGACTTGGCTGGTTCACTGGAGTCTGTTTGTCTACTTCAACCACATCAAGGGGAGGGACCTCATCATTGATGTCTTCCTGCACAAGCCACTGTGAGACCATTATTTATTCTTCACTAGCTTTGTCCAGACGACACGCGGCTAGCGTGCGAGGCAGTTAGCAAATATGTAAATACTTTTGAAGTGAAATGGTCAAAATAAAGATTACGGAATCAATCGCGACTATAATAATATATTTTGGGCCTTTCCATTAAGCCTCAGCAGCACTCGAAAATGGCGCTATACATCACTTTTTGGCATTCTAATACAAGCATTACTACAAATGATTTATCTGTTAATTCAATTTGAATTGATTTTCACCAAGAATGAATTTACCCACAGTGAAAGATAACTGAATTCCATTTAACTTTCCGACAGAAGTTTAGTTCAAGGTTAATAGACACGAAAACTTATTTCTAAGTATCTGAACAACCAACAGTCAAGCGGTGTATATAATAAATGATTGTTTTCCAGGTATCTCAACGCCATCCAGACCATGTGCCCACACATCCTGCGCTACTTGGCGACCGCTGTCATCATCAACCGCTCCCGCAGAAATGCGCTTAAGGACCTTGTCAGGGTCATCCAGCAGGAGTCCTACACCTACAGGTAAATATCTCACCTCTCGGGGGTCAGTCCACCCTCCCTTTTGGTAAGTTAGGTTAGGATCTAATTGCCAGATTTAACAATAATGCACATTTGGCTATGTGGGTAGGGAGTCTGCAATAAATGTGAGATGATAAATGTCTGAGACACAACCAAACAATTTTAGTTGCAAAATTAATTTAATTTATTAACATATTGCTGCTCCGAACCTGTGAGACTATGGCACCCTAATTGGGGTTTTTTCCGAGGTGGAAGGAGAAGAGGAAAGTTGATAAGCTTCTTCATAAGCCTTCTGAAGTATGGCTTTGGACATAGGACTCTATCAGTTATATTTCTTCTGTTGTGTCAATTCTTACTGATTATTTCAACTGTTTTGTTAGCAATCGTTCCACACTAATCAAGATTGAAAGGTGACGATCAAGGAGGCTTCTATTTAATAGGCCTGCAGGACCTAGGAGTGTCGGAGGCCTGGAGGAACTGAAGGGAAATGTCAGGAAACCGACGGGAGTGGCAGCGTTTCCTGGAGGCGGCCAAAACTACAAGAGTTATATCACTGTTGATGTATGTATGTACTAATCAAAACTCCTGATGTTGCAGGGATCCAATCACCGAGTTCATCGAGCACCTGTACGTGAACTTTGACTTTGAGGGAGCACGGCAGAAGCTGCACGAGTGCCAAGCCGTGCTACTCAGTGACTTCTTCCTCATTGCCTGCATCGATGAGTTTGTGGAGAACGCCCGCCTCATGATCTTCGAGACCTTCTGCAGAATTCATCAGTGCATCAGCATCGGGTGAGGAATCCTCCCTAGTCTTGATACCACACAAAACTCCCTGTCGAGAGTAAGAGCCGGAGACAGTGGAACTGTTGTATCCCTCTTTTGGGAAATATTGTGATGTTGATGGAATTGGGGGGGTGGGAAAAGAAAAGTTATAAAAGTACCTGGCTATTGAGATCTGATATCTTATCTATCCTTAAACTTCGCAAAATTCATCAAAGAGGGTTCAACCTGACAGATTTGACTGACCTGAGCACGAGTTACCTGAGTAAGATTGCCCCTCATGAAGAGATCAGTCAAGTATGAGTGTCAGCCCGCTCAGTGCTTTATAAAAATCTAAGTACATATATTAAATTTAAACCTCATTGCAACCCTGGTTCTCGAATTTAAAAAATAATTTCACAAATAATTCATGTAATGAACATTTTGTTATATTTCAGCATGTTAGCCGAGAAGCTGAACATGGACCCCGAAGATGCGGAGCGCTGGATCGTGAATCTGATCCGAAACGCCCGGTTGGACGCCAAGATCGACTCCAAGCTCGGCCACGTGGTGATGGGCACGCAGCCCATGTCGCCCTACCAGCAGCTCATCGAGAAGATCGACTCTCTGTCGGTGCGCTCTGAGGCACTCACCTCCCTCGTGGAGAGGAAACACAAGGCCAGGAACCAAGATGTGAGTACCGTAACAGACTTTACTGATCTTATTTACTCTTTTAGAGAAGATATTGAGATTTATAGCAAACGTTTTCATTAAGCACTTGTTAAAAAGAAGTAAGCTTGGGGTGTTTTAAACTCATCGTTTTGAATTTTTGACATTTGAATAGTTCCTATCAAACATCAATTCTCTCGACAGCATGATTGTTGTGCTTGTCAGCCGATCCAATTCCATGAAAAGCTGTAACGGGCAGAGAATCAGCATTTAACGCAAACTGTTCACATGTCAAAAATTCTGAATGGTGCCGAAAGTTGATTTTCTTTCAATAAAATTTTGGAGCAGTGCCTTTGATGTGATCTCTTTACAAAAATATATTTATATGAATTTCAAACTATCATTATTAAGAGCAGATTTGTTTTGCATTTATGAATCCTAAAATCAATTTAACCGACCTCTTTATCTTTTATTCCAGATACGTTGGGGAACTCAAGAATTTTGAGACAAAACAGTATTTCATCTCTTAATTGTGGAAGTAAACGTGAAATAATTTTGTGAAGGTTTATAACAAAAATTAAAAAGGTTGATCACATTGAATTTGTATTTTTATTTCTTACAAATCTAACATTGTTTTTTTACTTCAGAACCGTGTGACTCCTGGCTACTACAGCTTATAAGACAAATTAAAAATTTAAAAGTTACAAATTAAAATCTTAACCACCATAATAGACTTTTATATCTTACTGGCGTTTCTTTCCACTGTAAAAATGATATTCATAGACTCAAAATCTTATTAATTAAAATTAAGAATCTACTTTGCTAAAATAACAGCCCAGATAAGTTGGACTAGTTTGACACTCAAATGACACTGTATTGGTGCATGTCTGCATAAAAGTAAACAAAAGGTTTTATAATAATAGCAGAAACCTTAGCCACATTATAAGATATTTTTCATACAATAATAATGCAAGAAAAAATAACACAGAAACTTATCACAAAATCCAAAAGCATGGCGACTGCTTGAAATATGTATTAGTGCTTGTAAATGTATTTGAATAATTGTGGTAATGTAAATGATGTTTTATGGAAATTAACGGCCGTTGTTTTTAATATTTCGCTAGCTGATGCTATATTTCGGCCAAGTTAAGTGAGAATGATAAACTGTCCTAGGCATTGCATAGACAAAAAAAAATTACATCAAAAGCTTTTCAATCATAATTCACATAAACCAAATCCTGTTGCTTTTATTATGAATAAATTATTTTACATGTTGAAATATATAAACACACCACATGGCATATTTCTTAGCCCCAGAGTTTCAAATTGCCCAGATTTCAAAATCCCACTATTCGTTACTTATTATTTGTGATTATTTCAATAAATATCTATGAAATTCAAATTTAGAATTTCACAAACATCAGAAATGCCAATTGTTTTCACTCTGTTGACATTTATTAAACTTCTCCCTCGGTTAGCCGGTTAAGTCTGGTGATTGGATTCCCTAACTTAGGTGTCCGAACTGGGATAAGTTAAGTAGAGGTTACATTGGGAAGAGCGTAATTATGCATTTGAGCGTGGTTTTAGGCAAAATTTCGATTCAACGATTGCTAAGTTTAATTGGAAACAACGGCCATAAGTATTCATATGCACAATTTAAAAAATGGTAAAAAGAAAGTGATCCGACAGTATGATGTAAGCCAAACTGAACGATTATGCAAATGTGTTAACATGGTGCAGAAAAAATGGAAAAAACAAAGTTTAATAATATAAAGATAACATTAAGACAGCGATTCCAAGCAGTGTCACCAGTCTTTAATCTCTTACATCCCAACATCTCCATAAAACATTCCTAAACCTAAGCTAAAATACTATGTAAAACTTGAAAACAAAAAAAAATCACCCCTCATTGACCACTTTTTCCCGTACAGCGAAAGCGGTAGAGAAAGTTAAAACGCATAAAAAAATAATATTCGAGGAAACCAAGTATTATTACATGTGTGCCAATGGATCAAGCATTTCATGTTTCATAATATGTACATTGAAGAAAATAATTTCATGTTTTTGTATTCAAATAAAGAAAATTATGTGTTTAAAAGAGAGAAATTAAAAACGGGCATTTTTAATATATGCATATGTTCCAAAAAATGTAGATAAAATGATGTACTCATATATAGCAATGCCCAATGATTTTTTTCCCTAAGTTTCGCTTGGAAAATAAGACATTTCTTTTGGCTTATTACCAGTTTTAAAGCCTACGCTTTTCATATACCTTAAAACAGTGTTGCATGACCTGCAGCACGCAAGCCCATTTTAGCAGCCTGCAATTCCATTTCCGCGGCCTGCGGCCCCATCCCATATGATCCACTTGGCTAGATAAAAAAATCTAAATGTTTGTGGTATTCCTTGAAAACCTTGGCACAGAATTTTTTATAGATTTTTGTTAATCCATACCCCATGTCGTACATTTTTAAAACAACATTTGAAGAACCGGTTAGCACAGGGAGAAATCCAAAAATCCCAGAAATGTGATTACTAAAATTACGCCGAAAACCCTACCTACAAACAAAAATCAAATTGAAAAATAGGTAGAGTAACCCCTCGGCTAAAAAAGTTGTCCATCACGCTCTTAAAGATTAAATTTAAAATAAGATATATTTCTCCATCTAAAAGACAATAAAGAAGTAGGAGATGAATTATCGGACAGGTTTTCTAGATACATTATTGGTCTCGTGTCAACCAAACCCGTGTTAAAATTCACTTTACCACCTTTATAATGTTCCTTACGAGAGTTGTAAAGCCATTTATTTACGGCCACAACACCCAGCTGTGTACAAAATTTGAAAAATCCGAGTCAATATATTTTTTCACCGAGACCAATTAAAGCCACAAAGTCAAAATGCACAGGTCATTAATGTTGTCCTTTCAAAAAATCCCAATAACGGAGAGTTCTTATAAAGATTATCCATCCATGCTAAGTACATAGTTCACTGACAGAGCAACTATCAGTCCTCAGTGAACTTGTAGTCGATAGTGGAACTCAAATATTGATGAATTCAAATAATAAACAAATTCAATAACTATTGTGACCTTCAGTGAACTCCTTGGGCAGCTCACAGCCCATGTACCCCCCGTGCTGCACGGCATACTCGATGACCCGCTGCCAGTGGGAGTCGATGCTCAGGAGGTGCGGGTTTCCGAAAATCACCAGCAGCACCTGTGCGCTCGTCAGACTGACGTTCAGGCGCTTGGGACTGCGCAGGAAGCCAATGGACTGGATACGGTCGGTGCTTACTATCTCCTTGGAGGAGCGCACGCAGGACATGAGAATGATCTTCCTCTCCTGCCCTTGGAACTCCTCGACGGTGCCGATCTTGGGACACTCCAGCTCTTGATCCCCTATCAGCCATCGCAGAAATCGGATCTGTAATTCAAATATTATAATAAGACGTTACGTAGCTACTTTCATCTTTGATATCTATATTAGCTTATAGTATTTTAGCCATTGCTAAAAATATTTAGTTTTACAACGAATTCATTAATCATACATTTCCTAACATGTCATTAAATTTATTGAACAAATATTTTCCCAAGTAGTAGCGAAATAAGAGAAATGCGACATATATAATTTAAAGGACGTCAAATATTTAACAGATGACTTTTCAATGGAGAAATGGGTAAATAACTTATGTGATGTTGTGAATATGGGACGTAACTAGTTGGCAACAAAAAAATTGCTTATTTTTTTAAAAGTGAACGAAACTAAGTTATTTAGTAAGTAATCAATAAAAATTTACTTTCAGAAGGATAATGTATTAAACATATTCAAATTCAATTAATACTTTTTATTATTGTTCCACTATTAGTACACCGATTGGAATGGAGCCTGCAAAAGTCATGTAAGGCCACTGAAGAGATAATACTTAGAAGTGCGATCTGCACCGATTTGAAAGAAAAACTGATCTTGCCAGTTTAATTAAGACCTTTCGACTCCTAGGCCTCAGACAGCAATGAAGGTCAGGATTGTCAATGTGTATGGAGGCATATGTCATAAGATCAAGGCAACTATTATAAAATTATCATCGGAAGGAATACCTGCTGAATGTAAGGGGTGATGATTCCAATATCGTCCGGTTTGAAGTTCTTTCGGTAGAGTTGGGCCAAGAACATTACTACCATGGAAGCTTCGTGACGGTTAAACCACGAGGGGCTCTCTTCCGCCTGGATATTTTCTCCGCGTATTCCGTGAAACACCAACCCGGGATAGTTCTTGTCTACCGAACAGTTAAACATGGAATGCAACGTCACTATCATCTCTCGGATCCCCTCATCCTCCTCAGTCTGTTGGCACTTCAATGAGCTGTCGTAAAACATATCGCTGGGCAATTTCAAGAGCTTGGGTATACTGCGGTAGTTGATGATGAGGCGGGTTACCAGGCAGGGGTTGTAGCCACACAAATCTCCCTTGAAGCCTTCCTTGTCCCGCTGATAGGGGAAGGCATTCAGAAGGCGTTCCAAGTAGGACTCCTCCAAACCTGAGTTTCCGGCTGCACTGGACATGATGATGGGCCCCAGCTGCATGGGGTCTCCTGCTAAAACCACCTGTCCACTTTCCTTTTTCAGGAAGGCCAGTGCGGTCATGATCTCAGGCTCCGTGGCCTGGCCCGCTTCGTCCACCACAATGTGGGTGAAGTGTCCCGGGGCGAACCCCAATCGATACATCGAACCTATGGTTGAACACGCACCGACGGTAATGCGATGACGACCGATGTTGGATTTCTTGCAATTTAATTGCATTCCATCTTTTAAAACTCTGTGTTGTAAATTATATGTGTTGGTTGTTTCCAGGGCAGTATCTAGAGTTCCACAGTAAGGCTTGAGCTTCTCGGGAGTATTACCCTTCATAGCGACATGGTGCGCCAAGATCCTCATGACAGTGCCCACAATAAATTTTCCAGTGTCTAGCAGCCGCTCCATGAACAGATTGGCGGAGCTGTTGGAGGGAGTGGCGATGAGGATTCTGGCTTCCGGGATCAGGCAGTACATCTGCATGACGGCCTCCACCAGGGTGAGCGTCTTGCCAGTGCCGGGGGGCCCGAACACTACGCACGGCAGCGGGCGGGCTTCTCCTTGGAGAATATTCTTCACAGCGCTCTTCTGGATATTATTCAAGTTATGATTAAACCACTGTATTTTCCTTTCTTTCAAATCTGTAGTTTGTTTTTCCTCTCCAGGTGAAGATGGTTCTTCATCACCCAGAGGGTCCACAATCTTCACCTGCGGAGGTTTTGCATCGATTTTATCGGGAAACAGTATTTCTTTATCGAGGATTTTCATAGCTTGATCAACGACAAAATGCAATTTCATAAAGTTAGAGCGACTGAAAGAAAACTTTACTGATACGTCTTCACCATTGTACGCTTGGTGGAATGCTACAGCAAACTTCAAAAATACTTTGGAGCCTCCAATCTGATGAATGATTCCTTCTTGCAGGTGGGAGCGCTGGTCCCGAAGGCTTTGCACCCTCACAGAGTCTCCCGGCAGGACGGAGGGCCGCTTCTCCGTCAGCCTCTCTACCTCGAGGCACAGGAACTCCCCTTCGGCCGTCATGAAGGCCCTCTCCATATCGTACGTCAGCATGCGGAGATGATAATCCACCTCTTCCAAATATAGCATTGTATGAAACTTGAGTTTATAATTTTCTATGCACAGATCTTCTGACAAAACAGGAAAGGCGTCTTCTAAACGTACAGGTCGGTGCTCCTCGTCGTAGTACTTGTACACCGAGGCCCAAAAGCTGCCAGGTATTTCATAAGGAGGAAAGCGAACCGCTGTGAAATTGGGCGGTTTGGTCATTCTGATACCACGAATGCACTGCTTGTCCACTTGTTCCCTGTGCCTTGCCAAGTTTTTCTTACATATCTGTGTGAAAGAATGCTTGGTGGTAGTTTCCATATTAGGAACTTTGGACCAGGTATCCGGATCTACTACATATATTTTGAACACTCGTTTAACAGAAAATTTGTTGAATGTAAAAACAAATAATTCTTCGGAATACCCCAGGAAAGTTGGGGAACATCGGAATGTAAATTGGAGTTTAGTGTCAGGCTTGATAAGCACATCATTATCTGGAGCACGTAAGATGCTCAGTTGTGACTCGCTTCTTTTGACATGGAAGGCACTCCTTTTCAGAACGTACGTCATGGCGCTTCTATTGTGGACTTCTACATTCAAATCTTTGGTTTCTCCGATGCCCAGAGTTCCGAAACTAACATCCTCCGTCACATACAGACGATATTGATGTTCATCTTGCGAGACAATGTTTTCATCCACCTTGAAGTGCCGCTGTACCTTGGCCTTTACTACCGGGCACACCCTGATGGCTCGCCATTGGTGTTTCCCTTGATTACTCTCCAGGGCATCTATAGTAACCTGCAAGCAAACAAACAATTCTCAAGGTACTATACAGGACATCCAACTCAAATTACTATGCCTGTACAGTAAACAACATAGGCTACATTCTTCTCGACTCATTTCCAAAATATATAACAATTGTTATGACGTCGGCATATGCACACATCTGCAATGTACGAGTATTTTCTTTAAAAATGAATACAATATAAATATATATGCGTCAAGCACTGAGGGCACGTATTATTCCCCCATAATAGTATGCTACTAACAAAGTATGGGTTAATGGAGGTCCGCTAAGAGGAAGTCGGTATCGATTTAAAACTATCAGTTAAAAAGTACAAAGGAAGTGGGTACTCTACTTACGATATCCTTCACAATGGGGTTATAGCTTTGACAGGAAGCCCTGTTGAAAAAAATCGTATCATCGATAACGCCCACTTGGGAGGTTGCATCCCACGAGGTCACCCGAGCCTCACTGATCTTTGTTCGCAGGGTTTGGATCTCCAGCACCTTCAGGATCTTATTAAAAAAAAAAATTAAAAAAATATATATAAACACAATATTAAAAACAATATGTTTTTTTATGTTGGACATCACTGCTTTATAGGACATGTAGATTCAGTCATAGCATAGTCAATCAAACAAATTGATTTAAGTCTGATGATCTTGACAACGGAATGCCTAGCATGCTGTGCTGACACCCATTTAACCTATAAATTATAACAAATTCCATGTGTCCTTTAAAATATGGGTAACTTTACGTGTATCAATTATCCATGGTAGCAAGCAATAGACAATATCCGTCCCCAAGTTAATGTCTATGTTCATTATTGATACATCTTTATTAAAAATTGATGCAAAAGACAAAAAACCTTTTGAATTTTAACGACTGCTCCCAACCGTCTAGTCAGTGAGATTGGCATCCAACTGGGGTATTTTGTGAGGTTGATGGAGGGGAAGATGGGAAAAGGAAGGTTGGGAAGTACCTGGCTATTCAGATCTGGTCACTAAACACGACTAAAGCCATTTTAAGCAACTTTTCGATTCTGAATGGTGGTCTTTCACCAGGGCGATACTTGGAGTATCTACCAATCTGGAACGTGCCTCAAATATACTATATATTATTTTATTTGAATTAAATGTGTTATGACACATATTAAATAGATAAAATGTGTTTGCATCCGGGGTTTGAACCCGCGACCTCTGGATTTGTAGTCAAACGTCTTACGCTGGCCGTCAAAATGAATATCAATGGAAAACTGAGGTGTTCAAGAATGAAATAAGTCTGTCGATTTTAAAATACCTCTCCGGGTTCCCCTTCGTCTGTTACTTGAAATTTCACGAGGAGCGACAGCCAGTCACCGACTTCGGGCACAAAGGTGGACTTGACCGTGTCCAGGCTGAACCTCGGTATATTGTCCTCCACCAGCACAAAGCGGCCCTCGCGGCCGGACACCATGACTATCACCACCTTGGTGGCCACGTCATACTCCACCGTGGTCTTACTCAGCTCCTCCACGTCAAATAAATCATCCACTTTGGACAGGATCTTCACAATCTGAGACCTGTGGACCTCGTCTTGCCTGTAGCACAAGTACTCCACTGCGTCACCACTCTTCAGGTTGTTGGGTCGCTCGCAGGAGCTCGAGAACTGAATGCCGTCCAGCATACCGGAGAGGTTAGAAAAGAGTTCGATTTTACCTGCAAAATCGATTAATATAGAATGTTTCAATCTTCAGAGAGCTAAAGCTGCCATCTTATTTAATATTACAAAAGCCAGTAGACAAGGGTCTTATTGAGGACTTATTGACTAGAAGCAACGAGTGGTGGTGCAGTAGTCTGGTCCACATTCTTTACGAAATTTTGAATACATGTTAGTTGATTTTAGGTAACACAATTAATAACTTGGCACTGTGATGACAATAAGGTCATTTTTTGTTATTCTTTAAGACTCTTCTAATAAATGTACCAACTTGTATATTCTTTGATATGGCGAAAGTTATAGTTACATATCGACTCCTCCTACGTAAACTATTATGTCTTCAAAATCCTGATTGTTGAGGAGAGCAATTTGAAGTTTCTTTTGATCGCTGTAAATCCAAATTTTAAGCAAATATTTTCATTTCATATACAATACTCGGTTCACTAAAAACGACGGCTTGATTGTACCAAAATATTATAATAAATACGGGCAGCGAACCATGGAGTATAACGTGCCTAAATTATTCAACATGTTACCGAGCAATATAAAAAAAATGTGAATTGTTTACAAGAGTCAGATATATGCTGAAAAAATGGCTCCTAAGTAGAAATAATTTATATTAGGCGTTTATATTATGTGTACTAAAGAAATTGATGTATTGTTGTACTATATTATGCTGCACAGCGCATGGTATGGTGAAATAGTATATCAATTTCTTAAGATGTGTGAATTTTAATAATATGTTTTATATATTGATAATTGATAAGATCATCTATATTTACCTTGTATTCAATATCCTGTTGACAAACTATTTTATTGTAGTTTAACGGGATGATGATTTTTCGAAGAACAATAAATAATAATAAAAAAAAATTATATTAGCTTAAAATGTGGATTAAGTGATTAAAAAAAACTTCAAATTGCTCTCCTGTTGAGGAGGGATTTTGAAGATACAATAGTTTAAGTAGGAGGAATATAAATAAGTCGATATAAAAGTTTTAAAAGATGTGATGGTGAGAAACTTGGGCTAAAGACAGACATAATATATTGACATTTCAGTATGGAACTATTTAAATACTACTTTATATGAATATCAGAGGTTCGAGAGATCAGCCCTTACCTATTCTTTTAACACACTGCTGGATCATATTGGTAGTGACAGGCTCCAGTTCATCTGAGTTCCCCTCATTGTTTTGAATGGCTTCCATCATTCGCACCATAGTGGCTTCCAAAATCTTTGCCTCATTTTCAGGAGAACTGCCCCAAAAGTAGTCTTTTATATATTTTAAGGTCTGCATTTTGTCAAATTTTGCTTTAAAAATGTATATTACAAAAGAAATGTTGAATAAGAAAAGCTTAAGATTGAGTCAAAGTGTTTTTTTTTTATTTTACAGATAGTGGCCGCTCTAGTTCAATTAGAAGCCTTTGTCGGTATTTTCAAATTGCCAAGCAGTGCCATTCAGATAGTCTAGTTCCTTCCTCATTGACTGCATTCTTTTCTGGTGAGCTTCTTTCTGGGATAGTTTGAGGGATTGCTCTATCTTATGTTCGTACTTCATGTAGGTTAGGGCGACATCATTGAGGGCGCTGGACGGGGGGTTAGACTCGGCCACCTGACAAAGAATATTAAATTATAAGCCTTTAGCAGAATTTGAGTAGAATAAACGAGGGGTTTTTGAAAAGTGTACGTTAGTCAAGGTGTTTATTATCACGTCTCAGCGCTTATTAATAATGTAAAGAAACAGGGCACACCGATCTGGTTACATTTCAAAAGTCTCATTGCAAAGAAGATAAACCTTTACCTCAGTTTCGATTTGGTTTGGCGACGATAACACCGATTTGGTAACGTTTACAGAACTCATGTTGATAACTAACCTTGT
The DNA here is from genome assembly GCA_022651775.1 of Drusus annulatus. Lineage (NCBI taxonomy): Eukaryota > Metazoa > Arthropoda > Insecta > Trichoptera > Limnephilidae > Drusus > Drusus annulatus. The sequence goes on along the minus strand of JAGWCC010000764.1, from coordinate 148,420 downwards.
GGGAAAATGAAGGAAAAACTTTTTTACCAAGGGAAATCAACGGTTTTTCACGATTCACACAAGTGCTTGGCGGTACGAGATTGAAGAAGAAACGACCAGAACACAGACAATTTTTGAAAATGATTGTCTTTCTTGACGTCAAAAAAACATTATTTTTGTTCTATGGAATTGTCCATTGGGTATTCACAGTGATGGGCATGATCGATATATTTTAATTTTCAACAAAAAATAAAAGTTTTTTTTAATTCCATCATATAAATTAAAAAAATGCATTATTCTGAAACATTGTTGGAAAAAGGTTTATAGAATTTCATTCGATAAATTCAAAAACGAAATGATCGGAAACATTATTCTCATTATTTCGGACGCAAATTTGTTTTAATAAGTTAGTCGATGTGTTTCAAAATATAATTTGATGACACCAACATTTTTGTTGCTTTTGTATTTCATTTGCGACTGGAAGGTATGCTATTAAACAACCAAATTTTCTTTGTAAGTACATACGTATGTACGAATATGAACTTTTAAAATTTAGAACTGATAAATGTACGCACAAAATTTACCAATTCAGAAAAGAATCTTTTATAATCTAGTTCGACCAACATTATTTTACGTCGATAGTGATTATCATCAATTAAAAAAAAACATGACACGTGAAATTACATTTTTTCTTTACTGTTTGTTATGCAGGATGTAACAGAATGTACCCATGAACAATGTTTTGATACCAATCCCTGAGCTTATTCAAAATTAAAAATGGAGTTTTAATTTTGGTCTGCGATGAAATTTTTTTGACATTTTAATAAAAATATTTTTTTATTTGACATGTCACAACTATCAAATATTTCAGCACGTTGACTGGAGTAAAAGCACGTTAAAATATGTAATTTTTTTATTTACTTTAGCAAAACTTTTATCATTTGTGTTAAAAATTAGTTACTTCGTAACAAACATTTTAAATAAATATTGGTGCAAATTCACACACGCCTGTAGGCTTCCTCAATCAAAATATTTCGATTGCGCTCATCACTATTCTGTCAATTTCGCGTGTTGTCGTTTATCGGAATTAAAAACTGGCCCTTGAAAATTACTGAATTGGAGTTTTCAGAATGGTTATCTCCATCGGTTTCGAAGGTAGCGCCAATAAACTTGGAATAGGCATAGTCAAAGATGGCGAGGTACTATCCAACTGCCGCTGTACTTACATCACACCTCCCGGGGAAGGTAGATCATACATTGAGCATTACTTAATATCCTCAAAATATTGTAAGATTTGAATAGTCAGGATGTTTCCAAATTTCTTCTTCCCCATCTCCCTCCCTCAATTCCTTTAGCTTCTCACGTTACCCAAATGTGGGTGTTATAGTTCCACTGGCTCCGGCCAGCCGGCAACTCTTGTGCGGTATCACATAAAAATAGAAAAAAGTTACTTTCCTGTCATTAGGACTCATTTCTCTGCCAGTTCTAAAATATAATAATTAACCTCACATAATATCTAACTCAATCTAACAACCCAACCAAAATAAGTTAGGTTATTGGATTGGGTTTCAACAATGTACGATTAGGAGGTATTCCTCATAATTCAACCGTTTTCGCGATCTTCATTTTCGATCTATCAGAGAAAAGCGCCCGATTAAAAGCACCTTTGATCAACCGACAACTGGCTGATGCATGTTTCCACTTCAACAAACTGGTTGAGAATAAAGAATTTTTGACACCAATTACATTAAACAGTTGTAGAATTGGCCAAAATTCGACTAATCGGCTGCAAAAATTCAAGTTATCAAATAAACAAGTATTCATAATAGTAGCCTAGTGGACAAATATGTCAGTTTCACACCCAGGCGTCACAGGTTTAATCCTCTGCTAGCTACGTCCTCCATCATTGCACAGGCAACATTTTCCACTTATAATAATGGAGGTATGAAGAGTTAAAATATTATCAGGTTACTCTTATCCTGGGAATGTTTGTCTCTCTTTAAAAAAAAAAGAAAGGTTAAGAACAATTTTTTATTATAGGTTTTCTGCCCCGTGAGACTGCAGAGCACCACAGAAATAATGTGTTGAAGATATTAAAGGATGCCCTAGAGCAGTCAGGGGTCCGGCCGGAGGACATTGACGTGATTTGCTACACCAAAGGACCCGGGATGGGGGCGCCATTGGTCACCGTCTCCGTGGTTGCCAAGACGGTGGCCCAACTCTGGAACAAGCCAATCCTTGGGGTCAACCACTGCATCGGTCGTATCCTTTCTTAGATGTTTTAATTATTTAACAAGTTTTTTATTGTAGTTTTACAATCTTACAAAGAATTTGATGTTCTCCTTAAATCAAGTCCAGATATCGAAATGGGAAGACTGATAACAAAAGCACAAAACCCTACCGTGCTCTACGTCAGCGGAGGAAATACCCAAGTGATTGCCTATTCCAGGCAACGGTACCGGATATTCGGGGAAACTATCGATATTGCTGTGGGGAACTGCTTAGATAGGTAGGCCACAACCGGGCCGTTGAATACAAAATGTCATGCACTTTATTAATCACTGTTTTGTGGTAAATAGATGTCTAAATGAAAGTTTTATTTAGGTTTGCAAGAGTCCTCAAGCTCTCCAACGATCCCAGTCCGGGGTACAACATAGAGCAAGCTGCCAAATTAGGAAAGAAATATATTCCTCTGCCATATGTTGTAAAAGGTAATCCACTTCATCACTTTCCCATCCGTTACAAACCTTATATATTAGTAGGGGCGGTCGGTTCATATAAGCATTGATAGTGCTGCTTGCTTACCACCAGCGGAAAACTGTTTTGTTTCACGCTTAAAGTATTTTTAATTTGTAAGCCGTTAAAATTTTATACATTTAATTCTGATATTCACATATATTGGTGAACTTATACAGGATGTATTGATTTACAATATAGCCTGTTTTAAATGCTTGTTTTTAAAGCTACTTGCCTAGGTCAGAAGCTCATCGACCGCCCCTGTATACAAAAGAAAAATTCATTCACCTTTAATTTTCGACAACTCAACTATTTTTTATTAAAATATTCTTCATAATGGAACTGGGTGCACTTATCAAACAGTGCTTACTTTTTTTTAAACTGTCACAGTGTAGAAAGAATAAAAAAAAGTTAACAAATACCTGAAAAAAAAACCTAGAATCTGTTCAGAAACGGGCGGTCCGTTTCTTCTCTTATCTTAACAAACTAATTGAAATCTTTGGAGCACAGACATCAAGTGGGAATGCTGTCCTTGTTCTACCGGTATTTGAATGGAAGAAGCTCCGAGGAACTTGCGTCATTGATCCCTTCGGCATCGGTGCATAGCTGGGAAACTTGCCAAACTCGTGCCAACATTTGAACACGGTTGACGTTTAATACATGAGAATGGGTCGCTTCTACAACTCGTTTTTGGCTCAGCTTCAGTTCGGCTGTAAAAGGATTTGTCAGCCTCTTCAAGCATTCTGTTTCGGCATTCAAAGCCATTTCGTATGTTTCAGTGAGACAGTCGTGCTCAAGCACCTTTAAAATTATGGACAACCGCTACCAACCTTGCGCAATTTCTGTTAATAGTTATGGTTTTTACATTATCACTGCGAATAATACAACATAGGCTACTTTTTATATGCAAGAAAATGAGCACCTTTATTTGAGTTGTATTAATTATTGTTTTCAACAGGAATGGATGTTAGCTTTTCTGGTATCCTGTCCTTCATTGAAGAAAAGGCATCGCAGATTGGTAAAGAGTTCACAGCTGAAGATCTGTGCTTCTCCTTACAAGAAACTATCTTTGCAATGCTCGTGGAGACAACTGAGAGAGCCATGGCCCACTGCGGATCCGCTGAGGTATTTTTTAAACTTTAATTTGTAGACATCTTGAGTTTAACATTAATCAAATTTTATCATTTACCTTCCATCAAATAAAGTCGATGGGGTTCTTGCAAGTATGTTTGCTGACATATACGAGGCCTGTTTAGAAGAAAAGGTGAAGTTTGAATTTTCGCAGGCTGTGTACATTCGATTATCGTTTTGTTTTTTTTGTTATGTTGGTACACATATGTTTATCATATGTTAGCATTATCAGCCATTTTGGATTAGTGGTTTGTTTTTGACAACTGGTAAGGTTAGTCACGTTTTTGTGTGTTCTTCGATTTTTACTTTTGAAAAGAATATTTAAAACTGTTGAAATACCTCTGAAAAGTGATGTTTTATAATCTTCGTTTGGCCTTATTTGGACATTCACGCATAGCACATATGAGTCGTATAGTTCCTATCTACGGTAAGTCCACTTTGGTGAAATGATGGCAAACCATTTTTTTTCAATTATGACATTTATTCATTATAACCTAATATTTATTGCATTTGGTGTGCTTTATTATTGGACTACGGATGTTTATAATAAAATAAAGCATTTCATTTCTTAATAGTTTAGGAGTAATTACGCAAATAAGAATGGACTTATCGGCATTTGAAACCAACTGTCAAATTTAACGTATATTGGAACTCACCAGTCGTGACTTATCGGTGTTTGTTTCTCAATACGGTCGACACGTGGTAGACAAGTATAGGGTCACCAAAAAAAAAAAGATTTAATCAAAACGAAAATATTAAATGTTTCTTTTTTTATTATTTACCAAGAAAAATTAAATGGGAATAAACTAGTGTTTACAAAATTCTTTTCTTTCATATTTAAAAAGTTGACCAAACCAAATTATATGACAAAATATATAAAATAAAGGAAATAGAGATATTTTATAATTGCAAAAATTCTGTATTCATTTCAATAAATTCTCAAACTATTGTTCTTTTTAAAAAATACACAAAAAAGGTTTATCGATTTGCTAGTTAAATCAAAACAAAAATAAAAGTCTTTGCTTAAAAAAAAAAATTACATACATTTTAAACCGAGGAATAAGAAACGAAAATATTTAATGATTCTATTTTTTTTTTATTTACAAAGAAAAATTAAATGGGAATAAACTAGTGTTTACAAATTCTTTTTATTTTCATCCTTAAGAAGTTGACAAAACCAAATTATAAAACAAAATGTCATATAAAAAAAGAATGGAGACATCACAATAAATTCTCAAACTATTGTTCTCTTTTGCGGTAGAGTGTGTTTAACACTTAAGCCTCTTGTTTTAATTCCAACTGTTTTTTTGGGACGCCAGCGCTTGCAATTATCAAGATGACAATATTTTATGATATAGTTGTCTTCATAATTTTTTTCATTTTTCAAATAAAAAATTGTACGGATATCCATCAAATCTACTATTTTAAAGGTGTCACATTTAAAGGTCTTCGTTTTATGCTCGCACAACGGAGAAATGAGCAAGTTTGTCGGAGCGTACCTAGAATTTTTTTTTCTGTAATAAGTTGTTTTTTTTTTAAATTATGGTTTTATGATTAAATAGGTAAACGCATGTTTGCTTTATATTCATATCCACAGATTTAATAAAAAATGTTTTTTTCTCAAAAATAAATAAACGTCAATTAATTTTACTAAAATTATGAAAACCATACCTACGTAATTCAATTTTTTAAATAAATTTAAAAAATTGAAATTTTATATCTCTCGCCCATGTATTTAAAAAAAAATAGACAATAAGAACAATTGTGAAAAAAAAAACGAATAAAATTAAAAAATAATTAAAAACAAACGAGCGAAGTTTTTGGAGCACCCAGTAATGACGGACATTCGATATACAAATCCATTCAAAATAGCAGATTTTTCATTAGCTTTTACGGCTATCCACATTCTTTTTCCAAGATTCCTTATTGATAACTCGTTTCCTTGATGTATTTCCAGTCACTTGAATGACATTTTTGGTAAGATCGGACATTATTTAGCTGTAGAAATGTATAAAACGATAAACACTTTAAAAGAATAACACTCCTCACAAGTGCTTAAGCGGCCATGTTGGAATTAGCGAAATGCTTCGCGCTCATTGGCTATCTGGACAAGCGGTGGACTTAACGGCGTTTGGAACAAACGGCACCATGGATTTATCGCCGTTTGAAACTCATCGTAATTTTAAAACCCACTTTTCGTAAGATTTTACGTACGTTTGGAACTTATTGACATTTGATTAGTATGGTAAATAGCCGGTAGAATAAAACCTCATATTTACTTAAATTTTGAATTATATTGGACTTATCGTACATAGGAACTATACGACTCATATGTTTGATTTATTTGTATAATCATTGCAAGTTTTTTAATCAACATAAATATAGAAAATAACTTCAAAATACGTTGATGTAATTTATGCGACTCGATGATGTGAACTTAGCGCAGCCGGAGAACATCCTTACATACTTAGAAGTGCTGCAATATTATGTGACGACTTTTCTTGTTTCTTTCTCTCATGGTATACGACGTAAAAACCCGGAGAAGGTGATTTATCGCAAATTTGTATAGGTTGGGTAAAAATATTAACTATACCTCTGTATATCATTACTTCAAGGTTGGAACTCTGCGGTAATCACATAATATATATTTTTTAAGGTTTTGATAGTAGGGGGAGTGGGCTGCAACGAACATCTCCAAGAGATGATGGGAGCCATGTGCAGGGAGCGAGGTGCCAAATTGTTCGCCACCGACGAGCGGTTCTGCATTGATAACGGCGTCATGATAGCGCACGCCGGTGCTGAGGCCTTCGCCAGCGGCTCCAAGATGCGGTGGAACAATGCCACCTGTACCCAGCGCCACCGGACTGACGAGGTGTTTGTCACATGGCGAGACTAATATTCACTTATTAAAAATATATATATATTCAATTCTGCTTTTATATCATTAACCTTCCCGTTCAAGTTCAAAAACTTCCTTCCTATCTCAAAATGATACATAATCGTTACCGTGGGAAATTTAAAAAATAATTACCCCAAAATTACCATTTTCGCACTTTCAGATAGGTCACACAACTTTACTGAATAAATTTATAGAGATATCATTGAAGATGTGATTGGGGTAATTTTATATATTAATTTTGAATCTGTAACGTGCATATACGCAATACAGAAAGGGCTCAAATGTAGAAACTCAGTTAGTCAGCACGCACGTTATAGTGTCGTTAGTCGCTTCTCTGTTAAGGTTAGAAAAAAGGCAATAATAAAAATTCCTTAAGTGTATTGTAAATAATAGATAATATAATCACATTTGAATAAATAAAATCCGTAACATTGCTTATATTATGTGATGTGAAAATAAAATAATAAGTTCAAATAATATTTATATTAAATAACAATTAACATTTATGTTAGGATGAGGATGCACTTATACTATTTATTCACAAGTCTTTAAATAGGGGAATAGTTCTGGAGGCATTTTACAATAGAAATCGGAAAAACACATCTCGCTTTTGTATGGACAAATACAAAACACTCGGATTCTGTAGACAATGGCTGCTAACTTCATAACGCACCGTAATATAATCCCGTGTACATTATTATCCATGTGACCTGCAACGAAGAAAACATATTATTGGTCTAAAGGGTGACGAAGTGGGGTAAGCTCACGACATACCCTGAAAATTGGGAATGCTATAGTCCTACTGGCCCCAGGCAGTTGTGACTCTCGTGCGTTGTGTCACGATTCGTGAGGCAATGTTGTGTTTGAAAGAATAATACAACATTTTGATGGATCGGCATATTAATGTTACATGCTCCGTCTAAATGTTAATTTATCTGTAATCGTTAAGACTCAGATTTTTGTCACAAAAACAGGACATCACATTTAGAGAAAAATATAATTTCATTTTTAAATATTCAAAAAAATATGTATGTGAAAATACTTATTTTCGGGTCCTGGTGATCATCTACGATTAAATGATTTGAGCTGTATAGACCTATTTGCGTGTAGGGAGTTTACGTACCAGAAAGCCAGCAAAGGACGTCATGAAGCCCTCCTTCGTCAGTTCCCAAATGCCTCCGTATTCTTCTTCGCCGATATTTTGAAAACTTGTACAATAGATGTAAATAAGGCCAGCATTGACTAGAACGAACCTGAAAACAAAATTACGGTAATTACTTATGTTTCATTTTATCATTCAATATGACATACATTGATGGCAGTCGCAAACGTATGAATTTGATTTGATCAGTTGGTTCAAAGCATTGGGCTCCCACCTAGGCGTCACAGTTTTAATGCTCTGCCTAGCCAAGTCCTCCATCATTGCACAAGCAGCATTTTCTGCTTATGATGTTAGTAGGAGGAATTCAAATATTGTCAGGTTATTCACGACCCAGGAATGTTTATCTTTCTTTTAAAAATAGAAGATATATCGCACTTGGGCTACTACACTGACATAAATCAAACTGGGATAGTGGACTCAGAAGTCTTTTAGAAGCGCTTTTTGTTTGAATTCTGCTATTATTATAGTGTACAGTTATTTAACATTATTATTCACGGTTTCAAACATAATATACATATCAAAGTCCTGATTCATGTTTATATATTCATATACGCAGTAAAGTTGCAAAACTTCAAAGTACATTATTCCAGTTTGACATATTTTGTCGTATGGCAGTGTAGTTGCGGGTGTGCGATGTATTATAATTAACAGTAATAAGAGAGTTCATTCAAATTCTAAATAAATATAACTAAAACCATACACTACTTGAATATTTTCATGATCAATTTAAGTCTAATCTTTTAGATAATAAAACCTAAGGCGTGTTTTTACGCAGGTACAAGCTAGATTTAAAATAAAATCAGTCAAAAGATGTTTAATACTCTTAGACTGAGAGTGCCGAATTAGGTGTACCTAGACCGTGCTATAAGTCTCACTGCGTCGATCTGTTGGCGTAAATTTTGAAGTATCAGAAAGACAAAGACATAAGAAACAAAAAAAGTCCATGAGAGTAACGTTTTCTCAAGTTAATACTTTTATGAAACATTATTCGTAAATATTTAGGATTTTTTAACAGGAAAATGGTTGGCGTCAAAATAGTAATTTTTCTCACTAGCCACGTCTGTTGTAATATAGTTTGTAATTAATGGTTGTAATAATATACGCTCAAGTCTGCAAAACTATTCATTATATTTATAAAAACAATAAACTCAAACTTCAAAAGATTTAAGCAGAGGTTTTCTCCTAGGTTAAAGTAAATATTGCAAACAAATCTTTTCAGTTAGAGTTTTGGGTGTAGTAATAAAGAGTAGAATATACTTACAGTACCAAACCAATGAAACCTTTCAGTGGCACGACCCCCCAAGCCAGGCCGAGGATGATTCCCAAGGCTTGGCGCGCCCAGTAGATCACATCCAAGAATTCGTCCTGCAGGGAACACAATATTAGAAACCAAATGCAGCTTAGAGCTTGGTTTTAACCTCTCTGATACATGCATTGTTTATGAGAGGTTATAAGGGAGTTATCATTTATGCCTTTATTATTACTATTTGTGGAAACTTATCCGATCGAATTAACCAGAGGAAGTCAGAATACGTCGAGTTATCACATATAAATCAACTGAGAAACTACTTTAAACCAGGAGTTCAAATTAATGGTTCTAAAGATAGGAATTGAGGTCTAAAAGTGTGGCTACTATAATAATGATACAAAAAATGCTTATATATGCTTTCACATGTTACGAATTATTAACTAGTGAGTATTAATTACTAATTGAATGGATTAATTATTTTGATTAAGGATGATGAAACCATAATTTAAATTCACAATTGTTCAATTAAAAATACCTTATCGGGCCATTCTGATTTTGTTGTGATCGCTCTAGACCAGACAGACGATAATTCGCATGATTTATTCAAGCCATTTCCTTCGACAGTCTTGGTTTTCGTAGCCATCGTGTTAAATAAAATAGTTCACGAATAGGTGACAGTGTGACATAGGCAAATGTCAAAGCGAGTGTTGCCCGACCTTGTCTATTGGCTGGCGGCTGCTTCGTAATCCACAAACATTATTATTTAACGAAATATATATTTTTTAACGTTTTTACTCAATACCCATCGCGAGTATACTTTTCAAAAGGCTACACAGCCACTGGTTTGTTATCATTCTTGTTGTGATTTATTTTGTCGGTTGCAATTTTTTTATGGAAATGCTAATGATTTCGTTTTACTTTCCCGTGATTCATTAACTTTACGGTTCACTAATTCTAATTTTGATTGATGCAGCGTACTCAACGAATTAAAATAAAATATTCAGGACCGAAAAAAGGAAATTCAATTATGAATAAAATTTGTGCTTAAATAATAAACATATTCATAAAGAAAACCGTATGTAATATTACGAACTTACTTACTCAGCGCCCATTTCCTCAAATGGTTGTAAGGTAGCGAGCAACGATAAACTACACGGAGAGGAACGATTTGTTTTTCGGAGGGCCCCCGAATTATGAATATAGCATTAAGTAGTTAGTGTCGTGGATTTTTTTTTCTCCCAGACACAAAAAAAAATGTCATAGAAATTTTCGAAAAGTAATGTAGGCATTATCAATAAGTATTGTCTATTGTTCGAGTCAAATAGTAAAATTCGTTATTGCCAGGAAGTTGCTATATTTTGACCGGGCAACGCTGATAACCACCAAAAACTAAACGTCAAAATTGTCAGGTCGATTTCTTGTAACAAACTCGAAGAGTTGGTGAACCAGTGCCGACCAAACAATGGATTATTTGAACGCTGGCAGTAGTACTCTATTGAGGTAGTGATGTGTGTAAATATAATAGTTTGTACATAAAATTAAAAACACAATGTACTGCCTACAATGGCTAATTCCCGTCCTGCTGATTCCCAAGCCCGTGAACGCAGCGTTGATGCACACGCACGTCATGTTCATGGTGCTGTACCTTATCGGGTTCTTCCTCGAGCGCAAGCCCTGCGCCATCTGCAGTCTGCTCTTCCTGGCGGCCGTGTTCCTCATCTGCTACAGCGGCATTGGAAACTGCTTGTTCTGGGCTAACCACTGCGACATGGAACGCTGTGACAGCGCCGTGGCTGGCGCGTCCTAAGACACCACTGTAAATACATCCCGCCATCTTTTGTACATAATTATTTTAACCAGACTGTATTGAAGTCCCCAAGTCTACCAGCCGAGGTTGCAACATGTCCTCACCCTCGAGGTATTGTCGGCGCAACGATGACTACGCTAGTCCTCCTTATATTATTATTGTTAATCACTAGCGTTCTTCTCTATGTTATCTACTTGTACTATTAATAAACTTTTTATTTAAATTTACCTTTTCTCTCTTAATATTCACACACAGAGTTCTATCAAACGTTATGTTGCGAATATTATATCTATTGCATTTAATAATATAATCATGCCCATGCATAAGAAATGTTGGAAATGCATATAAAATATAAGCACAATGACGCTTTCATTTTTATGTAGATAGTTAAAAGAATTTCATTCATCCAATATGTGCAAACAGGTGAGATTGGCCATCCGTAATTTCTTTCTAAGTTACTTAAAAACCGGACTTTGTTGCCATAATATAAGTTTATTATATTCAAAGGATTTTAAAATGACAACATTTCAGAATATTGTAATAAGTTTCGGGTAGGTAGGCACTTTTTGAGATTTTGCTTTATAAATAAAATGCGTTTGATTAATTTTTTTAAAGGGAAAACGAGGTGTTTAAAGACGGTTCTAAGGAAAGAAATTTGTTATGAAACCAATGAAATATTGATAATTTTAGAAAAATAACAGTTAACAAAAAATGTGAAATTCAAAATTTTACCCATAAAACCATGGAATGTAAACGTGCAACAATATATTTAAAGCAAAACTGGTTAACTTGATGATCAACCCCAGTTCTTATAGAATGAATGACCGATATTTGGCATAGACCTACATGGTTGGTTGCTCCATTAACCCTTAAGGCTGATTCACACCAGCGTCCGGTTCCGCTCAGTGCCGATATTGTTCCGCAAGAGAGCTTATTGATATGGTATGAATATCAATCAAGGAGTATGTGCCAAGACAAAGTTGTATGGCAGTAAAGCCTTCTGCCCACCCTTGTGATATTTAACTACTTATTTAGTTAAATAATTATTTTGAAGTGTAAAAATACTCACAAGGCAGATTTTTTTTTTTTTTAAACCATTTTTTTATCACTAAATAATATTTTTTATAATTAATAATTAATAAAAATATTATTAAGTGATAAAAAAATGGTTTTTGATAAAAAAAAATCTGCGATGTTAGTATTTTTACAATTCAAAATAATTATTTAACTAACTAAGCAGTTAAATATCACAAGGGTGGGCAGAAGGATATACTGCCACACAACTTTGTCTTGGCACATACTCCTTGATCGATATTCATACCATATCAATAAGCTCTCTTGCGGAACAATATCGGCACTGAGCGGAACCGGACGTTGGTGTGAATCAGCCTTTAACTGGCATGCACACGTCCGTGACCTTGACCATTTGCTTAGCGGTCCCTCACACCGGTAAACCAAATTATTTTAAGTATTATGAAATGGAAGATCTAAGCTATGCAGCTCTGCTACCTTAAAGATAATACATTTTTCTATTGATTTTCATGTTTTAATTTATATTTGCTTCCACTACGTGGCATTCAACTACTCAGGTATTTGGGCCATCTTGTGTTCTCATTAAGGTAGATGCACCATAAATGAATGGGTGCTTCTTCATGTCTCTTGGTTCCGCAACATGGCTACACAGGTATCTGAACCTTTTTACCATCAAGGCGGGATATTGGCACCACAGGTGTATTCAAATAATTAACAATGATGGATCACAGCACGTTTTTATTTTAGAATACATGTTATAAGATAGTATTGTTAGGTTAGACCTAGTTTGTATTGGCTCGTTTAGGTTTCGCCTGGTTGAATTCACCCTCACTTGCCGGAGGTTAGCAAGAGGAAGTATTCCCTCACCAAGTTCTGTGCCGTGACAATGGCTGCCATGTTCCCAGCCTTGGCTTGGTAGCGCTCCCCTCCACCTGTCATAGCGCCTTTACCCTGGAGCAGATCGCATACTCTGGAACATTCGAGACCCAAGTCACAATACGCAATACAACATTACAACAAATCTGAATTCAATATGTTTGAACATGCATATCTGTGTATGCAAAGCAAGTCAATATATGAGAAGAGCAAACATTGTCATTTTATGATGAGTAAATATCGTCCACATTCAGAGAAAAGTCACCAATACCGAGACACAGTTTTGAGATGTCGAAATTAGAATTTTCTATATTAACTCCACACAGGACCCTTTGTCATCTTTGGGGATGCTGTGTGGAGGTTCTTTTTGAAGAAAGGAAGGATATAACCATATTATATCTCATTCCTCTTGAAATGCTATCGCTGAAACTCTTACTTAGGTGCTAATACTGCAATGTGTTGCTTGGGGCCCCGCATGGTCACACTGCCCCCGGGGCCTGTCTCGTCTCCTGCGCTCAGGAACAGCACCACCTCGAGGGGCGCCCCGTTCAGGGCCCGAATCAGCGCCGGCAAGTAGGCGGGTGCGGCGCGGGCTCGGTGGAGTACCAGAGGCTCTCCGGGGGGCAGAGCGACTAGGGCGCGTGCCCCTTCCAGCTGGGCCACCTCTTCCAACAGTTTCTGGCCTGCCTTTGTCCCAGCTTGGAGTTTCTCGATCAGTTGGCTGTGGTGGGATGCCTGACCCCTGGAAGTAATAATTCACAATAGTTACACACTGACTATAACAGCAGTGCAGTGAAATTATGACTATGAGGGTAATTTGAAAAGTTTCAAAGCAAAACAAAATTTATTTCTCGGCGTAGTCTCTCTGCAACTCGATACATTTGGCCCATCGTTTCTCCCATCCTTTTGAACCGTCAGAAACAAATTGTCTACACCTAAATAATACTGGTTTACATCGTTTTCCACCTCAGCATTTGACTTATATTTTTTTCCTCCGAGAATATTTTTCAAATTAGGAAACAGGAGAAAGTTGCTGGGAGCTAGATCTGGCGAATAGGATGGGTGCGGAAGCAATTCAAACTTCGATTTGTTCAATTTTGACATTGCGTAAACCCGAGCGTTATCTTGGTGAAACAGGATTTTTTTCTTGACCAAATGCAAACGTTTTTCCTTAATTGTGGCATTCAGTTTATCCAGTAATGTAGTGTAGTACTATCCGTTGATTGTTTCACCCTTTGCAAGGTAATCAATCAGAATTATTCCACGGCCATCCCAAAAAACTGTCGCCATCACTTTTCCTGCAGAGAGAACGACTTTTTTGCCTTCTTTGGAGTTGGTTCCCCCACCACAATCCACTGCATTGACTGCTGTTTGGTCTCAGGCGTATGGTGGTGCACCCAGGTTTCATCGACGGTTATCATTCGCCGCAAACATTTAGTTGGATTTTTTTTATACAGGCTAAGACACTCGTGTGACATGTCCGTCCGTATGCGCTTTTGGTCGATCGTCAACAAACGCGGCAGCCAGTGTGCGGATAATTTTCTAATATTTAAATTTTCATGTAAAATCTTGTGCACCTGATATCTCATAAACCTCAGTAATATCCTTAATAGTCAATCGACGGTCTTCCATCACAGTTTGATGCACTAAATCGAAAATTTTGTCAGCACGATCGTTCCTCGTCTAACATGCTCGTACAACCACGTTTGTACTCAACCACCCAACGCCTGACCGTTGCAAATGAAGGAGAGGCTTCACCGTATACCGAGTCTAACTCATTTTTTATTTCGTAGGTCTTTTCTACAGTTATTTTATGTCGAAAAGGCCGGAAACTTTTCAAATTACCCTCGTACCTTGAAGTCCATTGCAATTTGTAGTGTTTATTGTCATGTTTAACTTTAAAATACATTTCGTTACTATCCATGAAAATTATAAAGTAAAAAATTCATATTGTAGCAGCATGCCTTTTCTTTTATATATAACTTGTAATACTAAATGGTATATAACTGTAAATACGACTTAGAGATATTTTCAAAATATTACCCGTTTTATAGGGGTTAAGGTCCTTGGTTCTGGACCCAGACGTTGCAGGTAAACTTTGAGGAAATTAATTTTACATAATCTTACTATAAAATAGAAATCTGATTGAGTGAATCTGACGGTAAGTTTTCTTGGCCCGTCAGCCCTTGGTCAACCATTAAGTTGGGTCATTTAACCTCTAGTGTGCCAAATATAAGTAGCTATTCCAGAAAAACCACTTATACATTAACACACAATTTAAAAAAGACATAATCTGAGAAGAAAGTACAATTGACAAAAACATAATTTTGTAAAACACAAGTAAGTTATTACGAAATTACAGTCAGCAAGGTACGACGGAAATTGTACCTTGCGGGAATCCAGCATTCCAGAGGTTAATCAGCCACCAAGCTTAACGATTATCACTATTTTACCAAACGCTGACGGGCCGAGAATCGTCAGTTAATGGGGGCCGAAATTTAAGTGGCAGATGTTGGAAAATTAAAAATGACCCTGATGTCTGATTTAATGACTGGGTGAACTAACTTGAGCAGACGTGTGAGGGAGTCCTCTCGGTCCAGACAGAGCTGGAGGCGCTGCAGGACGCGGTCGCCCACCAGGAACCGGATGTTACTCTTGCCCTTCTTCCCTGCTATCACGCCCAACACTTTGATCGTCTGCAGCTGACTGGAAGTGTTAACATTTTTATAATAAACCAGGTATTAGACTTCAAACTATCTGGTTGTTTTTACATGCTTGACCAGTGCATTACCAACTGCTGTTATTGGTCATTATCATCACGGTGGACTACAGCCTCCTCCACCAATGTTCTCCACAGGCTCCGGTCCTTAGCCATTCACCTCCAGTCGTCAGGCTTTCCTATCCTGCTCATGGCCAGCCCATCGCAGTCTTTAACTCTACTCTAAGTCAGGTAAAATCGCATGTGTTAAACACTAAATAACTGCGGCTTGATTCAATTTATTATTTTCACGATTGGTAAAAATGATTATGAGTACTTTTATAAGAAAGCCATGAAAAAAAGTTTCAAAGGTCATCTTTGTAAAGTAACAGATTTACTCAGTGTTCGCTTGATATTTAAAAAGAAGATTAATTTCAAAATGAGCTAACTGACCTCAGATTTGTGACATGTGTCCCGCAGCAGGGATTATCATCAACCCCTGCGATTGTCACCACTCTGAGCAGCTCTTCCCTCTGGTCTTCAGGAAGGTTCTCCAGCTCGGCGGGTGTGGCGGGGCGGAGCGCCACCGTGACGGGGCGCGCCTCCCTGATCAGGGTGTTGCAGCGTGCCTCTACCTCCTGCAGCAGGGCGGTCAGGGCGTTCGGGGGCCCGGCCACCTCCACGTGGCACTCCTCGGCCCCCAGCCACCAGGAGGTGGTATCCACTGCATACTCGTGCTCCAGGATGGCTGATAGTAGATGCTGCCCTGGAAGAGATGATGTGAAATTAGCTTGGAGAACTGCATCTTACCGTTAGGGCAGTGATTATTCAAATGGGTGATATCATCCCCCTCGAATTATATTTTTAATCACATAAGTTAACTACTCTGTTTTCAACAAAATTACAAAACAACCAATTTGGGGTGATTTTCAATAAGTCGTTATATGTACATTTTTTAATGTGAATACCGCACAAGAGTCCCAAGGGAGTAAGTGGGACTATGGTATCCAATTGGGATATGTTGTGAGGCTGAAGGGAGTGGGGAGGAGAAGGAGATAGGCAAGAGGAAGGTTGGGAAGTCATCTCATATTAACTAAATAAGAAAATATGGAGATTTTCAACGAGGAAATAGAACACATGTGTACCAGAATGTTGTTGCATGTGGTCGAAACGCCTTTTCCAGTTGATGGAGAGGGGCACCTGATCTCCGGGGTTCAGGGCCCCCTTGAGGTAGTGCCACACGGTGCCCCCATTGCGCTCCAGGCGTTGTACTGGAAGGCCACCTACGTGACCCTCATCGCTCGGCTGAAATCGTTGTTAATAATCAATTGTTTATATCGGTAAACATTTATATTCAGTGGCATTGAATAGTTAATTTATATTTATATAAATAACTTTGTTTTGATCACTTTATTTAGGGTAGACTTATCAAAAATAATGGCAAAGTTAACCTAAATTTATGACAAATATATTTTGGTGACTTTTGTCACGGCAACAGTTTCTTCACTGTTACTGTCTTCCAATCAAGCACGCACACGACAAGTAACTGTTGCCCGTGTGCGAGCGCCCATACAAAAGTACACTTTACAGATACCGTTGACAGACAGTTTTGTCACTCAAAAGTCGCTGGCTAGTGGAACTAAAAAGTCACCCTAATATCACGTCGCTGCGTGCGCGGACCTCCATACACTCCGATAGATTTGGAGATGGTGACGAAACTGTTGTCGTGACAAAAGTCACCCGTGCGGGCCAGGCCTTAGAGTTCCGATCTGTCCCAGCAAACTTTGATGTACCATGTACCACGACAGTGACAGGAAATTTAGTGAAACAAGGAAAGTTCACTAGAGGAACATTTTGTCAACCAAATAAATTCATTTGTGAAACATTATTCTTAAACATTTAGGTTGAAGAATGGCTAAGATCAAACGGGTTAAATGCCATAAAGTTATTATAGTAATGAGATCAGTTGCTATGTAGTTATTAGTGAGATGAGCTGACCTGCCCTCCTCCCTCGGGAAAGATGATGGTCTCGCTGAGCTGTACTCGGAAGCCCCCTTCACCTCCGTCTGCTTTTAATTCCTCACAGGTTTCCACTCGGGCAGACCACTATGATAAAAATATTAAATACATATTAGATATGTAGACCACAACTTCTTAAAGAGTCCTATCAATGACCAATTTCTAAACTTCTATGAATTGGTAAAACTTTAAATTGTACTTCCCAGTAAAACTTGAAGTGTGCTTCTGTATATTATTTATGTACATATAAATATTAATATGCCATAGATTATAATGTAGTTAGTAATAAGATTGAGTCTATGAATTAAGATTTGTACAGCGCCCTTGAGATGATTATAATTAATATATAAATATTATAATTATTAGTTCCACCAGTATTCCCTGCCTCCTAATGACGAATACGCACTAGTTGTCAAAATTGCAACTGCAACCAGATCAATGTTAGTCATAACATTCCTCAAATTAAGAATTTATTACCAAAATTTGTTCATAAAAATGCCATTAAAATTTTACAATATTAGATGTTAAACATATATAATATATGGTAACAAAAATAATTACGAGTGGTAGATAATTTCAGTATCGCCCTAGTGAAAGACCGAAATTCAGAAAAGAAAGGTGGCTTGAAATGGCTTTAGCCATATTTTGTGACCAGATCTGAATAGTTAGATATATCCAAACCTTCCTCCTCCTCATCCCCTTCTCCTCTCCACTTCTTTGAACCTCACAACATTGAGGATATCATAGTTCCACTGACTTCGGACAGTTGGTACTCTTGCGCAGCAATCACATCAAAAGATATATGTAAACATTTTTCAATTTTGCACTCCCAGCAAAATAAGCGTTTTTTTTTAAAGTGCAAAATGCATTAATTAAATGGTAAACCATTGAAATATTATTCATTTAATTCTGATCAATTAAAAACATTTTTGTGGCCTCAGTAACGCTTTCACATTATTAACATCTCTTGCCTAGCTCAGAAGAGCTTACCAAGCTCGGAAGCTCACCGCCCTGCTTTTTAGTATAATATCTCCAAAGGACTGACAATTCGTTAAAATGCAACATTGTACAGTAGCATATAAGCTTAAGGTGATTTGATGTCCATAAACAGGCAGCTAGCGCAAAGATTTAACCTAAACCATACAATTTTATTTTAATACACCTGCTTGGCTGTTCAAAATAATAATGGTATTTTGCCACAACAGTCCTTGTTTTGGTGTCCTGTATTATCCACAGCCATCAATACAAAACTAAGCAAGGGTGGCAGCTGGCAGCAATTGCCCTTGCAGTCCAACAAATGGTGGATGCCTTTTTTGCGTGATTACCAGTATTATGCCCTTTCATATTGGGAGTCAAACAGCTACCGGGTTTTTTTAATAGCCAATCAATCAGCGAAGGCAATATCAACGGGCGGCAACTCACATTCAATACGAAGTTAGTATGGCAATATTTACATTACATTAACAGAATCTCCCGTGGAGAGGATTGAAACGTAGGCATGAAGTAAATTATAAATCCAATTATACTCGGCGCAGCAGTAACCTACCTCTCGCAAATAACTGTCCTCTTGACATTTTAACACCATTTTCAGATTTAGTAGTGATGCTTTGGATAAAAAATGTTAAGGAATAGCTAATAATAAATATATGTGTGATACCAAAGATTAATTTTTTTAGGTTATCCCAAATATCATTTTTTTGACAGGTCAGACTGACAGCCGGATCCCATAGACATTAAATATTAAGGCAAATGATCACTAGAGATGTTCGATATTCCGGTCCCGGTTACTTTGTTGGTGACTTGTCGGTTATTGGATCCGTCGATATTTTTTCCGAGGAGCAGACTTTTTTTGGAACCGGTGAAATAAAATAAAAATTGCAAATATTTGAAATTTATCAGTGCTTTTTCATTGTACGAACCCTATTCCAGTTTTTTTCGCTACCCTTTCCGTAACCACCCCCCATAAAATCATAATATTTAAAAAGAAACCGGTTCCAGTTTTTTTTCCGTGAATATCTGCAAATACCCTCAGACGATAAAAAAATCTAACTTCATAAAAGTTCTATATTTAATAATCATTGCAAGTTTGAAACAAATTTAAAATAAATTTTATTGAATACGAATAAAAAATTGAAATGTCTGATTTTCCATTTGTCGGAAAAAAATGTTATTATTTAAAAATATGGTTGTCCATCCATATTTTTAGTTTTACGCATGCATAGAAACCTGCGCAAACTGTGCAGCGCACAACGAGCCCAAGGCGCGATCAGTTCTCGACGCGCCGTTGTTTAGAATAGTCGCATATTGCAAATGTCAATCGATTTTTCGGTTTAAAGTTGATCAAACGATTATTGTAGTGTTTTATTTGGTGTGTTGATCAGTATCTTAATTTCGCCGTCGGGAAAAGTGAATAATGTGCCAACATCGGGTTTTTAGAAATTTTAGTTAAAAAGCCAATAAGAATTATTACAGTGTTCAAATGAAATGTCAATATGAAATTGCACCAGATGCTGAAATTGCATTTGAAAAAAAAAATTAACTAAAGAATTATTAAAGTGAATAATATTTTCATACAATCATAATAAATGTCCACTATCTCGAAGTTCAGTGATTTCTTTACATCTTACAAGTGTTTTCATTTCAATAAATAAGATAAGCATTCAATAAATCGTTTTTTTTATTTTTAAATTTCACGAAAGTGTAGTGGATTTTAAATAATAAAAAATACGCCTATGTAATATGAAAGTATAACAAAGTGAATTATTTTGATTGGATTATCAGTGCTTCTAGAATCTTTGAAAGGCAGGTCTTAGCTGAGCAGTCGAGGAAGTAGTAAGTGTTTTTTTCCATATATCCACTTCATTCGGTTGCATGTACTATTTACATATTTTTGTGTACCTGTTTTTATCACATGTAACATATTAATAAGGTATTTTAATAATTTGTGGATTACTTTTTTGCCTGCCATTCTAGGGATTTAAATGTGTTATGGCGGACGAATCTCTAATAAAAAAATCACTGATATAAATCCACATAATATTGTTGTATTTTTTTATGCCTCTGGCAAATTTCAATATCAAGCCACGAGTCAAAATGACCCCGGACAAAGCTGTTCCCTTTCCTAGACACCACAGTTACACTCGATTTAAAATTATTACATCGCTTATAATCACATGTCCAATAATCTTTATTTTTTTTCCATTTTTAATGATTGATTTTTTTTAAATATGCCGCTGTTTCACAACAAAAAAAATGTAACGCATTGAAAGTTAATTTTACCTTTATTGGAGAGGCAAAATAATTTAAATTGCTCAGCGAGGTGTACTCGTAAGACTATTTCATTAAACATTGCCAAAATTGCGCAAGATGGGTGCAAGCCGAAAAAACATTTGCAGTTTTGAAAGAAGAAATCTTTAAAGTTCTTGAGCAATATATTTTATTATAGAGTGAATACGATTAAAATGTGATCACCACCCAATCCGTGAAGTGACGGCGTTTTTAAGTTTTGTTTTATTAAAACGTTATAATTGGTTAAAAAAGGCTTTGACCATGAACTGAGAAGTCACAGTGACGGGCACAAACTTCTATAAAATTGTTTTTGGCTGTGTTTGCTGCGTGTCAAAATTTGGCACGCATTTGACGTTTATATTGTTTTCAAATTTGTGGTTTGTACAGCGATCGT
Organism: Drusus annulatus; assembly: GCA_022651775.1. Taxonomy (NCBI): domain Eukaryota; kingdom Metazoa; phylum Arthropoda; class Insecta; order Trichoptera; family Limnephilidae; genus Drusus; species Drusus annulatus. Next base: position 127,150 of record JAGWCC010000764.1, on the reverse strand, counting down.
GTGTGGAGTGATCATGTTTACTTTGTAATTATCGGTTTATGAACGCCGGAATTTGATCGTCATTCAACCGAGTGATTATATTTGGTCAAAGGGTGGAATGTTATGTTAAATAACATATATCTTTTATGAAAATATCACTGTTCGGCTTAATATTACTCATTTTTAAGTGTTTGCGTTCTTTCGATAAAATGAATTGAAATCGGTAACTTTTAAGCGATGGTACAAGAATAGTGTTTTTTTTTTGTGCACCATGCAACTGTTTTGTTCTATAATATACCGTATATCCACTGTGAGGAGTATTTTTGCTTTATTATAGCAGATCCCCAGAGGTGAGTCACGTCAATCTTTTGTTGTTTGGTTATAATAATAATAATATGTATTTGAGACGTTTTATTTATGCCTACAGAAAATCGCAAAAAATCGTATGCTTAAATAACTACTGTTTCCACTGTTACTATTTCTGTGTTTGGTTATATTTTTATTGGCTTAGCTATAAAATTTGGCATAGATACTATTATCAGTGAACAGCATAATTTAACGCCGATTACATTACTATCTGGTTACTAATATTTTACTCGTTCCGGGATAGTATTAGTTACATTACTGTAATACCACTTCTAAATTATGTGACTTATATTTGTAATACTCCACTGTATATATAACCTATTTTTTTCCGGTATTTGTTATTTATTTTCAATTATGGTTTTTGTGCAAATTTGTAGAACTCCATATTATATTTTTTTGTAATTTATTCATGTTTCTATAATAGTGGGTCTAAAGATTTTGTTTAAGTATTTTGTATCACTACAGAACGTTCGGTAGAAAAATGTCTGCTCTGCTAGTTTCCCGGAGGCACATCTGTACTAAAAATGTAACGGACCTCTGCTTCTGCTTCCGCAAATGCGGAAATTCTGCATACTTTTTCACTTCTGCTTCTGTAAAATTATAACAGAAGTTAACGGAACTTTCTAGCAGTAGTAAATGAGCTCTTTAGCAACAGTGGTGGTGTTGTTTAATATTACAGTGTTTACACAATAAACTGTATAGACACCCTTGTAGTGTCCTATTTAAAGTTCCTAAGTAAAGTGCCAAAATGAAACCAAAACAATCCTTATTTGATTTCTTAATTTGGTGGAAACTTACGCAATAAATATCATATGCTTTTGCCGATAGTCTTGTCAGTTTTTATATGCTTCTTCGAGCAGCGTCAAAGGTGAGTAATTGGAGCTATATAAGGAATACAGAAACAAATCACAGTGAAACCAACATTGTAAATAAATACATATTATACATTCTACCTGTCCTCATTGAATTTCTAATACCAATTACACGTCAACATCTGTAAAAAAAACTCCCGATGCAGTTGACTGGCTGAACGTCTTCAGCATCCCACTATTACCTCCATATACGAAGAAGACTACTTTATGCCAATTAGACTATCTTTGTTTCTTCGTTTTGGCCTAGGCACCACACCACGTCTCACAACTGCAGATAGCAGATAACAGGTTTTTTTGTGTTCAATGATAATAAATTGTTAGTGATATTCCAGGCCTAGTAATGGAGGTGGAGCGCTCCATCCCGAAGGGCGTGCAGCTGGCGTACGGCATCGGCCACGTGTTGAATGACGTGTGCGCTTCCATGTGGTTCAGCTACCTGCTGGTGTTCTTCCAGCTGGTGCTGGGCGCGGGGGCGGCGCGCGCTGGCCTCCTGCTGCTCATCGGCCAGCTGGCCGATGCACTGGCCACCCCGCTTGTCGGGTACCACTCGGACACGGCCACGCCAAGTCGCTACGGCCGGCGGAAGAGCTGGCATCTGTTTGGTGAGTTTGTGCTTGCTTTATATTCTACTTGGGAGAGTGGTAGTTAGTAAAAAATATTGAAGGGACAGATACCCAGAGTTTTGTGCACATGCCGCGCAACTTCATGAAAATCCTTTTAGTTTTTGTCAATTATGCTATCTTTCTCAGATAATGTGTTTTATGTATTTTTTCAAATTGTGTGTTAATGGTATAAGTGATATTTCTTTCTTCTCTTTAAAGATATGTGAAGATTTTTTTTGTCGTTTTATTGTATTTTCGTGTGGCTGAATACATTCTTTCCAAATAAAAATAAAATTTCATGAGGTTTTTTTGTAAATACAAACAGTAAATGACGCTTTGAAAATCGTTTTTTGTTCATCCGTATTTGACTTGTACCGAACTTAAAGCAATGCAAAATATCTCTATTGATTGAATATTTTGTTGACAAGCGATTATGGTTTATTTAAATATGCGAACAACAGGTTTTACAGAATTAAAACTCCTGAAAAGATAATGATGAATGCCCGGTGACTATTGGCACCTCCGGCACACTAGAGGTTAATTATGTCTTAACATTTTTATTGATTTTAATAAAAATAAAAAAATTGCACGCTTTTTAAAATATTCCTAAATGAACAAAATACAATTATAAGAGTTGCTCCTCATTTTTAAAATTATATATCTGTGTTCCCAGGCACAATCTGCGTGCTGGGATCCTTCCCCTTCATCTTCTCCCCGTGTGTGGGCTGCGCTAGCACGCACTGGGGCGCCCAGCTTGTGTACTATGGCGCTTTCGTGGTGGTGTTTCAGATAGGGTGGGCGTGCGTGCAGGTGTCTCACCTCGCCCTGATTCCGGAGCTGACGTCCAACCAGCACCAACGGACAAGGCTGACGGCCATCAGGTGCGAACCCATAGCTTATGTGTCCAATCAGACAGAGAGAATGCTCGAGTATTTCCCATACTAACAGACCTCCATACTAGCGGCCAAATTTACGTAAAAGTATTGCGCAATATATGATTCGATCAAAGATTTAATTTATTCAGCTGTAAATTGCAAAAAAAGTGAAATTCAACTTTGCTACCCTAACATAAATAATTTTTATCTTATATTAATTGTTATCCTCTAGAACCTGCAGATTGTATAATATTTCACAACTGTTGATCCTGTGCAAATCATAAGTGCGCTCTGTTGTATTTGGTGGGTCTGGAACCTCTAGACCAGTGTTCCGCAAACTTTTTGTGTTCAAGGTACACCTATCAAATCAAGAAATTTTAGAGGTACAGCAAAGAAAAAAGCAATGTTTATTTAATATTTATTTATTACTAAAATTAATATACCTGATATGAAAAGATGTTAAGTGAGAAATTTGAGCCTGTTTAACTGAATCGTCGATAAGGCTGCTCTCATCTCTTCATTGGTCGTCCTCAGGAGTTCTCTTTCTTTCGATTTAATAGTAGTGAGAGTTGAAAATCCCAATTGGCATAAGTAAGTTGTGGCAAATGGTAATAGAATTGCAACAGCACGCTTTGAAAGCAGTGGATACTCATTTTTTATATGCAGCCAAAAATGTGCTAACTCTACTTCGGAAAATTTTTGTTTTAATGTCTATCAAAGCCTGCAATTTTTTTTCTGAATCGGCAGCCATGACAATTGGAAACATTTCAATACTACCATTGACAGCATGACTGATCCATAACACCAACTCAGCGTGAAAGCTTTCAATTTTGTCTTTTCGCGGCACACCAACTGATGACCACGGTACACCAGTGTGCCGCTGCACACGCTTTGCGGAACAGTGCTCTAGACACCTGAAAAATACTTTTGACTCTGTGTTTGACAGGAAATGCGCTTGGTAGATTGCCCTATCTTTGTAAGTTTCCCAACTCTAGTGATCTCTTGCTCTCCTGTTGTAGGTATAGCTTCACCGTTTTCTCCAACGTGGTGGTCTACCTGGTGACCTGGCTTGTCCTTCATCTCGATGACGGTTCTACACAACAGGTGAATACCATAAAAATAATACTACAAATAATTTTTGAAAACAGTAGCTTTAAAATCTCCTTTAGTTGGCTATAGTGACATTCAGGAAAAGGTTTAATTTACTGTGATGTAATATTAGGTCAACTCGATAATAGATACTTAATCACTTCAATTCAGATATGTATTTTGAAATTATTTTTGCTTATGGATTTATTGCTACCATATAACTTAATTGTTATCACATGAATCATATTATAATATCTTTGCGGGAAAATGAATAAACTTTTGAAGAAAAGATATATTAGAGAAAACATCTTATTTTATTTTCGGCTGTAGCCAGTTAATTTCGACTCAGTTGATAGGCTTCAGTAAAAAATATGTAATATAGTGTTCTCAGTGTAAATTTTTATTTGATTTCATAAATGTTCTACCAAAATGTTCTTTCAAGGAAACAGTTTTCTTCAACATAAAAACTTCTTTTCCTTGTGGAAATATCACTGAAATTATCAATATATGAATATGAATGTTGTTTTCTAGATTGGCCCCCATGATGCTGGGAAGTTCCAACAGGTGGTTTACACGGGGCTAGCGCTTGGTGGGGTCACCTCTCTGGTGTTCCATTGCCTGCTGAGGGAGTCCCCCCCTGCGCCCAGGGCTCCGGGGACCCCGACAGGACGCGGGGGCCATGCTCTACTGCTCAGGCGACCTGCCTTCTACCAGGTTAGTTGTAGTGTTGAAGATTGTCTCAAGCTTGTGGATATTGTCATAATGTTATCTCCATATCACTTAGAATAGGAAGTATTGTATACATATATTGATCATCGACTGACATACATACGGTGTGTCAGTCGATGATCAATTGGTTTCCGGAAATGGAATACTGTCATGTTTTTCAAAAAGAATCACATATAAAACTGTTCACTACTCCAGGAGTTATAGTGATCTGGTCTAGGAAAAATAATCTTTCCATCAATAGCAACATACAGAGGACATTAGTCTAAATATTTCACTCAAGTGGCATTTCTTTTATAAATTGTAGCTGTAGCTACCGTATGTCAAAACAAAATAATGGACTTTGAATTTTTGCAACTTCACTATATGTATGTATAAACACAATTTTAAATTTCTAATATGTATTCATATTTCAATTCAAAGAAATTTAATTTTATCTAAATTACCGTAAAGTAGATTTTGACGTGAAAAATAGAAAAGAAGTCTAAAGAAGAAGTTTATTGTGCTAGCCGTGTAAGTTTAAGATTGTGTATTTTTAGTGGGTATTCTTTCAAAAGTATACCATCAAACATAGTACTTAACTCAAAACACCCGATTTTTTACTTACGGCAGTTTAGTTGTGCGAGAACGAAATGCGTAGTAACATGCCACTTTGGCTGTGTCTTTTCAGGTGGCCGTGGTATACATGTGCACACGTCTCAGCGTGAACCTGTGGCAGGCGGTGTTGCCGTTGTACCTGCACAACTGCCTGGTGCTGCCGGGCGCGGCGCTCGCCTCCATCCCGCTGGCCTCCTTTCTCGCCTCCTTCGTAGCCAGTTTGCTGGTGCGCCGCCTCAACTCTGGTGCCGGCCGCAAGGTAATGTGATTTCAGGTGGCCATGGTATACATGTGCACGCGTCTCAGTGTGAACATGTGGCAGGTTCTTGTACCTGCACCTTTGCCTGATGCTGCGGGGTGCGGCGCTCGCCTCCATCACGCTGGCCTCATTTCTCGTCTCCTTTGTGGCCAGTCAGCTGGTGCGCCGTCCAACTCTGGTGCCGGCTGCAAGGTAATATGGTCTGATTTCAGGTGGCCGTGGTATACATGTGCATGCGTCGCAGCGTAACCTGTGGTAGGCAGTGTTTCCGTTGTACCTGCACAACGGCCTGGTGCTGCTGGGCTGGGTGCACGCTCCATCCCGCTGGCTTTATTTCTCGCCTCTTTCGTGGCCAGTTTGCTGGTGCGCCGCCTCAACTCTGGTGCCGGCTACAAGGTAATATGGTCTGATTTCAGGTGGCCGTGGTATACATGTGTCTCAGCGTAACCTGTGGCAAGGAGTGTTGCCGTTGTACCTGCACTACTGCCTGGTGTTGCTAGGCGCAGCGCTAGCCTCCGTCCTGCTGGCCCCCAATCTCGCCTCCTTCTTGGCCAAATTGCTAGTGCGCCACCTTCACTCTGGTGCCAGTTGCAAGGTAATATGGTGTTATTTCAGGTTGCCGCAGTATACATGTGCACGCGTCTCAGCGTGAACCTGTAGCAGGCAGTGTTTCCGTTGTACCTGCACAACTGCCTGGTGCTGCTGGGCTGGGGGCACGCTCCATCCCGCTGGCTTTATTTCTCGCCTCTTTCGTGGCCAGTTTGCTGATGCGCCGCCTCAACTCTGGTGCCGGCTACAAGGTAATATGGTCTGATTTCAGGTGGCCGTGGTATACATGTGCATGCGTCTCAGCGTAATCTGTGACAGGCAGTGTTGCTGTTATACCTGCACAACTACCTGGTGCCGCCCTCCCCTCCATCCCACTGGCCTTCTTTCTCGCCTCCTTCGTGGCCAGTCTACTGGTACACCGCCTCAAGTCTGGTGCCGGCCGCAAGGTAACACGGTGTTACTTCGGGTGGTCGTGGTATACATGTGCATGCGTCTCAGCGTAACATGTGGCAGGCAGTGTTTAAGAAAATACCAATTGCACATTGGTGGATTTTACTTAGCGCTGTGAGTAGTGAATGAATGCGCCACTAACCGTGAGATGGTTCAACCATGTGCCGTTTTCGATCATCATGGACCCATGTAAAGTAAACCTTAACTATTTACCAAAGTCTATTAGCTGGGCGTGACAACACCAGATTTATTCTGTATGTTGCCTTTGGACGATCTGACTAACCAATAATCCTTGTCTGTGTGCAGTGGGCCTACTGCGTGGGATCCCTTCTGGCCAGCGGAGGCTGCGTATGGCTGTTCCTGGGCGAGGGTCCCTCGTACGCTACTTATGAGATATACTGCGTTGCTGTCCTCTTTGGTAAGTGTAGCCCCTACTATCTCTAATACTGCAATCTAATTAATAACTCTGCAATTTAATTTACTATTCGGTAATATAACACATTACTCTGCAATCTAATCAATAACTCGGCAACTAACCAAAAACTTGGCATCTAACATTCTGCTTAGCAATTATATCATTAATTCCTCAATTTACATGTAAAGGTCGAATCGCACTAGAGCTGCACTGTGCGGCGCGTCGCATTACTCGTGTAGTAGTGTGTAATATTCTCCTTCTTCGCTGCGTGATTTATGAATATCAAGGACCCACAATCTTTTCTTGTATTTTCTTTCTGCCTCCTCATATAGCAAAGACACTGTTATGATAATATCTTATTCGGAGTCAGATTCGTCCACATCGTTCAACACTACGAATATAAATGATCGATACAATGATGTGCACTGCCTAGCTACTGCAGCTGTAGTGCGGCTAGGAAGAGAAGTGACGCGCAGCGACGCTCTAGTGCAGTTCTTCCTTAACTCATCAATCTAATCATTAATTCAGCAATCTAGTCAATAATTAACCCTACTACAATTCTATTACCACTATGATCATAGATACATTCTAAATAGTAAACCAGTTTTGTGCTACCATGTCTTGTTTTTGGCATGGTGGACCAAAACTTGATTTTAACTGGACAATTTAAATTTAAAACATTCATAGGATACATATTTATTTTGGGTGTATAATATGCATTCTTAATCTACATATTGTAATAAAAAAGATTTTTGGTTGGATGTCTGAAATTAGCTGCCTACACACGAGAATTAATTTCCATCCATGACCCCCTCCTTGTTCCATATAAATTATAATTCAATTCATTTTACCTTGTTGCTTGCATAAAAATGATATGATGGCATAGAAACTAGTAAATAATAAGCATTAAATGTCCTCTGTGTTCCAGGTCTGGGGGGTGCCGTGATGCTGGTGACCTCTCTGGGACTCACGGCCGACCTGATCGGCTCCTCTACAGGGACCGCAGCCTTTGTCTACGGGGCCATGAGCTTCACCGACAAGCTGGCCAACGGACTGGCCATCTGGCTCATACAACACCTGTAAACATGCTGCCCTTATTCTTCTTCTGCTGATCCTATCACTATGTCTTCTGCTAGGCTGTTTCTTCATAAAGTAATGAGACTGTAGAGTTGTGTACCCAAGAAAAGAAGAAGGAAAATTACTTGTGATAAATTTATGAAAAGATTTTGTTATTTTATGTCCACGGTATTTTCTATCTCACATGCTAATTTTACTTTGAAAAGGGAAGACTTAGGGCTGGTGCACACGTCAGGGTTTTTTTCACTGTGGCTTCGCAGTTTGGCGGCAGTGTGTATGCAGGGCCCCATCTAACGTAAAGTATCCCGCTCGGTAATTGCGGAGCCACATCCGATTTTTTTTGTTTTATGTCAACCTTTTTAAAAAGATACGGACACAATACTTTGTTAAACACTTTGTAAAGGTTTCAGATTATAAGTATGAAATATTCTTGTATCAACATAAGACTTTACATATCAGGTTGGATATTTTATGTGTAAACTTATGATAATATTGAGTTATTATCATAAGCATTTCTTATCTACATGAGGTTACGACTGTTGCAGGTCTGAAGGGGCAGAGCCCTGGTTCTACCGTTGGGCCGTGGCGCTGGGATGCGGGGTGCCCGCCCTGGCCGCTCTAGTCGCCCTCCTGCCGCTGTCCCCCACGCTCGGTGCGTCCCCTCTCCGTGGCCCCCGACACCACCGCCTTAGGCCCTAAATCACCCCCCCCTCCAATGCGGCTTATAAGTAAAACTGAACTGCACAAACGGTAACTATATTACAGTTTGCCAATTAAATGTAGAAATTTGAAAGTTAGGTTGATTTTTTAAACAATTATAGTAGGTACATTCAGATGTGAGGTTATGCTTGACTCCCGAATTGACAGTTTGGCATTGGAAGGGAAACACGGAATGACTCAATTTTTAAATGTTTTTGTTATTTTTTAAGTTCATGTAGTAATAAATTGCTTCTTTGATATATTCAAAAATACAAAAAAAGAAAACACTTCTTCATGCAACTATCTCGCTTACAAAATGTTGACAAATTAATGTTTGAATATTAAATTACCTTAGCATATGATAATCATCTCATTTCGGAAAGTACCACTAATTTTCAGAAATACACCAATTATACTTAATGTGAAAAATATGCACCTGCCCCGTAGTACTTTTTTAAAGTTACATCCTCATACCTTTGAACCATCTTGGTGTTGCATCACCCTCCTTTTTTCTATATTTACTTGTCAAACTGTATCTCCGTAGCCACCTTAGAATCTGTTACCTACCTGAACTGTAAACTCTGATACTTCTGTATTCAATGTCGTGCACTTGTATCGCATAGAATGGAAAAAGCCAACTTACAACATCTGGCCATTTAGGTTGTGGCTACTTTGAAGTAAAGAATACCCAATGATCGAAAAAAAAGGACTATATCAAAAAATTAGAGCAGTAAGTCAGTTTTACTTGTAAGCCAATCATAAAAAAAATTATAAAACATTTTCATACCATGTATAGTTGAATTATTTTGGGTAGATGACTGTTATACAGAGGAAAAATATAACTACAAGTTTTTGTGTGGCTGTTTCGACATGCGTACGACCACATTGTGTAAGCCCCAATTAACCTAACCTTACCGAACTCAACCTCTTCTTTTTTTATTGCCCCATTCGACTGATCCCCGCATACGCTCTATTTGTGAAGTTAGGTTAAGTTGACAAGGGCACACACAATGCAATTGTGAGCATGTCGATACAGCCACACAAAACCTGTTTTTTTTTTCAAATGTATTTTATACTTAATTTTCGATTGTATTTTGTGTCTGTATAACAGTCATGTATCTTATTTTATTTAATATATTGTTTTGTAATCCTCTATTTCCGCTATGTATTTAAGGTTTATACAAACACCCTTTATCTTTTACCACATATATATCACTCCAGCTATTTGTATTCTATTGCTATTTATAACCTTATGTGAGTATCTTATTATTTGTCTCATATTCAATATTTATTAACTGTCTTTTATGTTTTTAGGGTAATATCTTTACTACATACTAAGTTGTCTGTGCTCTTTGTCTCTGCTCTAGACATGTTTCTGTATGATTTATATATTTTTTCAGTTTTTTCTTTAGAACGGTAGAATTTGTAACATTGAGTTTCAGAAATAGAATTGTGAAGCGCCCTTGAGGTGAAATTCTTTAATAAACCTTGCTTCAAAAATTAACCATTAAGTTCAAACCGCACTAGAGCATCGCTGCGCTGCACTCGGCGGCGCGTCGCATAACCACGAAATATTTTTTCACGGTTTTGTATGAAACAAATCGCACCAGAATATTTTGACGCGCTGCGACGCAAAGCGCAGTGCCGCTGATGTCAATGCGGTATAATACGCTACTCGTCACTGCGTGTCAGTTTTTCTTCTGTATATAATAGCTCTCCTAAATTTATGTTATCCTCTACCATCTACAATAATTCCTAAACAAAAATTTCGACATCTGAGGTAGTATTAAATCTCTGGTGATCTTTTTTAAGATGTGCCAGTAGTGTGTAATATTCTCCATCTTCACTGCCTAATTTGGGAATATCATGTACCCACAATCTTTTCTTGTATTTTCTTTCTGCCTCCTCACATAGTGAAGACACTATGTTATAATAATATCTTCTTCAGAGTCAGAGTCGTCCGTATTGTTCAACTCTAAGAACGCAAATGATCGATATAATGATGCACACTGCCGTGCTACTGCAGCCGTAGTGTGGTTAGTAAGAGAAGTAAAGTGCAGACGCTCTAGTGCGGTTTGGCCTTTAATAATACATAAACATAATCCTCCAAGGAGAATACAGAAGTGGCAAAAATTAAACTTTATTATGATGGTTTTCCATAATATATCTTGCAATGTTTTCACAGTTAGGGCTCATTATTTTTCAGCCCCTAGCAATTTTTGAGAATACTACTTGCAAACTCAGTAATCTCCATAATATTTTATTTTTTTACTGTGAATGGGTCCTTGTTCTCAAAGTATCTTTATCTGTAATGTATTAATTTAATAACCAAACCTGTTATTTTCTTGGGAAATTATGTTTGAAATTAGATATTTCTTGCGAATCCGGTCTCCCCTGCATGTCGCCATCTTGATTATGATTCGGCCAATAGTAAAAAATGTTAGTGATAAATTTTCTCGTCATGCTCTTTTTTTCATCTTAGTTGAATATGTAGAACTATAATAATATAGTATGTGTTATATGTATGATTATTTGCAAGTTATGCTAAAGTGATACATATTGTATTGCAAAGTCTTTTGACCTCAAAATATTTTAATGCTTTTTATATGCCTCAGTGGTTTTTTTTTAATGTAATATCGATTGTATTACAGAACGTGGTGAAGATACAGAGGTCCCAGAGGAAGAAAAAAATGTGCTCGAAGAAGAGGAAGAGAAAGAGGTGGATTCTATAGAAGAAGAAGTAGAGGAAATTAATAGGGTAGATGCTCCTTCAGGAGATGAGGGGGCACCCTTCGACCGGCTGTGATATCTCCAGCTCAATTTAACTAAAGGCATACCACTGATAGCTTCGTTGTAACTTCTCCCTCTTTCTTATAAATGTTGCATGTAACAGAAAGGGAAGTTGCATTGGAGCCCTCAGGGGCAGGACCATTATGGTTATACTAGGCTCAATTGTTAGTCGATAAGAAACATGAGATGTTGATATTTTTATAAAGTACAATATTTAATTTTTATGTTTAGGTACCTCGTTAATTGAAAGTCTATCAATCGACACTTGCGTTTTTCAGTGATCAACAACACATTCCATTTGACATTTGTGCCCATTAATTTTATCAAGGACAATGGTGGGTTGATAGTGAATAAATGTGTTAATACAAATATCTGTAGTAACACATTTATTTGTGTGATTAGGATAATTGCCATTGAATTAATGGCTCTCTATACTAGTGGCCAAATTCTTTTTAAAGTATGGCATAATCTATGTATAAGTGCTCGTCCAGAGTGCAAGCGCGGGAGCGGAGTCGCGTACTCAAACATATGAGCAGCAAACCAAGTGTCCACAGTGACAGCGCATGTGCGACAAGGTGGCGCGGGGTAATTCAGGCGATTTGGTGCGAGCGGTGCACGGGTAGTACATAACCATAGTCATCTTATACTGCAAGCGGACCACCCGATTGTGGGGAACTCAAACCAGTTTGATCGAATCACGCGCCACACAACGTTATTCAAAGCAAAAATGTCTGATTTTGGTAAGTTATGGAGTGAAATAAAAGATTTGTTTCCTGAATATGAAGGTAAGTTCATTTATTTGAGTAGTGATAGTTAAAGAAAAAAAATTATAACTACATGTTTATCCAAAAGTAGGTGCAGAATCTATCTCGTAAAGCTTTTGCTCCTAAATTTTACGCCGCATTTGATTGATCCCGCATCAATCGCCTTGTTCGCTATGTTGAAGATGAACACCTATACAAATAGTCTCTATCATTGTTGCCATCTATATCGCAAACAATATTATGCAACAAATAATTTAACAGACATTTTTTGTATCGGTTTCTATCGTATTTTGAAAAGTACCCCATTTTGCTACCAAAATCCCAAATATTACATTCGTTGTCCATTGTATTAAAAAATTGTTAGAACACCCGTCACATGACCAAACTGATGCGCGCCAACTGCAGCACTGTGGACACCAGTCGGCCCCGCACTTCGCGTCCGCGCCGTAAACGTAAACGCCTCGCCACTCTGGCACTGCTCTCCTATATTAACTTTTTTTTTATGGCTTTCTATGTTCTAATTTCTACTTTATATTCACTGAATACCTTGTAATGAACATCTTAAAATTTACTTAATTCAGTTGGCTAATAATTAGGGATTTAGCTAATATAAATTATAAATTTAAACATGGGACAGAAAATTTGATTCTTATTAAGATAGGAGAGCTGCATTACTGATTCCCTACAATTTATAGCTTTGATCTTCGATTGACTCTTTAATTGGGTAATACTTTTAAAAGCAATTGATCAATAGTATAGAGAGCAGTTAATACAGTTACGTAATTCACTAATAATAATACACCATAATATTATAATATGTACTAAATAAAGTGACCTTATAAAACTTTGAGACATTCTTGAAGCTGGAAAATAATCGATCTGGGAAAGCATAGATTGTGATCTCATTGTTGTATTAAATAGCCAATTTGACTGTGTATATAATACTTTGAATGTTTCCTTATAATGCTGTTTTTATGAAAAATTTCCTCGAGACGCTAAAAATAACATCTTACTGTGCCTAAAAAAGACAAGAGTAGAGTTCAAAAGATGGTAACTATTTAATGGGGTTACTTATTGGTGGAAAGAGCACATAATGTCTTATGCACTAAATAGAAAATCAATAGAAGTGCCATCTTCTATACCAATTTGAAAGAAAAATGATGTCGTCAGTTTACGTAAGACCTTTCGATTTCTAGGTACAAAACAGGCCAGTGAAATTGTTTTTTGCTCAAGAGAGAATTTTATTTTTTGAAAACCTTTGACCAATTTCAGCTAAAGTAAGGAAATTAATTAATTAAGTAAAAAGAGAGGTAATTGAGCTTACTTCTGGCTCACGGTCCAACACACTTCTATTGGTTCCTCTCTTCAGTGACTTTTATACTCCAGTTTGTGTATGGGATTGATGGTATGCAATCTCAGAGCAATAATATAGCGGGAGGGATAGCTTTGCGAAACAGAGTAGTCAGGATTGTTGATTTTCTCCTGACTCGGGCGTGGTTAGAGTTTTCATGGACATACCTTTTTACATCCATTCATAGCACATGTTGACATAAAGGATATACTCGAAAACCGATGAGTTATGTTATCATAACAAAACGTAGTGGGCGGAGACGCGGGAGACGGAAAACATGCTTACATACCTAAAAGTGGTGCGATATTATGTGACACTTGTCTTGTCTCTTTCTCTCTCATGGTTTACGACGTAAAAACCCAGAGAAAGTGATTTATCGTAAATTTGCATAGGTTGGATAAAAATATTTAGCTCTCTCCATACGTATTCTTACTCCAAGTATGGAATAGTATTTTAGTTGAATTTTACTGATTAATTATCTGTTAATTGTCCGTCCACAAATAATATTATATAAAAAAGGCCAACAATAATTTATTTACAACATTAGTAGGTACAATGAATCATAACTCCTAATGCACCATGTAGTTATTTTTTGCAATTGTTTTAATTTTTAGTAAGTATTACTTAAAAAAAAAAAAATTTAGGTGTTTTGGTACTTTAAAAGTGCCTTGTTGGTTCGTATTATTATTTACTTTTAATTTAACAAAATTTATTTATGTGATTTATATTTACAAAAGGATCCCATTGTTTGATTGCCACTAACACTGAACCGATAATCCCTAGAAGTGCGATCAATGAAATTTACTGTCTGTTCTTGTCAAGTTGATCAATTTAAGTAAGGTAAAATTGACCTTACTTTGATCACACCAGATACGCCCACAACACATTTCTATTGGTTTATTTCTTCAGTGTTAACTATACAAAGTAATATATTCCTATTTTATAGATATTTTTTTCCTACAAGTATTTGATTCCTAGCTAAGCATACTGAGTTCTGTACTTTATTATAAAAGACATTATATTTAAATATGTACAAAGTTTTATATTGGGTTTTACTTTAAGAATCACCAAAAGTAATCTTTCGCCAGCAATGTATTATTCAGTAATGTTTTGTAATGCAAGTTAAATTGTACCGTGTTTTTGGTCATTCATTACCCAACTTCACTTGAACATTGATTACTCTTGAAACCACTTGTATTATAGCCATTTCCACCCAGTCATATTGACCATAGATAAATTGGATTCAATGAGAAAAATTTAGGAATATTTTACGATGGATTTTTATTTATAAATATAAAGTTTTCAAATACAACATTAGCTGGTCTACATATCTTATCTGTAGAGTTGGGGGCATCACTACTTGCTAATGTATTATATTTTGGAAACAAAACAAATTATTTCCTCTTTTGACCGCCTGCAGAGATAAGTGTGTATTTGTGTGTTTTTTTTGGAAACCCGTTGTTACAAAAATTGGATGACACCACTGGTGATATGTAATACTCGATGATTTCCACTAATTATAATATTCTCCAAAGAATTGAAGCTAAGAAACATCTTGTTAATGTATTTAAATATATATATATTATAGTGAATACCTCACAAGAGTCCCAACTGCTCCAAAATGTCTGGAACCAGTGGGACTATGGCATCCCCAATTATAATATGTTTTGAGGTTTAAGGTATGAGGGAGGAGAAGGAGATGGGGAAGAAGAAGGTTGGGAAGTAACTGGCTATTCAGAGTTGATCACCAAACACGGCTAAAGTCAATTCAGGCAACATTTCGATTCTGAATGGTGGTCTTTCACCAGGGCGATACTCAGAGTATCTACCACTCTGAAATGTAATACCTTGCAAACACCATCACCAAGCATCATGCCTCAATGTTACATTTATTGCATGCTCAACAGTCTATTCTAATAATGTGTAGCAATTGTGTTATAATATAATACATAATTCAATCTTCCCTATTAATCAACTAAACTTGGCAACCGTAGCTATGATTTGGCCTAAACTGCGTCCAAACGCTCAACTTTGCTGTGTCCAATGTGGCTTACGTCAATCAGTACACGTAAGTTAGGAAATCCATTTTCCAGAATTAACCTCGGCCAACCGAGTGAGAGGTTTGACGAGATATAATATGCATTTCGGTATGTAAAACAAATTATTTATTCACCATAAATGCAATTGTAATTAGTGTATATTAATCTCGGATCATATTATGGTATTGATTAATCATTAAAAAGGTTTTACTTTGACCCCATTTGATTTGTACTGACATGAGAACATTCCGTAAGTTAATCCGCAATATAAAAAGGTTGGATACATTCAAATGCTTGATACTTCACGTTAGATGTCATATTTTACTTTACTTGGCTGCTGCTATGAAAATGCTGAATACAATGGCCGTCAGTTTTGTATGAAAAATAAATTCTTATATTTTGTTTTACTATTGTGATAAAATATGTTCAATATTAAAAAATAGGTATTTAATAACTTTTATTATAATTGTATTTCACGTAACTTTTATTTATTTAACTAGTCTTGTTTGGTTTACTTGGGTTGGGAAAGTTTTTAAATGAATATAATTTGTATTATATGTTTATGTCTTTGTAAAAGTCTATTATATTAGCCAAGCCTAACAAAATATTCATCAAAGTGTTTTATTTTTACTATTGTAAACGTTTCTTAGGGTTGGAGAAACATAATAAATGTGTATTTTTTTACGTAAAATTATATATTACGAATTAAGAGTTAGAGAAATTTATTACAAATAAGATTTCGAATATCTCTGAATAAAAAACTTTTTCATGTCGGCAAAACATAACTTTACTTCTGTAGAATTAGAAAAAAATAATGTTTTTTTTTTTATATCAGGGGGCCGATAATATTGTTATTAACTGAACAACTGAATTGAATCAATAAATAACATGTGTATATTTTTTAAACTTAATGTAAAACTAATGTTATGATGCACATTTCAATATTTTTTTAATAAATAAGATGACAGTTCTCCTTTTTTACTTAAAAAATTGTTGAAAACACCATAGTTTAACGTTATACTTTTTTTTTAATCAGAGTAAGACAAAAACACATACTCAAATGATGTCCAATGAAAGAAAAAAATACCCAGCCCGATAATCTAAGGCCAGGCGCCTTAGACTACT
Organism: Drusus annulatus; assembly: GCA_022651775.1. Taxonomy (NCBI): domain Eukaryota; kingdom Metazoa; phylum Arthropoda; class Insecta; order Trichoptera; family Limnephilidae; genus Drusus; species Drusus annulatus. The sequence continues at coordinate 110,526 of JAGWCC010000764.1, read as the reverse complement.
GGGCTGCATGGTCGCACGGGTTAATATTGTCACGGCAACAGTTTCGTCACTGTCACTGTCTTCCAATCGAACACGCACAATGTGAGTGACTGTCACCCGTCACCCTTTCATTCCGGCAATAAATTTCGAACAGGCGGATGAGTCACCGAATGACATTTTGTCAATCGTGCGCGAGCGCCCATACAAATGTACTCTACAGACACGGTAACAGTTTCGTCACTCAAAAGTTGCCGGCCAGTGGAACTAAAAAGTCACCCTAATGTCACGTTGCTGCGTGTGCGGACCTCCATACATTCAAATAAATTTGGAGATGGTGACGAAACTGTTGCCGTGACAAAAGTCACCAGTGCGCGCATGACCTAACAGTTTTACGTATGATTAATAAAAATTCAGTTGAATGTTAGCACTGCTATTACTATCACAACACTTGATTTAAATTATCACGTTATCTTAGTGATAAAAAACAATTATATCAAACGTGTATTTTTCTGCGTTCCTCTCGCTTCAAATAAAAGTTTACGTAAGACATTGTTTTTGGTTATTGGAACAAATTTTTTATACATAAACGAGTGCTGTTGTCTCATGCATATTTACCAATGTTTTATATCACAGTGTTTTATTTCTATCTCAATCATAAAAAAAGTATGTACTTACAACCCTTCTCTAACACTAAATGATTTTCCAGCTCGAGGCATGAAAAGAGCACATTAATCCCAAGCCAAAATTATGTTGCGTAAAATGCTCGTTACTAATTTTTTTGAATTATTATATTTTGCAGAAAATTACATCTTTATTGGAATTTAATTAACATTTACATGACTGCCGGTTAACACACTGACAATAATATTCAAACGTTAACGCTGCGAAAATGCATAAGTTTGTAGAGCTGATACTCAGAATATGATTTTTATCATCTGGTATCACCACGAATCCGCTATATTTAAATTGTTTGTGGTCTTCGATAAATTTATTTTTCTTGAAAATAAGGAACATCTAGGTAATAAAATATATAGCCTACAAATATTTTTTTTTATTTTCGTTGGGGAGTTAACCAGCGATATCCTGAAAAAAACTGGAACTGGTTGCTCGTCGCTCACTTCTAACCGTAAACATCGAGGGGACATTACAAGAGGAATTCTGGTGCATATTCACAAATTAATCCCTTAAATTAGGTTGGTTGAATTTCTAGCATTGTATTGGGAATTTAATGTATTGCACTACTCCTGCATAGCTGGAATAAAACTTTGATTATTATTATTTTAAGAACAGGTTCCAAAAATAGCCGGTTCCTCAGAGAAATAATATCATCGGTTCCAGTGACCGTCAAGTCACTGGGACAAAGTAACCGGGACCGGAATATCGAACATCTCTATTCCATAGCTCTTTTCGCTTCCGGTAGAAATACGAGGTTGTCGTTTGTTGGACACGTGCGTCTAATAAAATCCTAAAATCAGCTCAAAATGGACAAAACCTTTGTTCGCGCTAGGGTAATCATGGTCTTGGGCCGTACTGGATCCCAGGGACAATGTACCCAGGTCAAGGTGGAGTTCATCGGAGAAACTAACCGACAGATCATCCGCAACGTCAAGGGACCTGTCAGGGAGGGAGACATCCTTACCCTACTCGAGTCTGAGCGTGAAGCTAGGAGGCTAAGATAATTTTTAGGTGAGTCTGAAATTTCCATTCCGAGTTTCGAAAGAACCGCAACTATAGTGTATTTTGAAAACGACTCTTCAATGTGTCAAAAGCGGTGCGTGGTGTGGTCACGCCGTTGACGTTCGTCGATTTTGTGTGCAATTTCCACCCCTTTTGTGCTCATTAATCTTGTCACTGTGGGTTTATTGTGTTATTAAGCGGTGAAATGCGAATTGATTCACAATTCAATTGCATTTTGTCAAATGTCAGTTTTTGAGGTTAGATTTCATTATGTTCACACTGACATGTCTCACTTTCGATTTTGTTATAAAACTAATACCCATAGAAAATAGAGTTTTAGTAATTTGATTATCCCCTAACCTTATTCCTTTATTACATATTATACCTACAGTTATTCAATGGTAGCCCGATTTCCCGTATGTTGTTAGTAACTAATTTTTGTTTTTCTCTTTCGTTTCAGGTCGTGAATGTCCGTTGTGGAGTGAAAATAAACATAATGTTATAATTTCTCAATAAACATACATTTATAGCCTAACTCTGACTTCTTATTGTCTTGGTGACTATTATTAAAAATAGTATTTATATGTTTTTATATATATTTTTTCCATTAAATTAACACAAGATGTATTATGTTGTATATTTTTTTAACATGCATAATTTATAAATAAATGTATAATATAAAGCAAAGGGAACCCACAAAGGTTCACCCACCTGTGTGTATATAATATGGAGTAAAAGTGAATTATGAATAGTTAACTTACAGGATGTGAATAAAAATAAACACATGCGTGAACTACACAAATCGATGCAGTGGTGATTTTATCGTTATTTTAAATTAATTAGTTCAAATTATTGTGCTATTCTAAACAGTGAGTGTGTCTTATGATTTGCTAGAGTTTGACTCCCACTATACGACTGCATCTTCAGGTCAATGTATTGTTTTCACTTGCAAGCCACTCGTAATGTCAATCCAGTAATTATTTCATTTAACAGAACGGATCAAGTGTTCAAGAAGAACTAATCAGTCAAGCTTGGAACTTGTCACAGCCATCATCGGCGTAAAACCCTTGGAAGTGTCTTGCTGCCTCCTCTACTTCTGTTACCCTCCACTTCCTTCTTACCGCGGATGCTATGTTTAATTCTAGGCCCATCAACATTAATTATCAAGAAGCCTCTTTGGTGGTTGACTATTTTTCATCTTTGCTACTTGTCCCGGCCAGCAGAATCGTCTTTCGAATTGAAATTTTATGAATCTTGGTGGATTTTCAAGCAATTGGTACATCTTGAAACTTGTACGTGCCCTTGAGGTGAATTTCTTTTATGAAAACGGCCCTATAAAAATCAGCCAATTATTATTACTTTAATGGATTTTTTTGTTCATTATTCTGTAAATTTGAAATTTTCAAACTTGTGTTGCATTTTCTTAAATTAATATTTCAGGATAATGTATGACAAAACTTTTCAGTTCCCTCCTGTAGACGTTTACAGTCATCAAACTTACTTTGGGGCATGTCGATATATCGATCAGCCCCGGCACCGAGGCAATAATAGGTGCATACAAGAGATGTTTGCTAGCGCCGCCACTTGTTTGGTCATGGCCTCCACATCATTGTGGGCTACACATTTGTCTGTGAGTCGTGAGGTTGTAGGTTCGATTCATGCACAAAGCAATAAATTATAGGTGTTTAAATTGATTTATTTATGAGAGCTGGGTGTGCGAATGGGTGCTAAGACAGGCAAGTGCTTTAGGTGGTATTGTCTTTCGGCGCCCTTCGGTCGACACTTTCACATCACATACATTGTATTTCAGTTGTGTTTATTATGTGTACAACTTTGCTTCCGCCGTTTGGCATTACTTGATCACGAGTCGTCTAGAGTCAAGAAGAATTGGCACGATCATTGGGTGCCGTTTGAGTTGAAACCGAGAGAATTTGAACAACATTTTTTTGCTTGAAAGACAAAGACGGAAGGGATTTCTGCATCGCAATAATGTGACTGGAGACCAAAAATGGCTTCATTATGATAACCCCAAGCACAGAAAATCATGGGGATTTCCCGGCCATGCTTCCACGTTGACAGCTAAACCGAATATTCACAGCTCCAAGGTCATGCTCTTATGAAATTGTTTTTCGCATTTGGCAACCCTAGGTGGCAAGCACCTGCTGTTAGAGCGATTGCTCCTCTCACTCTGGCCCAGGGCCGGCGCTGGGTAGGTACATGGCTTGACCAGTACGGTGCCTCAGCAACACACTGTCCAGAATGGCTTGGTTCAATTTGGTCTGCGTAAGACTTTGCCTAAGTATGGGAGCTGAATTATTTTATGCTCCCTCCTAACAGGGGTCGGTAATCATAAAGATTTCTGTCTTCCTGCTTTTAAATTTCACTGCTTTGAGAGGTATTGCTGGGAGTTAGTCAATGAGTTGTTGAGAGTGAAACACCAAGCACACTTCCCTCTTCAAGAACTGACCATTGGAAACAAAGTTATCTTAACAAATGTGTTTTGGGTAAATAATACAAATTTGTTATGGTAAAACACCAATATAATATTTACATCAACAGGATTTATTCCATTTATATTTAAAACAGACAACAGTACCGAATAACATTATTATTAATATTATTTATTAAACATTTTGAATAGTCATGGTTTTAGAATTATCAATAAAAAACAGCTTTCATAAAATATGCTCCAAATAAACAAGAGTACAAATTGGAAAGATTCAATAGTAATGAAAAGTTATCGGTAAGAATTTTTACCAATATTCCTCACAAAAACTATCTTTTGTTGAAATACAATGTTTTTATCATTTCAGTACTTTATTCCTGAAATTCATTTAAGTTGATGGTAAAGATTTGATTAAAATCAACAACATAACAATTTGAAGGCAAAACTTTCTCAATTAGTTCAATAATTTAACACACTGTTAACATAGGCCATAAACAAATCTTACTTTTGCAGAATATTGTCAACTGATCACACATTTAACTTTTAATAAATACTAAAATCTAAGTAACCTGAAATATTGTGTTCTGAACTATTCTAGAAGTTGGGGGTCTAGAAATGCACAAACATAATTAATAATTATATATTTAAATTGTAGTTTTATTGTTCATGTTCTATCACCATTATTGTACATTATTACTAGACATTGGATTATATGCACTTGCATGTATCAACCACTTTATTCCTTTAAGCACAATTTTTCCGCGTTCTTGCGGTTTCTCTTAAAAAATGAGCTAAATACGTAATCCCGGTGACTTTGCAGTCATGGGAATGCTTGATATTATTTTTCTGTACGAACCCCTCGCACAAAATTAAAAAAATCTCAAAATATGCAAAAAAACTCCAGATTACAGTTGTAAACCAATTACACGTTTTGAATTTTTTACTGTTTACATTGTATATGCATATAAATATTTTGGCATTGTTAGTGCATATTTTGGCATTTCTAGTTGACATTTTATGTGTATAATCCGATGTCTACATTACACACTGCAATAGTGTAATTCTTAATGTACTGTTTCAATTTTATACGACAGTTAGTCCTAAAAGCTGGAAAATTAAATTTCTTTATTTTATCTCCATTGACACAATATTTCTGCCAAACTGCGCAATATTAATTAAATTAAAGTATTTATTTATTAAGGTTGCTTGCTCAACAGGTTTTTTTATTGTCTCAATACCATGGAGAGATTTACAGTGAATACTGTCTAAACATTGGAAATCTTTATAATATATGGTGATATTTTTGATAACATGTGCAGTATATTTTAAGACTTTATTATTGTCATTATATTATTATTTTTAGAGGCCTTCACAAATCACAATTCACAAATATAAATGAAGACGTTTTGTAATACATTTTCTCAGACATAATATATTTTTGAGGGAACATCAGTATACTGAATGTATAGCATATAGGTACACAACTACGAAAGTATGCATACTTACCTTGGTTTTTCACCATGGAAGGAAAGGTTTTCTATAAAAATAACAAATCAAGCACAATTATTTCATATTATTCAATACAACATTACCATTTTATTTTCCGATGCAACGGTTCATTCAAATAAATTTCAGTTCTACTGAGAAAAAATAATTATAACTAAAAAAAAAGTATTTTTTGAAGAACTATGAGTGCATGGGTTGCGCAATTAGAGTTGATGCAAATAACACACACTTGGATTGTTCGTATTGGTGCATATGTGTACACTACCAACAATGATGTCCTTTTGAATCATCACTGAGAAACAGCATTTTATCTTGTTTACGCCTACTTATTGTTTTTAGTGATAAAGGAGCATACGTTTATCGAATTTGAATATTTGAAAAGCTTTCCGGTCTGTTTTTTTTATTATATTAAAAATGTATATTTTTCAATGCTACTAAAATTTTCTTTTCTAAACTTGAATAACAAGTTTGAAACATGCCATACGCAAGCAATACATCTGTTTGAGAACTGAATTTGCGTCAACTCTGGTTGCGATACCTGTTCATACTACATAAGTTTTAATCAATTACTTCATCATGTTAACCAGCAGTCGGTACATAGCTTAGAAATATTGGTTTTTAGTTCAATAAATTTTATGTCAATTTTTCAAAACACATTACTAAGTGTAAATATTATTTTTTAATTTTTCTAAGTGCAATCCAAACAAGTGACCTGATTTATTTTTTAATTCTAACCATTTTTGTATGAATAACTTTATTGTCTTTCTTTGGTTTCAATGGAATCATGATTTCCTATCTTAACATTTGATTTTTCATATTAAATTTTACAGGCATATTATTGTCAGTAAAATACTTTGTGATGAAATTCCGATCAACAAGTAATAAAATATCACCACAATAACATTGTAAAGAGCAATCAAAAATTTTACCATAGTTGGTTTAATAATAATAATATTTATGAAACTGGAATAAAGAGCATCTAACATCTTTTACACAAAATAAACAATGATTAAAAATAAGTTACACCATTTATTTGCAATAATTATTATCGTCGTTTATAGATACATATCTAGTTTGATTAGAAACTAACATCTAATCTCTCACCGTTTTTTTAAACGATTTAAGATGTTTTTTTTTATTGATCATTTAATTTATGATGGCTTAGGAACGTCAAATGAATTTCATTCCATATAAAAGTCATGTTTTCTCAAAGTAACAAGTTATTTGCTAAAATACAATCATTTGCTCAGCCTTTTACCATGCAACTAGCATTCCTCTTTTCCTGGATTCGTCTCCTGCCGGTTCTGAGCATCTTACGGTTTTTTTAGCTAATTACAATCATTGCCAAACACAAATATAGTGTTCAATATTAAATATTCTCAAGCTATCTTATAAGTATGCAATGGACACCGATAACAATCTTCGTAAATATAAGAGCACTGTATTATTTATTTTCATTAGTTGAAATATTCAAACATCAGCAGAATGATTCTCAACTGGCTATTGATGATAAACCAACGTAATTTAGAGTTCCCACTGTACATACAGCTCTGTGGTCTCAGGTCAATTTATCAAAAATGGTAATTTTGTACTGAGTTTGTCATTTCTTTAACTGTTGCGACTTCTTAATTTTCAAATTAAGGGGGTATTTCACCATCTCTGAGTAAACTGTAACTACTCGTCAAGTAATTTTAATCATAGGGTCAACATGGCGGTAAAAACAGGTATTTACTTGAGTGATACTCAGCTGTGGTGAAACAGATAATATAATCCCCAAAGTATAGAAAATTTGTACTTTACCTGCACAAATGGTTCACCAAACTAAACAAATCAGTGAAACTTGTAATTTTTCGATTTACAGGGACATTTGAAAGTCTCTGTAATTCTGTTAATTGTCCTTTTTTCATTTATCATGTTTTGACCTAAGACCACAGAGTTTTATAAATAAAAAAACTTTATGTTGTTCGTTTTTTCATGCTTGATGAATGTTTGTTGTAAGTGGTGCTGGTTGAATCTCTTACAAATGTAGCTTTAACTCAACATCCAACGCTGGTGTTGTATTTGTTTAGTCAGCTATTGGATTGTTGAGAAATAAATGACTAAAGTACTAGATAGCTATTATTTCATTGCAATGTATACAGAATTATCATCATTTTCATTATTACTATACATAAACATAGCATCAGCTTTAAATTAATTTACAGACATTCACTTACTTAAGCACTCAGATGCGTGAACTATGAATAGGACGGTAAATGGGAATTGATTTTTTGTGCGTAAATTAAGGCTAATTCAAGATAATCTGATTAACGCTAGATAAAAAAAGAACAAAGCAATAAATCATTTAATTTCTTAAACTTTTTTTGTGAAGTTACTGGCTAGACTTTCAAACACTAATTACACTACTGTGTGTACGTAGGTACCTAAAAATGCCACTTTAATGAAGATGAAAAGTAATATTATTTTATGCCATGAAACAAATTTTTAAAATTTTCTGAGAGAAAAAGTAAGTGGAGGTCACAAAAAAAATAAAACCAAACTTTGGAATAGTTGTAAATTTTAAAAATATTTTAAATGTAATTTCCTGTGAATTGTAGGTAAAAACTACAAAGTTGATGACATTGCATGAACAGCGATGAATGGAACTAACGTAAACATCACGATTTGCTATATTTGTGTTGTTGATCATTATTTGTTGACGATTATGTCTGTCATCTGGTGGTACTTATTTGAACTATTTTATGTTTTTTAAAGTTCTATCCGAAACTTCAATTGTCACGATACCGTTCATCAATTTCATGCAATGTCTTCAACCAGGAGTATTGAATATGAACTGCATTACTATGAATTGGACAACCTCTACTAAAAAATGCAGACTTGTTTCATATTGAGATATGTTACCATTATTTACATCTAAGTCTGATCTGTAAATATTCAAAAACATTATTTAATTTAGATTTCTTTTTGATTTGAATTGACTGATATGCCCAACATTACATTTCCATCAAATACACCTGCAAAATGATTCCCAAGTAGGTTTGAGGTGTTTCTAAAAAGAATTGTTAATTTTTCAATCTCCAAATTATTTATCCAGCGATATTAAATAAATTTTAATTCTGGGCTTAAAGTTTCAACAAAAATGTATTATAAACATTTTTTTTATATAACTGGGTTTTTTGAGAATTTACAACACCATAAAATCATTGGCTTCCTTATAAGGCTCGTATATTTAACGGTAGTCAAAAATTATTTTTCATTGTTTAGCTTCCGATCTTTGTGTAAAACGTGTATCTAAAAAAACTTGTTTCGCCCATTTCCCAATAAATATATAAAACATTTTTGATATCCCAAATACAAAAATCTTTTTTTTTTTATGTATGAGCTTTGCAAGAAAGGCTGGTGAAAAAATAACCATCCTGCCAAATTCTCGTTCCTTTTGATTCTGTTTTGGCCTGACCGATTGCAAACGATTTCGTAAACGCCTTTACCAATTATAGCGCTGGAATATTCCGGATCAGTTTTCATCATCGTCGTCGTTCCCGGTGACGCAGCACAGTCCCTCCCTTCCGTCGGGCCTGATGCAGAACAGCAGGTTCTCGGCGGCTGTCACCTCGTGGTCTACGATGCCGTGGAACTCCTTCAGCTCCTCGCCAGGGAACCAGGCCTTCTCGTTGTCGTCGATGACGCAGTAGTTGAAATACCTGCAAACGAAGATAAAGGAAACATGTTGATAACATGGGCGTGGTTGGGGGTTCAAACCCTCCCCCCGAAAAATTAAATACATTTTATTAAACGGCAACCTTCGTAAGTTTTCGTGGCGAAATTTGCGCTTTCAACTGAAATGGTTGGAGAGATTCCCCTGGTTGTCATATTCTCAATATAATAGTGGAGCGTCCTGCAGTTCGTAACCGAGCCTTTCTCCGGGTGAAAAAATGAACTATAAATATTTGAAACCCATGCAAAATCAGGATATCACAAGCGAAATTTGGAACTTCCTTAAAGTGATGTCTTCGCATGATTTTTCAGCCACTGAGCGGTTGTCTTCTGAGAGAAAGCGACAGCCACAGGAAAACTGAAAGAAACTTACTAATCGACCGAGTAATGAAAGCCCGATTATTTGCTATTCTCGCTGACGAAACGACTGATATCGCGCGTGTAGACTCTGGAGCAAGTCTCACTGTGCTTACGAAACGTTGATTCGAAAAATGTTAAGTATCGTAAAACTTAAGGAGATGTTCCTCGAGTACATTCCAACTGTTGACGTCGCAGGGTCCGCCATGGAATATAAAAAAAACAGAAATTGAATTTCTTAAACATACAGTTGAATATTTTGTATTGCACTTTTTTGTCGTTTTATTTTCTTAAACCCTCCCCCCCCCGAAACCAGAACCTGGCTACGCCTGTGATTAATATAGTGTCATTATTACACATAATTAAGCACATACTGCTAATAGCTCAATTGTAGCGTTGGGAAAAATTTCAATGTTTTGTGAATGTTTTACGAACTGCCAGTTCTTTAAAATGAACCCTTCGCAGTAAACATTTCATTTGAAGTCGAACTCGCCAAAGAGAGATTTGAAATTAGAGATGAAGTCGATATGTGATTGGATGTGTTGCGGTTCCAGTTACCGGTGACCAGCGAGGAACCGGTTATTTATGCAGTTCTTTTTGGAATCGGTTCCTGGTGTTTTTTCGAAAAGTATTAGCAAATCGAAAGAAGTAGTTCATACGTAGCGGTCACAACGCTAAAATGAACATTTGAGCAGAATTGCCAACATCAATTGAAGTATTTGTTCAATGAACAATGAAGGTAGTGGGAACTGCCGCCAAAAGAAGTAGTTCTTACGGAGCGGTCACAACGCTACTCAATTACGACACACGTACGTCCATACCACTTAGCTGAGTAGTAAAGATGGGAAATTGTTTGACAAGTACAGTGAATATTGGGTATTTGGTGATGTCTTCTGCTTCCCTTCTTTCCAAAAAGATGGGATACTGATTGAATTGACTTTTCCCTGAATCAACCGCATCAACCAAAAAGAGCGGAACATATTACTTGTGCAATGACATAGAACTTAGCTCGCAGAGTAAAGTTGTTTAATTGAATTAACTTACCTAGCGATAGCCACAACAGGGATCCACAGCACGGAAGCGAGCACCAGCACGGAGATCAGGCAGATGGCCCACGTGGGCCAGGGCCGGCGCTCCGACTGTCCCGTAGCCCCCACCCAGGCTTGGTAGCCCGAGCCCTCGTTGGCGATCTCCACGAAGGACGCCACCAGGATGCTCAGCATGGCCAGCGGGGACAGGTACTTCCAGCAGATCTGCCAGTACAGGCCGGGGCGCTGCCCTGTCATCAGCTCGATGTCGTCGGAAAACCTGAAAATGTATTGGTTTTAATAACTTGTAGAATGATTTGTAGTTTTTTGGTTCTGCGAACATTAGTAGTGCGATCGTACTGATCATTAGTAGTTGCTAGCCAACTTCACCTGAATTTTAAGACTTATTAAACACTTGAAAAATATGAAACAAACAATATTGCATCTTATTTAATTTCACGGTGGGAGTAATGTTGGGATCTAGAAATAGTTTTGTTGATTTAAAAAATCTAATTTCACTATTTGCTGAGACAAAGTCAAACTTTTGATGACTACGGGCGAACTGTTTTTTAAATTATTGGCTGCGGTCTACTAACATCGTATGTGTTAGGTTATCATAAGAAAAGTAGTTAACTTTAAATTTAAAATAGACAGATATTACCAATTCCTATTCAATATCCAGTTGTTCTAGTAACAGAATTTAGAAGATTTAAAAATATGGAGTGGTCAAATGACAAATTACTTTCATTAATAGACCTTTATAGAAAGACGCCACGCTTGTGGGACATTTTTGGAATCGCCGGACATTTTTTGGCAGTTAGTATATGGTTGTCAGCAGCTCTCGATTTTTGGCGAAACCAAATGCGAATGCATGCACGCAAAGAATGGCGAAGCAGTGTGGACTGTGGACGCATAGACGATAGCGAACGCAGGTTCTCTGGAATTGGCGATTTCCGTTCACTAGCCTTAGATTAATTAAATAATGTAGATACGTTACTGAGACAACGCGCGTGGATGCACTAAACCGAGTCCGCGAGACATACTTGAGATTTACTACGTTTAGTTTCACACAAACATTCGTTCTACAGATAAGCTGTCACGAGCTGCCACAAACGCGTCGCTGTAGGCTCCTTTCTGAGAAAAAAATGCCTTGAGAGGTATAAAAATCATTCGGGAGTAAAAAACATATCTTGTTTCTTTCCATTCATAATTACCAGACAAATCACTTATTATTGTAATTCAATAAATACAATTATTCACAAGGTTTAAAGTTTAAAGGTTCATGAAAACGGTGTGAGATAGCGAATGCAGAAATACATAAGTGTGTGAAAGACAACCAGAGCTAGTAGCGCAATACCCGATTATAACAGTAGCGTGGGACGTTCATATAGCTATCTCATCCGTACACACATATTTTTGAATGGCTATCCTTTTCATACGCGGGTGAAACGGAATACAAGACGTCACTAGTGCTGCTACATTTTTCGTAAGATTTGTATGAATATGACGTGTCTTGTATTTTACATCTATGTCACTAGCGCGTGTGTTCTTTGCCTGTGCGCGGCTTCAGATAGGCGGGCGACTAGAAATAGTTATGCGGTCGACCAGTTGACCGCGGTTGATGCTTTGACCACCCTCGGTATAAATGAGCAGCGGTATGATTGTAAAGTAGGTACGGCACTTCAACTCACCGTTTAAGACCGTAGACGTAAGAAACCCCGATACACTCAAAGAATGCGATGATGAGCAGAGGGAAGTTTCCGCTGTACATGTCGAATAGCAGAAACACATAGCTCCCTGCTCCGTGCGCGAATCCCATTGAGATGAGGCAGCAGGCCAGGCATATCCCGCCCGTGAGATATTCCTTCCGCAGGTTGGGGAACAGTTTCATATCCACTATGGAAGTCACCACTCCCTCCAGGGTGCCGAATTGGGAATCTATGCCCAAGGTGAACAGCATGAGGAAGAATAAGACGGACCAGAACTGCGCGCCGGGGAACTGATTGATTGCTTCGGTGAATATGATAAAGGCGAGACCGGTGCCGGCAGCTGACTGAAAATTAAAAAGGCATATTAAGTTTAATATCTTGAAGTAACAATATATGGAGGGAGAGCTAATTATTTTTACCCAACCTACACAAACTTGCGATAAATGACTTTCTTCGGGTTTTTACGTCGTACACCATGAGAGAGAAAGAGACAACAAATTTCATCTTCTATATACTGTAAGGATGATCTTAAGCTCCTGATTCACGGCAGGACTCCGCCCACATTTTTTATTATGCCACTAAACTTGACACAACTAAACGGTTTTTTAGGTTATATGCTATATATTTTGTTGACAAAAATACTGTGAAAAAGTGGCTTTACGAATAAACAAAAACATTATGTCGATATGTGATATGAATGGATGTATAACTACCGTAGCCTTAGTCTTAGCCACGCCCAGGTGCGCCGAGTCAGGTTAAAATCATCAAAACAAGTCTAAAACTGACTTCACTGACTTGGATAGATACTGCTCTACCAACTCTATGTTTAATATTAATGTTGACCGGTGGGTAGCTGAGTGGACAAACGCGTCGGATTCCCACCCGGGCGTCGTGGGTTCAATTCCTTGGCTGGCTAAGTCTTCCACCGTTGCACAAGCAACATTTTCCGCTTATTATGATGGCAGTAGGAGTTTTAAAAATATTACTAGGCAATTCGTAACCCGGGAATGTTTGTCTTTCTTTTTTTTAAAAGGGTATTATTTTGGTACAAAAAAACATTTATTTGCATTCAACAACCTCACAGGTTTAGAAAATATCACTCGCCCAAGTTTGTTGTGCAGAAAAGGAAGAAAATTGTAAAACTTGGCTTATATAAAATGAAATGTCGGAAAGTAGAGCCCTTGAATGAGTGACATCTCCCTACATAAATCAAAACATGATATTAAATTTATATATGACTCCATCTATTGACATAAATTAAAATCTAAAAGTGTGTTTTTTTTTACAATTGAAGACCCCACAGCAAGAACCTGCTAACTAACTGTCGAGTCATTCTGAGATATTCAGTCTTTTGCGATTTGTTAAAAAAGTGTGTACCATCACAAATCTACCAACTATTTTTCATGAATGTTATAGCTAACAACATATTCAATATGTAATTTAACATTTTAATGCATTTCGTTTTAAATGACATGTTCTTGTCATTTAAAAATATTTCCGTTATAACAAAATTGCAGTTAACATGTTCGACTCTTTGATTTTCCATGTTCGTGCCATTTTCATGATCTGAAAGTGTGTCCATTGGATAGAGCGTACCAGAGTTAGTTTAGTGAGAATACTAACTCATTTTTGACAAAAATGTTAGTTAACAGGTTCTGTCCGTGGAGTCTTCAATGGCTAGGCATTGCAATGCCGGTAGCTCAAAGCAATAATATACAAGAGAGAGTGCTGCTGTAGTCAGTTTTTATGAGGTTTGCCGAACTCGGCTATACCTGGGCGTGGCTAGGACTAGGACTAGGGTATTTATATATATATATATATATTCATAGCACATGTCGACATAATGTTTTTGTTTATTCGTAAAACCACTTTTTCACAGTATTGTTATAAACAGAATGTAACCTAATAAACAATTGAGTTATGTTCATTTATTTTGCATATCAAAACGTGTAGGCGGAGTCAACGGAGACTTGGAACAAGAAGAACATTCTAACAATACTTTAAAGCGGTGTGATAATTTGGGAGATTTTGTTGTCTCTTTCTTTCTCATTGTGTACGCCGTAAAACTCGGAGAAAGTGATTTATCCCAAATTTGTATAGGTTGGGTAAAAAGATTTAACTCTCTCTTCATATATTGTTACTTCCAGGCCGGTAGTAAATTGATAAAAAATACTCACATTGTCTAATTCTTTTTGAAGATCACATTCCTTGAGCATTGGCATGATGATGGCGTCGATTCCACCTGCCGTGTTGGTTAAATTCACTATCGATCCTTCAGCGGGTAAATTCGTCGGATCGTATCCTATGCCGAGGGTTGCAACGAGGGTTGCATTCCTCGTCTCGAGGCATTTTTCGTACACCATCGTTGCCTTGAAACCGATAATCGAGAATACAACCACGCCCGCAAACATTGACGTTAAGCAATTCGTCATCGACACCATGATGGCGTCTCTGTAGCAGTTGTTGTTGACAGGATTGTATGAAGAAAAAGCTATCAGGCCTCCGAACGCAAGGCCGAGGGAAAAGAAAATTTGCGTGCCGGCTTCCAGCCAAACGACCGGGTCCAAAATCTTGCCCCAACTCGGGGTGATGAAGTGTAGCAAGCCGTCAGACATGCCCTTCAAAGTAATGCCCCGAAAGAAGAATATCACGAGGACGATGTAGGGAAAGGTTGCGGTTACGTAGACGACTTTTCCCGATGACGCTATGCCCTTTATCATGCACATGTAGACCAGGATCCAGGCTATTATCAGAGCGATCGCTATCTTCCAGTTGAATGCTTCGGGCGTATTGATATCCTCGGAAACCATGAGCGTTGTGCGGTACCAAAAGTACTGCGTGGGGCTGCTCACCTGAAAATAAAATGCATTGTCATAAAATAGAAAACGTCGTATGGTAATTCATTCTAGAAACATCTCGTATTTAAATAATATTTATTTACAAATTAACGGACTAAAGTCCAATTACAAAAAAGACATAAAACACGAAATGGAAAGAAAAAAAAACAGAGAAAGAATAGCACATACATACAATGACGTTACATGTAATATAGATACGTTGTAGCGCTCGCAAAGTGGCAAGCAATAATCACGCTAGTTGGTGGGATCGGTGTTTAAGCCGATTTAGTACTAAACGGTCACGCGTCGCTTGAGGTCGTTTCAAGCGAGTATGGGACGCGGTCTGAACTTCGGATCTGTTTCGTTCATACACATATGGTATATTCTATGAATGTCTATCTTTGTCATACATGACCGATATTTGAATGATGAATTTACTGGTAACGTGTGTGTTTTGCTTGCCACATTTTGTGTTAATATTCTAAGGCTATAACGTGTCTATATATATAACATCATTGCATACTTAATATTAAATGAAGCGATGACAAAAATAGGACAAAATAAACATAAGAGAGAACATTCAAGCCATGGTCTAGTAAAGTTTTGGTAGAGTCGTAAAATTTTGACAAATAGTAGTGCATATATATTTTTTTTTCAGTTCGTAGTGAATATCTTTTTTTAAATTGACGGCCTCCATGGTCGACTGGTAAGACGCTCGACTACGAATCCAAAAGTCGCGGGTTCAAACCCGGCGTGCTGGCGCACTATTATTATTCAATCAAAGTGTGTCATAACACATTTAATTCATTTAAAACAATATAAAGTTTATTTCGGGGAACGTTCCAGAGTGGTAGATACTCTAAGTATCGCCCCGGTGAAAGACCACCATTCAGAATCGAAACGTTGCTTGACATGGATTTAGCCGTGTTTGGTGACCAGATCTCAATAGCCAGGTACCTCCTAACCTTCCTCTTAAGTATTGCCCCGGTGAAAGACCACCATTCAGAATCGAAACGTTGTTTGCAATGGCTTTAGCTGTGTTTGGTGACCAGATCTGAATAGCCAGGTACTTCCCAACCTTCCTCTTCCCCATTAATTTCCCCTCCCCACTACTTTCAGCCTCACAACATACCCCTATTGGGGATGCCACAGTCTCACTGGCTCTAAACGGTTGGGGGCAGTTGTAACTCTTGTTATATAGTTGAAATTTGAAATCTTTATAGCGATTTACGTAACTGTGGGAAATATTAAGAAGTAATCTTCCCAACAAACCTTCCATTGAGATGCTTGGTGTAACCTTAAGTGACCAGTTAAGGCACCGGGGCTCCATCGAAGCCAGAGTAAAGTTAGCCTCTCAGAAGTTGGGCGTGTTGTACAGGGCCCGCAGATACTTCAATAGTGCACAACTGCTGACCTTGTACAAATCGCAAGTACGCCCCACTGTTGAATTTGGCAGCCACCTCTGGTCTGGAGCCCCTTAATACCTGAAAAAAACCCTTGACTCTGTGCAGAAACGGGCGACCCGTTTGATAGATTCACCTATCTTAACAAACGGATTGCAAACTTTGGAGCACAGACGTCGGGTGGGAATGCTGTCCTTGTTCTACAGGTATTTCAATGGAAGATGCTCCGAGGAACTTGCGTCATTGATCCGTTCGGCATCGGTGCATAGTCGGGAAACTCGCCAAACGCACGCCCAACATTTGTACACGGTTGACATTCAATACATGAGAACGGGTCGCTTTTACGACTCGTTCTTATGTTCAACAACTCGGCTATGGAACGATTTGCCGGCCTCTGTGTTTCCTCCCTCCTTCAACATGGGCCTCTTCAAGACCCAAGTTCACTCCTTCCTTTCCTCAAAAAAACCCTCCACACAGCATCCCCAAAGATGACATAGGCCCTGAGGGAAATTGTTTTCCTCAAGGCCTCCTGTGTGGAGTTATTGTAAAAAATAAAAATAAAAATATTTCCAGTGCGCAGGTTAGAAAAGCCGCCTAGTCGGTTAAAGGTAATTAATGTGTTAAGAAGTTTCTTTTTACATGAGTAACACTGAAGATCCTGAGTATTTATTGAAAAATTCAAAATAATCGAACGATTGCTACAGAAATTATGATTTATTTCGTCAAAATGTGTAAATTTTGCAATTAGTAGAAATTTTATTGGTTCTTAATGTCAAACTTTAAAAAAATCGCAGGTCGCTAAAGCGTTAAGAACAACAGAGAAGAGTTGGCAGTAAAAGGCGCTTAAATAACTTTAAAGACGAAGGCTTTTCATGGTGAAGTATTAATTATTTGATGGATGATTCATATTAACTGAAATCTGCTACCAAGGGAGATAGAGTGTCCACAATTCTTCGGCAAGGAATTAATTTTAACCATCCGGGATAATCCTTGCAATTCGTCAATGTCTCTTCCAGAACTTCGGTAAATAATAGTATGTTCCTTAAAAAAAAAATACTGATGGGGTAATAAATAGACTTCGTTGTTATTCACTCATTATTTCCATTAATTCTTAATAAAAATGGATTGTTTATAAAACAACAACACTCCATCTATAGTTGGATGACTAAAACATAGGTTCACAGTAGTTCTGTGCGGGTAAACTGACACAAAACAAATATTTACTTTAATACAAGGAGCCCTCAAAATTACGCTCTATTTATAAATACAAAACAGATAGTAATAATAAATGCATAACTTTTATAGCGCCGTTTTCGTGGGAAAATCACCTCAAGGGCGCTTTACAAATTAATTTATCCAACCTATAACTCATCACTTAAACTTATAACTAATAGCTTACAGTTAAGATTTATTACTAATGGCTTACAACTAAAAATATATCGTCGCTGGAAAGGCAAAAGGGCTTAATCGACGTTTTTTTAAATTGACAAAAAGGAGTGAAATATGCAGTTTTGATCAGTTTTTACTTCTGCGTCGAATGCTCTGACTCTCGTTTGATTCTGAAGATTTTGTGACACTTCAGTCATTCAGACGGCCTGCATGGTCGAGTGGTAAGACGCTCGACTACGTATCCAGAGGACGCGGGCTCGAACCCGGCGTGCGCAAATAAGTTTTATTCAATCATAATGTGTCATAACACATTTAATTGAGATTAAATAAAATATAGTATTTTTGCGGCACGTTCCAGAGTGGTAGATACTCTTAGTATCGCCCTTGTAAAAGACCACCATTCAGAATAGAAACGTTGCTTGAAATGGCTTTAGCCGTGTTTGTTGACCAGATCTGAATAGCCAGGTAATTCCCGACCTTCCCCCTTCTCATCTCCTCCCCCTCCCCACTACCTTTAGCCTCACAACATACCCCTTTTGGGGATGCCTAGTCTCACTGGCTTTAGACGGTTGGGAGCAGTTGAGACTCTTGTGCGGTATTCACATAAAAAAAAAAAATCTAAAATATATTTACCATTCGGGAGAAGGCTCGACTCAAGCGACACAAGTTTGGGACGTTTTTTTAGTTTTTTGTCGCTTCAGGTAGCACAGTTAGAGAATTGAGTTATTTTTTTTCAAAATCCAACCAGGTACTGAAGACTTATGAATTTTATTGTAAAACAAAAACACTTTAAAGTGTTCTAGTGTGAACATCCCAAAATGACGCTTCAGCCCCTTTGCCTTTCCGGCGACGATATGTTAATGAAGTATGTTTCGCTTACGGTGCATTCTGGTTCAGCTATGTAGGAGCCATTCGGGAAGTACTTGTTGGGGCATTCGGACCACGGCAGCTCAGACTGGAAGCTCTGCACGAAGTAGAAGAGGCACCAGGCGATGATGGTGTTGTAGTACAGCGCCACGTTGAAGGACACCACGGCACTGCTGATGCCTATCCCTCCGAGGTACGGAGACACCTGGTGCCAGACGCCGATGGCTCCTTTCCTCAAGCGTTGCCCGATGGCCAGCTCGAGGTAGAAAATAGGGATCCCCTCGATAGCCAGCATGACGAAATACGGTATGAGGAACGCCCCCCTCCATTCTTTTGGGCGAGATACGGAAACCTCCACACATTTCCAAGTCCAACGGCATATCCGACAGTGGCCAGTAGGAATGTCAGCTTGCTGTCCCAGGACTCCCTGTCTTCTTCAGCACCTTCAGGCTTGAACACCCCCTTTCCGTCTCCCACCCCCGTCTTGGAGACAGGGTCCGGGATGGGTTCGAGCCTTGTTGTCGCTGTCGATGGTTGTTCGGTGTCCTCGAAAGCAGCATTGGTAGCACCATATTTTATCGACTGGAAAAGGAATAAATGTCAAAGGTCAAATTTTATTAAAAAAACATTTTTTTACTCGGTGGGATAGATGATAATCCCTTTGTCCTGAACCTTTGTCACAATATGAAACTGCCGGCGAATAGCTGCCTTAATCAAACGGTCAACAGAAAAGGGTTCTCTTTGTATAAGGGATGGCTTACACTTTTGTCGTGTCATGCCTAAATTCTAAATAATTGTGTGATACTACACTGAACAGAATATCCTTTTTAGATAATTGTATGATATTACAAACTGAACAGAAAATCCTTTGTAGACAATTGTATGACATTACGCACTGAACGGAAAATTCCTAGAAGTGTGATCTATGCCGATTTGAAAGAAAATTGATGTCGCCAATTAAAATAAGACCTTTTTCCTAGGCCCTAAACACAAAGAGCCAATGATATTGATTATATGTTTATGAAAGAATTTCGATGTTTGAAAATGTTCGATAAATTTTAACCCATTATTATGTATTTATTTGAAGACCCACGGCAAGAACCTGTGAACCCATTATTATGTATTTATTTGAAGACCTCACGGCAAGAACCTGTTAACTAACATTTTAACCCATTAATTTTGTATTTATTTAAAGACCCCGCGGCAAGAACCTGTTAACTAACATTTTTGTCAAAAATTAGATTTGGTATTCTCACTAAACTAATTCTGGCATCTATCCAATAAAAACACTTTCAGATCTTAAAATGTCAACTGCAAATTTTGTTATAATGAAAGATTTTAACATGTCATAACATGTTGTCTACAATAATAACATTGTATTGCAAACATTCATGAAAAACAGTTATTAAATTTGTATGTGGTACACATTTATTTTTTTTTGGATTTTGATGGTAAAACGCAAAACGCAAAATACTAAATATCTCAGAATGACTTGACAGTTAGTTAACAGGTTCTTGCCGTGGGGTCTTCATTTGTTTATTAAAAAAAATACTATTTGTCTTACTTTTTGATTCAAAGCTCTTGATGGGAATAACGTTGCGAGCTAAAAAATAGTTCAAATTTAGTTAAAGATTTCAGACAGAAAATTTGTATAAATTTCAGGACGCCAGAGCTCACCATTCGTTAGTTTTCAGCAAGGCAAAATATTTTTATCAGTGATTTTTTCCCTATTATTGTAAACTTTGATTGATTTTAAAGAAGTAGTGTTTTTTGTTGTTGCTTTTAGTGTTTTATCACAAGCATAATTTTAAACAAGTATATAAACACAAAGTAGCCTATATTAAAAAGCTTTATATTAGATCTCAGTCTCGGACGCTGTTAGTGACTTATATCCTTTTGAACATTACCTTTAAAAACTTTTTCCGCAATCATCTTTTTTGCATAAAGTGTTTTAGTACCACGAATCCATAACAGAAGTAGTGTTTTTTGTTGTTGTATTTAGTGTTTTATCCAAAGCATAATGTTAAACAAGGAAATGCGATACATATTTATGATCTCTGTGCTGTTAGTGACTTATATCCTTGAGATAAATCGATTTAGGGACTTTTCACGCAATCATCTTTTTACCCAAAGACGCAGAGATCAAAATTGTGTAATTTGACGTATCTAAAGCATTTTTATCAAAAATGTTAAACACGTCAAACACTTAGTATACGTTATGCCTTATGTTAACACGCATGAAGCTAGGGATTCTGGAACACGACAATTTGTTTAATGGGGATGTCAACAACAGGTTTTGCCTTCAGAACACTTTGTTTTGCAATTGGGGCGCTATTTATTGTATCCACAGCGTTTGGGAAACTAGTTAATCTACGTAAACATCGGGCAACTGTCAAGGTAACTAGTGCTGGGTAGTCTAGGATGGCAGGGTTAAATATGTGTTCAATTCAAATTCTTACAATTTTCAGATAATAATAACATAAGAGTTTGGTTCACAATATTATAATGGAGATATGTTATGTTATGAATAAAATCAATACAAATTATATTGAAAATTTTCGAAAGAGTATGCATTGTTGAGTCAATGCACCTCTTTCCAGAGTGGTAGATACTCTCAGTATCGCCCTGGTGAAAGACCACCATTCAGAATCGAAACGTTGCTTGAAATGGCTTTGGCCGTGTTTGGTGACCAGATCTGAATGTCCAGGTACTTTACAACTATCAATGTATTTATTGAAAAAAAAAAAGTTTTTCCATGTTACCCTACACTTTAATCTTTTTAAACCTGAATTTAAATCAAATATCTGTAATATGCGTTGGTAAAAAAAATATTGCTAAAAATCTATTGCATTTGGAGCTTGGATGTTTTGAGCAGATAGAAATCTCGTATTTATTTATGGGAAAACATGCAAGACTCGATTTTGGAAAGTTGTGGGTTGGGCGCTTTCCGCATAACTACGCCCAATTGGGGATGGATTGGAGACGGTTGGGAGCAGTTGAGACTCTAATGCGATATCAACTATTTAAAAAAAAAATCCGGGCCTTATTCGAAGCAATAGAATATCCAGTGTGGCCATCATAAAAAAAAAACTTACCCTGTTAACTCCACTCTCCATCCTCACCAGCCTTCCTCTCAGTTCTTTCATCTCGAGCTTGTCCTGCGACTTCTGCGCGTAGAGATCGCGGCTGCTCTGCCTGCGCATGAGGTGCGCCGTGTTGGCCATGGTGCGCAGTTGCGGTACACTCTTCGGGTGATGTGAGCGAGAGAGATGGGGAAACGCTTGCCGAGATTATGTCAGCGCTTGGGTGCGGCTGGGGGTGGGTCGATCAACCTGTCGCGCCATTTTTATCTGAAAAATACACAATTGAAAAAATAAATAAAATTTCCACTTTATACAAATACACAAAAAACATATCTCCACTCAAGAGGCATCTTTGGTGATAATGGGTCGAGGGTTTTTCTTTGAGAAAACGAGTAAGTATCGAGCTGTTAAGAAGATCAGGTCGCAAAAACGACCCGTTCTCATGCGTCCCGTTCCAGAGTGGTAGATAATCCAAGTATCGCCCTGGTGAAAGACTACCATTCAGAATCGAAACGTTAATTCAAATGGCTTTAGCCGTGTTTGGTGACCAGGTCTGAATAGCCAGGTACTTCCCAACCTTCCTCTTCCCCATCTCCACTTCCCATCCCCCATCTCCTTCCCCATCTCCTTCCCCATCTCCTTCCCCATCTCCACTTCCTCGCCTCACAACATAACACAATTTGGGAATGCCATAGTCTCACTGGCTCTAGACGGTTGGGATCAGTTGAGACTCTTGCGCGGTATTCACTATAGCAAAATATTTTTTTTAAAAGTGGTATATATCTATAATGTAAAAATGGTAGAAAAAGACTGTGAATCGTTGCCGTAGGGATAAAATACGCTGTCAATGAGGGATTTCGAAGCACCTTTCATGGGAATACTCGTGTAATACGCACTGTATTTTCACTTGACGTATTTGCTCTAACTTTTCTTTGGATAGCATCCTCATTCTTCTTTAATACAGTGAAACTTCTTTATAACGACCCCGCTTAGAAAGAGATCACGGCTGTAACGAGCGAAAACCCCAAAATGCGAAATGCGAATATCCATTGATTCTATCGCGCTTATAACGTTAGTCTTAAACATATACCGAACAACATTTGGAGCTCAGTGGAATTCTGTCAACATTCGTTATTTCTAAGATAGTCTCTTCTTCGTCTTCGTCTTAGGTAGTAAGTTATTAAAACACTAAAAGAAAATCTAGTACGCCTCTGTTCTGGTAAAAAGGTTGTCACGCATCATCTTTCATTTTTATACTAGAATACCCATCAATCACGCGCCACGATTAAAAAGTAAAAAGTTGAAACATCCAGCAATCTTTCGCTTTCCCAAGTGTATTTAAAAATATTGACGTTTTATTTCTGGGGTTATATTGGCTCAATTAATCTTATTTAACCCTGGGAAATCAGTGTGAAAAATGTACCCAAGGATCGCTGAGAATTTTATCATTGGATGCAAAAATCTCTAATACCCGCATATAAAAATATAAGTCACAAAAGAGTTCAATCAAGCAAATGGGAATGGCAAACCATAAGTAAATAGCTAGGTACATAACAATCAATACATTTATGTAATTTGAATAGATAATTTTTTGAAGGATATTATTCACCCCAAAGGTTAAACACAGTGTCAACGAGATTATAAATATTTCGAAGAAAAAATTACAATCTAAAAATTCAGTAATATCGTCGCTGGAGAGGCAAAAGGTCTGAAGCGCCATTTTGGGAACTTTACACCAAAACACTTTTTTGTTTTACAATTAAATTCACTTAGTACCTGGTTGGATTTTGAAAAATAGGTTGACTCAGGTAACTCCATGCTCTCACTGAGTTACCTGAAGCGACAAAAAGCTAAAAAACGTCCCAAAATTGGTTCGCTCGAGTCAAGCCTTCTCCCAGATGGTAAATATATTTTAGATGGCTGAAGGGCCACACAAAAGTCTTCAGAATCAAACGAGAGTCAGAGCATTCGATGCAGAAAAAAAACTGATCAAAACTGCATAAAATATATTTAAACTCACTTTTGATCAAAGCGTCGCTTAAGCCTTTTTGCCTTCCCAGCGACGATTTCACAAATGATCGTTTGGAATCGACGAAAGCCAAATATAAAATGATTTATGCGAGTGTTATCGTGTAATGGGAAGAATTAATATTAAAAAAAAAACTTTATCTCTGATAACGCTTTCTCTAATCATAATAATATCACGCTCGAAATAAATTCGGGGCTGGTTGGACTTTTCAACACCCTCGGTAAAGTCGTATGATAGCCATTTGTGTACGCAGAAAACGTTTCCGGGAAGGGACATGAATTATGATTTAAAAATCTTTGCCTTATTATTTGTCATTTTTTTGTACAATGCAAATTAAGACAAAAGGTCGAAATATTTTTTAATATTATCTTCTGGCTGGGGTAGGTAAGGTTTTTGGAGATTTAGCATGGTGGATACAAATCAAAAATGCAAAAATCTCATTTAGAAGTTGTCGGTTTGTCTAAATTTAAACCCGTATACATAACAGCAGCAACGAACCAGAACTTTCGAAACTAATGAAGAAATAAACCGATGGTAAATGTGCTGTGGTCGTATGTGGTGTACCCTTGGAGCAACAATATGCGGAGAGAGAGCTAATTCTTTTTACCCAACCTTGGGATAAATCACTTTCTCCGGGGTTTTACGTCGTACACCATGAGAAAGAAAGAGACAGCCAAATTTCCCAAATTATCACACCGCTTTAAAGTATTGTAAGAGTGTTATTTGTGTCCCGCGTCTCCGTTGACTCCGCCCACACGTTTTGATATTCGACATAAATTGACATAACTCAACGGTTTTTTAGGTTATAAGCTATATTTTTGTTTATATCAATACTGTGAAAAAGTGGTTGTACGAATGAACAAAAACATTATGTCGACATGTGCTATGAATAGATGTATAGATACCCTAGCCCTAGTCCTAGCCACGTCCAGGTATAGCCGAGTCCGGCAAACCTCATAAAAACTGACTACAGCAGCACTCTCTCTTGTATATTATTGCTCTGAGGGTGTACTCCGAAGTAAGGTTAATCCCCTACTTCGGTTGAAATGATCAAACATGTTCGCATGTTTTAAAAGAATTCAATTTTTTCTTGAACAGATAATCAATTTCACTGGCCTGTCGAGGGACTAGGAGCTGGAAAGTTTTATAACTGGTGACCTCAGTTTCTTTCAGAGAAATACGACGCCTCAGCAATGCGCAGCCCGGAGCGGCTCGCTCCAATACATTGTATCTACATAAGACCGGGCCTGTTTAGAAGCTATAATATGTTGTTGATTCAGGTGAAACATTTTCTACTTAATTCTGAAGCAAATAAAGCAGTGTTTTTGTTAAGATTATTGGGTCACGACAATACGTGACGAGGTGGCCGAGTGGTTAAGGCGTTGGACTGCTAATCCAATGGGCTCTGCCCGCGTGAGTTCGAATCTCATCCTCGTCGACAATTTTTTATGTTCTTGTCAACGGCCCTCCACACTAGCGATCAAATTATTTCATGGAGTATTACAAATTCTAGGATACAATCGCAGATATAAGCTTGAAATATTATTTTTTAAATACTTCAAGTATACTTGGAGGAAAAATATACTCGTACATGGAGAGGTACCTTTGCGAAACGGTGTAATCAGTATTGTTGACTTTATACTGACTCGATAGAAAGAGACAAAGATATATTAATGGATGTCGGATAGCCTATTCGTTATCGCCCACATGTAATTCGGACATTTTGAATGAACATATTTGAACACATTAAACAAAAAAATACACCATTAAAATGATTTATAAAGTCAAAATATCACACAAACACTTATAACATAAGGTTTGCCTAAATAATGATGGAAGCTTTTTGTTGATTTTATGTCTTTATATCATTAAACATGTGAAAATTCTAAAGTTAGGTCAAAAATATTTAAAACTGATGAAATACTTCTGAAAAGTGATGTTTCATAATCTATGTTTGGTCTTATTTGAACATTCACGCATAGCACATATCACCATCGTGTTTGATTTATTTCTATAACCATTGCAAGTATTTTAATCAACACAAATATAGGAAATAACCTCTAAATTTGTTGACATAATTTGTGCGACTCGATGATGTGAAGTTAGCGCGGACGGAGAACATTCTTACATACTTAGAAGTGCTGCAATATTACGTGAAAATTTTTATTGTCTCTTTTTCTCTCATGGTATACGACGTCGAAAACCCGGAGAAAGTGATTTATCGCAAATTTGTATAGGTTGAGTAAAAATATTTAGCTCTCTCTCCATATATATTTTTACTCCAAGCATTTACATGTATGTAAATATACCTATTAACATACATATCATGGGCGCTGAGCGTTTAAACGGACGGAAAGGCAAGCAAGTAATGTGGTTAGGTAAAGAGTTAGACATGTCTAAAATCATACGTTGCCTCAGCAAGGCGCCGCCCGGAGGCACATGTTAGACCTGCCTTCGCTCCGTCCAATATGCTAGCCACTAGGCTGCGTCACGTCAAAATGCGAGTGATTAATGCCTACATTCTATCAAGGTTAATCCCACTGGACAAATAATCCCTAGAAGTGTGATCCGTACCGACTTGAAAGAAAACTGGTGTCTCCAATTTACATAAGACCCTTCGGCTCCTAGGCCCCAGACAGGCCATCGAAATTGTTTATCAGCTGAAGAAAAAAAAACAGAAAATTAACAAAATTAAGCTTACTTCGGGCACACGGACACGCCCACAGCGCACTTCTCACGGTTCATTTCTTCAGTGGTTCATCGCTAAGCCGAAAATATTGTTTCAATTTTTCAAACTGTTTTTTTCGTGCTAAAGCCGCTGATGGTATCATCTGAAAATGTTGTTTTCTTTCCATGATCCGCCAGCTTTAACGCCCTTAGTAACGTTGAGCGAAAGTCTTAATGTTTTGTTTCCCCAAACATCATCAGAAAGCACTTCGCTGAGCGGATAATACTGGTGGAGTTACACTCAGCTTAGCTTGGAAAAATATTTCAATAGTTGAATCAAACTGTGAGCATTTGTAATAAAAAAACCGTGCAAAAATCTCAACTGCCCGAAGCCAGTGTGACTATGGAATACCCAAATGGGGTGTGTTTCGAGGCTGAAGGGGTTGTATAGGGAGAAGGGGAAGGTTTGTAAACTAACTGGTTATACAGATCTATTCACCAAAAACAGAAAAGCCATTTCAAGAAACGTTTCTTTTCCGAATGGAGATCTCCCACTATATTTATCACACGGGTAGTGAATCGAAAAGCGGTGCGGCTTTAAAGTAGCGGATCAAATTGCCATTAAATTAAATCCCCGTTGTCAGGGTCACGAGTCACGGCCAGCCGGTGAAACCTTTCGTACATTATTCATAGATGGCAGCTTAGTGCGACCTTACGGAAATAATACCCAAGTGCGACATTCCTTACCCAGCTATTCAATTAGTCACCTCGTAGCGCTTGGATCTGAAGGGAAATAATGTAAGCTATTGATAGGTAACTCAGAGGCGTGCACTCCATAAAGGCACATAAGCACTGCCTACTCTATATATATATGATATTATTGCAAAAAATAAATTCCCAATTTCGAACATATGTAAGTTCAGGTAATCGCACCGCTGCGAGCGCCTCACCGACCGTCATACTATAACGTGTCAAAAGCAGTAACTACATATGCCTAAACCCCGCCAACGTCAGAGTAGATTATTCTATGTTCACTAGAGTACACAAAATATGTATGCATGTACTCGTATGTTGTGAGTCTTGGAAGGACATGGAGAGGTACCTTTGCGAAACGGAGTAGTCGGGATTGTTGACTTTATACTGACTCGATAGAAAGAGACAATGATACATTAATGAATGTTGGATAGCCTATTACCTACCGCCCACATGGAATTCGGACATTTTTGATAAACATATTTGAACACATTAAACAAAACAATGTCAGTACACCATTAAAATGACTTATTAAGTCAAAATATCAGACAAATACTAATAACATGCCTAAAGTTAAGTTTGCCTAAATAATTATGGAAGCTTTTTGTTGATTTTATGTCTTTATATCATTAAAAAAGTGAGAATTTTAAATCTCGGTCAAAAACATTTAAATCTGTTGAAATACCTCTGAAGAGTGATGTTTCATAATCTATGTTTGGTCTTATTTGAACATTCACGCATAGCACATGTCACCATCGTGTTTGATTTATTACTATAACCACTGCAATTATTTTAATCAACACAAATATAGGAAATAACCTCAAAATTCGTTGACTTAAGTTATGCGACTCGATGACGTGAAGCCAGCGCGGACGAAGAACGTCCTTACATACTTAGAAGTGCTGCGATATTATGTGACGACTTTTCTTGTCTCTTTCTCTCTAATGGTATACGACGTAAAAACCCGAAGAAAGTGATTTATCACAAATATGTATAAGTTGGGGAAAAAAATAGCTAGCTTTGTGCGCGTTCAAGTGGATCGTTTGTGTTAGTGTCTAGGCAGTGCTTTTACAGAACAAATGCAATAGCAATCAGTGACATCTGTTGGTGCTTATCTCTATTATGAATTGATCCGCTGTTTTTCCTACTGCCTACCCTGATCGAAAACTTTGTGCACGCCACTGCTCGTAGCGCTTGGATCTGAAGGGAGATAATGTAAAATATCGATTAGTAACTGTACCGTCATATATAGGTTATAGGTTATGGGTTATAAGTTATGGGTTTTATGTTATAGGTTATAGGCTAATCGGTAATAGCTCTATTGTCACCCCTCACCCTTATCATAAAACACCAACAAGTTATAACGGAGCTCTCAATGGTATTATCAGATATCGCAACAATTCTAAATAATGTGATGTTGTATACATAGCCTGTTCAAAAGAAAAGGTGAATTTTGAATTTTCGCGGGCTGTGTACATTCGATTATCGATTTTTTTTGTTATGTTGGTACACGTATGTTTATCATATGTTAGCATTATCAGCCGTTTTGGATCAGTGGTTTGTTTTTGACAACTGGAAAGGTTAGTCACGTTTTTGTGTGTTCTTCGATTTTTTACTTTTTGAAAAAATGGATCAAAGAATAAAATCCATGATTTGTTTTTCCACAACTCCAGGACGCTCATCGTCATTAGCATCTTCTCGGCCTTCTGTAAAGCGCTTGTACCACTTATAAACACTTTTCTGAGACAAAGTAGACTCGCCGAATGCCACAGTTAACATTTTAAGTGTGTTGGAGCACTTTATTCCATTTTTAACGGAAAATTTAATACATATTCTTTGATCCATTTTTTTCAAAAGTAAAAAATCGAAGAACACACAAAAACTTGAATAACCTTTCCAGTTGTCAAAAACAAACCACTAATCCAAAATGGCTGATAATTCTAACATATGATAAACATATGTGTACCAACAAAACAACAACAAAAAATCGATAATCGAATGTACACAGCCCACGAAAATTCAAAATTCACCTTTTCTTTTCAACAGGCCTCGTATATATTATAATATGTAATAAATTAACATCGATGTTGAATATTTAGGTTATTTGAAGTTTATTTGTAGTTTATTTGAAGACACTGCCTAACTTGATTATATTCATTGTTGTTAGCTATGCAGCCGAGGACCGGTAGTGTGATAAGCTGGACTGTGTGGATACAAAAAAATCTAAGAAAGAGTCTCGTTGTTTGTTCGTTAGTTCCTTTTTTGGCCGCCTGCAAGGAAAACAAAACCAAAGTACCTAGTTTACAATATTTTTTCTCATCGGTTTTTTTTCTTCTTCTTTTCACTTCTGTAAATAATCTATTTCATTTGCATTATTTTCATATGTTTTTTTTTAAAATATTGTCATCTTTTAAATAAAAAGTGTTTTTATTTTTTTATTCAGATTCCATAAAAATATCTTTGACTAATAATAATTAAATAAATAATTAAGTTAAAAAGATAGTTTCAAAGGTTTGCCTTAATACTTACTTACTTGTAGCAAGTGAATGAGTTTGTGTATTTAGGAAGTATGTTTACGAGAGACGGAAAGGCTGATAAGGACTGAACGCTGTTGACGCAAATAAGAAATTGTCCAAAGAAGCGAAGCTAGCAGTCCACAATGGAGTGCTAGTACCAACCCTGATGTATGGCAGTGAGGCATGGAACTGACAGAGGAAGGATTAAAGTAGACTGAATGCTGTGGAAATGAGATCCCTGAAGCGTGTTTGCAATAAAACCATGTATGACCGTGTTAAAAATGTGGATATCCGAAAAGAATGCAAGGCAATCTAAATATTCTAGCCGTAAATGACGGCCTGCATTGTTGAGTGGTAAGACGCTCGACTACGAATCCAGAGGTCGCGGGTTTGAACCCGGCGTGCGCAAATATTTTCTATTTAATTAATATGTTTCGTAAAACATTTAATTGATATAAAATAAAATATAGTATATCTGCGGCACGTTCCAGAGTCGTAGATACTCGCCCTGCTGAAAGACTACCATTTAGAATTGAAACATTGCTTGAAATGGCTTTAGCCGTGTTTGGTGATCAGATCTGAATACCCAGGTACTTCCCAACATTTCCCTTCCTCATCTCCTTCCCCTCCGCACTACCTTCTGTCTCACAACATACCCCTATTGGGGATGCCATAGTCTCACCTAGCTCTAGACAGTTGGGAGCAGTTGAGACTTTTGTGCGGTATTGACGTAAAAAAACGATAAAAATGAGTGCGTTAAAAAAACAGTTTAAGTTTTTCAGACAGAAAATTTCTAGACTAAAGCATTTGATTTGAAAAAAATCGATAAACG
The DNA here is from genome assembly GCA_022651775.1 of Drusus annulatus. Lineage (NCBI taxonomy): Eukaryota > Metazoa > Arthropoda > Insecta > Trichoptera > Limnephilidae > Drusus > Drusus annulatus. The sequence continues at coordinate 79,734 of JAGWCC010000764.1, read as the reverse complement.
TGCCCAGACAGCGTCGCGACGCTAAATCTTATCCGACGTTACTAAGACTTCACAATCATCCCTTAAATCACGAGGACTTAACCTTTTTGAACTACGTTCACCCCTGAGGTTTGGGGGATGTCTACAGAGCATAGCAGATGCTTTATACATGTAAGGGATTTAAAATACCTAGTGAAATAAACCGACTGCTAACAAACAAAACGAAAATAAGACCTGGCTACTGCTTTAGACGAGGTGCTTAACGTATAGTCAAGCAAAAGAAAAATAGTAAGCCGTAATTCAATGCAAAATACTTCTAAAAATAATACTTCAGTCAGAAAATAGTGCCGACAGATCTAAGATGAACAGTGAAATTGAAAATTGAATTGAGCTTGAAAACATCGTATGACGGCCTCCGTGATAGGGTGGCAAGACGTTCAACTACGAATCCAGAGGTCGTGGGCTCAAACCCGGTGTGTGCTAATACACATTTAATTAATATAAAATAATATATGGTATATTTTCGAAACGTTCCAGAGTGGTAGATACATTGAGTACCGCCCTGGTGAAAGACCACCATTCAGAAACGTTGCTTGAAATGGCTATAGCCGTGTTTGGTGACCAGATCTGAGTAGCCAGGTACTCCCTTACCTTTTTATTCCCCATCTCCTTCCCCTCCTTACTACCGTCTGTCTCACAACATACCCCAATCGGGGATGCCATATTCTCACTGGCTCCAGATGGTTGGGACTCTTGTGCGGTATTCACTATAAAAATATAAATAAAGTATGATTCTGTTAGACGTGAAAATCAGGTATCAGTTTTTACTTCGTCATTTATTCCGGGTCTCTTCAAGACACGTACTATCAACTTTTTCCTAGAGCCTCTTCTTTAACCCGTTTCACGACGTCTATCAACCGGGCAAAGATAGAGTTCGGTTGTACTCAATACCGAGATGTCACATAAAAACTTGTTAATAAGATTGGTATTCAAAAATTCCAATTTTGGTATGAAAACTTCGGTAATATCAAAACCCGAAATTCTTTTGCGAGGTTAATCTATGTATCATTGAAGTTTATATAAAAACGTTAACAAAGTCAAGATAACTTTGTATTTAAGAGTTACGAAGAATTTATCGTTCTTAAATGAGAAAAAAAAAACATGAAAGGAAAGTCCGATCACGTTTTCCGAAAATGTTTTATAAAACTTTTAGTTATTTCTTAGTTTCGTCTCGAGTTCGAAAAAAGGGATTGAAAATTAGTGAAAGTACTTTCTTACTCTTTGAATTTAATTGGGCTACGATGAAATTGATATAAAACGAAAAACTTGAAAGTACGTGCCCGAAAGTTGTTGATGGGAATTAAGTTTTATCTCCCTAAAATGTATTAATACCCAATCGATATACTTTGAAAGCCAATATTGTCCAGTTTGTATTGGCTACTTATTCAGTTATTCAGGAAAGCCACAGTGTTGAATTTCGTAATATTATATCCGTCTCTTCTGAGAGTAAAGATCAATATTATGTTACTGCGTTGGTAGCAATGGTGTGGGTGAAAATATCGTCGCCGGAAAGGCAAAAGGGCTGAAGCGCCATTTTGAGATGCCTACACCGGAGCACTTTAAAAGTTTTTTGTTTGTTTTACAATTAAATTCAAAAGTACCTGGTTGGATTTTGAAAAAAAAAAATAACCCAGGTAACTCCATGCTCTCACTGAGTTACCTGAAGCGACAAAAAGCTAAACGTCCCAAAATTGGTTCGCACGAGTCAAGCCTTCTCCCAGATGGTAAATATATTTTAGATGGCTGAAGGGCCACACAAGTCTTCAGAAACAAACGAGAGTCAGAGCATTCGATGCAGAAAAAGAAACTGATCAAAACTGCATATTTAACTATTTTTGACCAAAGTGTCGCTTTAAATCCTTTTGCCTTTCCAGTGACGATATATTGAATATGTAAATCCTTGTGTATCCGGCGAGTAGACAGAAGAAATGTAAAATGTACCTTCTGATTCATGCAGTCTTAATATACCAAACGTTTGCTTGTTTTTTTTAACTTTTCACAAACCTATTCGAAACATTTTAAAAAAATCATTTCGCAATTAGTTCTTTGCTTGATGTTTGCTGTAGTGATGGGCGTGGTTGATAATCGAAACACTAAATTAGGTGGAAAAATAAATTTTAATTTTACAACTTGTTTTGTCCAATCTCACTCCTTGGTGACGAGTTTAGAAGAGAAGGCGAAACATCGTCTCGATATTTATTTTTCAACCATTCGATTACTTAATTATAAACAAAAATTATTTCGATTAATATCGTTTTTCTACCTGTATTTCTATGGTACATTCTCAGAATAACTAATTTCATTAATCCCTTCGGAATCGATAAATAGCCAGGATACACCGCCAAACGCGTGCACAGAGTTTGTGTACGATTGACATTTGCCATATGAGAACAAGTTCTTTTCACTACTCGTTTTGGTGTTTGACCGCTCGGCTGTTTCATTACGTGCCGATTTTTGTGTTTCATTTCTCGAACATATTGGCTATCCTCAAGTTAAGTTTTATCTGAGTCAAGTTTACTCCTTCCTCTCGGCACAGCATCACCTCAAAATGATATAAACCTTGAAACCAAGGCCTGGTTGTTTAAACTTCCGTCACGTTCGACATCGTCACAAATCGGCAATCAGCGCCATTTTGGTTTAATGGTAACTGCCTGTTTTAGTCCGTCAGTTTTTTACCGTTGATTAAGCTGTTAAACATCATTAAAATGTATCCAAACTTTGACGGGGCGAGAATTAGTGGTTAAAGGTGACAGTTCAAATGTAAAAAAAAAAAACTGATTGTCAATTCGTGACGACCTCAAATGCCAAAAGCGTATAATCATAAATACAAGGGTTTTTTTCAACCTCCTGAATGTGCTGCAAATTTCTCAAAAACTGCTCGAAACTACGTCTCAACTGGAAACTGCAACGCGCAGGTTTCTAACATGCAAGATACTGGTTGCGTCGACATTGAAAACTGGTTTCTGAGAAATTGGTTCGCATGCGGATCGCCATAGAAATGCACAGGAGAGCAAATAGAGTTGCAAACTGGTTTATTTTAGATGCCCCATGTGCGAAGGGCCTTAGAGTTGCCATGAAAAAGTTATTTTAATTCGATGATTCTTTCGATTATTTATCTAGACTCAACATCGAACTCTTGTATCTCGATTTGTCCATCGCTAGTTCGTTGTGATATAATCAGCCCTAAACCCCTGGGGAGGGGACTTTCCCGAGGCAATAAATATACCGCAGGGGATGTTGGAGAAAGTTGAGGGTTATTGTGCCATTCACAACACACCTTAAATTAGCTACAGCCGCCGATTCACGCCGCGCCAGCGCCACGTAAATCAGGAAACTTTACAGAACGTGGGAGAAAACCAGAACGTCAAGCATTATGCTTGAAATGATTTTAATATTGACGAAAACAATTCAACGGACTTCTTGTACAATACGTGCTGCAATCTAATCTTTTTATTTTTATATTCTTTAAAGGTAGTTAATTTCATAATGCTTTAAAAGAATATTTATTTAATTCGTTTAAAGATGAAAATACCTAATTTCCAAATCAGTTTTCTTTTCCCGGTAGCGTAAAAACGTCCTCATTTACTGCACTTCGGGGTTTTATTTTTCTTCGTTTGTTTCTATTTATAATTTAGTTGTATCTTATATTAACACTTAGTACCTCTTTTTTTAACACTGTATCTCTTATTATGTTATATTGTATTATATTGTTGAATTTATTGTGATTTATGTTAATTTGGTTACTCTGTATTTTGCTGTAACTCATGTATTTCGTAATTTCCACTGTCCCAGAGTGAGTTTTTATAACTCATCGGGATTGCTATGTATGTTAGCAAGATACTAATAATGTATTTACATCTTTACTATACAACATTGTACTAATATATATGTAAAGTAAAGAAGCCCAAGATTGCATAGATAAGTTTATGGGTCTACACATAGATTCTGACAGCTAGTAATATTATATTTTCGTAGAGAGCAATCATTTTGTGGTTTGATATATTTAATGAAAATGAAATAATAACTTTGTAAAAGACCACATTTTTAATTTTAATTTTTATGGCTGACTGTTTTTTCTTAGCCTAAGCATCATCAGGGTATTCATTATTCTTTTATCACCTTCTCAGTTGACGTTTTGCTTCTTTCATTTCATATTATCTGTCTCTTTCTCTCTGTTGCTGTATTATAATTTAAATGTTATTCTTTTGTTTTCTCATTATTCTCTTTTTATATTGTGTTCTCTTTCTGTATGTATGAGTACATATAGACACAACGTATTTTTTCTAGTTTAATTTTGTACCCTGATGAAAATTAAAAATTAATGTTTTTTTTCACTTTAAATAATCTAATGTTTTTTTAAACTTTAAAGCTGTATTGCGTTTTTTTTTCTTCTTGAGCCAACGTAAAAAATGTAGAAATATACGTTTTTTCGCGTAGTATTGATATCGATGTAAATTTTAAACATCTGATGCTAATAGATATCTTTAAAATGATTTGTGTAAAGCAAAACAACCTTTACATTTGGAAAAACTTCAAGTATGACCAGATGATAAAACAAACCGTAAATTTAAAAAATATGGTTTAAGCATCCATCTTGAGTATCCTTTCGGATCAATAATAACTTGTAATAAATAGTGGTAGATTCTCTAAGTAACGCCCTGGTGAAAGACCACCATTCAGAATCGAAACATTGCTTGAAATGGCTTTAGCCGTGTTTGGTGACCAGATCTGAATAGTCAGGTACATCTAAACCTTCCTCTTCCTCATTTACTTCCCCTCTACCTACAGCCTCACAACATACCTCCATTAGGGATGCCATAGTCTCACTGGCTCTAGACGGTTGGGAGCAGTTGGGACTCTTGTGCGGTATTCACTATTAATATTCATTGGTATTCACTAAAAGTTAGGTTTAGTGACCAGTTCTGAATAGCCAGGTTATTTACGATCTTCCTCTTTGCCTTCTTCTTTTCTTCACCCCACTTACATCAGTCTCACAATTTTGACCAAATAGGGATGCCATAATTAAATTAATAGAATCACATTAAAAAAAACGGCGTGCCATCAATAGGAAATTACATAATAAGGTAATAGAGTTAGAGTACCCCAACAAAGCTAAATGCCTAGAGTTTAAAGCAATTTTGAAGGAACTAACAAATTTAACATACATTAAAGTTAGGTTAGCTTGGAGTTTAGTTAATTTGAAGTTCGCATAGTCCAATTAATGCAGTCGGTGTTCTAAAATGTGGATGGGTCCTCTAACAAAAGTTTCTGCTAGTCAAAGCAAATGAATCAACTCCTTCCCTTTGAAGATGTCCCTGTTGAAGCTGGGGGCACTGCTGAACTTTGTGATAGGTCGGAACATTACAGTGTTGCAGTGAAGTAAACCAATTTCCGTAAATGCATAAATGGGTTTCCGATTAAACAAAAGTTCTTTTAATTAATTGAATTGAAAATAGCGGATGACGATACTATTATATTAAATACCGTGTGAGTGCTTTATAGACATCATTGTTTACAGGTCTACAATCTTATTTGTGCAGTTAGAGCGACGCTATTGAAGGTACAAAAACAACAGATTACAAATTATTCGTTCATCTTTTGATCACTTGCGGAAGATAAGTGCCTTTGTCAAATTGAACTATTTTTTAAAATTATTCTATGTCTGTCTAGTGCAGTGTGTTTCAGAGTCAGGTAGCTTGAATGTGATGTTTTCAGTGGCTTGTATTTTTTTTCCGTAAAAATGGGTTTCCGAAAAAAATCTCCCAATCTATATACTATAGTTTGCAAAAACTATTTACTGGTTTACTACATACATATAAAATTTAATTGTATATACATTTAAAGAGAAAATGGAAAAAAAATAATTTTTAAATCATTATAACAGTATCTTCGTATCGGCGACAGTCTGACTTTTGGGTCTTCATCGAAATTTATCATTAATTTTATTGCAAATAAATGAAAAACACATTGCTAGCAAATGGAAGTTAAAGTGTGAAGACATTTAATAACAGGTTTCCAGGAATAAGATTTCCGGAAACCCTTATTTTATAATTAGTAGACAGAATGCAATATGTGTATACCTAACCATTGCAGGAAAAGCACTCTCTTTGTAATTATGTAGATCGTTTAAATACAACGAGGTCGTAAGAACGTAAGAAATGACAAATCCACAGTTACGACATGTAAAATAGGTTTCAACTTATTTACTCCAGGTACAGAGGCTATATAGATTGAGAAATGTTTTGATACCTTAGTAGCGTAGTAGGTGGGGAAATATTTAGAATTTTTGAACGCTTAGGAAATTTTCAGAAAAATTGGACACATTCTTGTCAATTAATTCGGTTTCTAGATATACTGCATGACACACTAGTCTCTGCAGGCGGCCAAAAGAGGAACTAAAAACGCCATGTTTTTTTTGTTATTCGGCTGTCGAAATATTTTCTCTGTTTTTTTTTTTAAATGGTATAAAGCGATCAAAATGGAAAAACCCACGATAATTGATTCTCGAAGCACTATGCTTAAGGCTTTGAAATTAATGGACTGTGAAAAAACCTATGAAAAGCTCCGATAATTCCATTATTAAAAGTTGCCGGCAGTTGAAGTTGTATTGTCAGCTACGCGATGAATTACCCTTGTTGGATTTCAAAATTATAATTTGATAGGTTCTTACCTTCATGTTTTTCATCCAGTTCCTACCTATCACGCCATTTTGCTATTCGATTTTCTTAAACTACATCGGTGAGTGAATGGTTTCCCATTTTATTTTCATTCCAATAATTTTTCCACCAGCTACAATTAGACACTTCCATCAAGAAGTATAGTTAATCGTTTACAGTCCACTATTTTCCGAATTCATCTTTTTCTGAAGCAGAAAACACTTTCGGTGTTTAATCGCAGCTTCGGATCCAACAACCCTAATGAAGAGCATATTGTGTTTAATTCATCAATCATTGGTAATTGTATTTTAGTTGACTTCCTAATAATTTTGAAGAGTGATTTGCAATTACCAGTTGTATTTTTTTAAAAATGTTTTCATTGTATAAATTGTTCTTAAATTTTTAACTTAAATTGGCATATTCCGATAGTAAGAATAAAATGTTCAAGTCAAATAAAAAACACGGAATTATTTTCGCTTGTAACCCAATATCTATTATGGCAACACCGCCAACTACATAGTTAGGTGTGTTTATCCGAAGAAGGATTGCGAGTAGGTAAAGAAGAGTCTTATGACGATGTTCGCAGAGGATTATAAGTCTTAGAAGCTGAAATTAATACGAAAAGTTCTTTGCTATTCCAAGCTCTTTCATCCATGGTAGAAAGCAGATATAATATATCGTGGGACTTATTGCAGTTGGAGATTTGAAAGAGGAGCGTTTATTTGCGAGGATGTGGGCGGAAACTGCTCATACACGTGGGATGAGAGAGGATTATGGCGAAATCTCTCCAGTGGATTCTATTTACAGAACACTACAGTCTATAACTTCTTAGACGAGATGCTTAAATAAACCCTCTGGTTCCCCAAGAGATTCAATTACATATATTACCAATTCTGCAAACAAATGTGCACTGATTAGTCTAGGATTATGAGATTAACCTAAGAATAAGGAATTTTCTCGTCTGGGAATCTTGTGCCTAAACAGATCGTTATCCTATATGATACAGGCCTACGAGAATTTTAGAGTCAATATTTGTTTAAGTTTCTACAAATAAAATATGTTGCTATTTTAAAATAGGAATCTTCCATTCTGAATTGAGTAAATAATAATTACTAACCTACTTCGTGAAATACAATGGCAAAAAATAATATTTTATATTAAAAAGCAATTGTAGTTTTTTCAACACGAAATAAAAAACATGTTTAATTTATTTTATACGCCTACTGAACTTTAAAACTCAAAATTGCTGCCTTCTTAAGATAAAAAAAACAACACAATAAGCTTCGTAGATATGTACGACAATTACACTTGTTGAAATATATCATATTGTAGAAATTTTGAACAGTGCCAGGGAATATTTCTGCCTCTTCCTGTGTCAACTGTGGTTAGAGGTGCATTAATAAGGGCTGCCTTTTGCCACTATAGAGCTTTTTTGTGTATATGTTTAAATACAAGTGCTTTAAGTGAAATTTTGTTGACTGTGTTTTGTTAGCAATCTTTTATTTAAGCCCACTCACCAAGGTTATGGGAGAGAATAAGATGGAATCAGGATGGAGACGAAGGGGGTCTGTACTGGGGGTCTAGCGGCCAAGGTTGGAAATGAAATGATTCGGGTTTGAATCTTATTTGGAATAAAATCTTTTGGCTAAATCTATTGTGTGTTTTCCGAGTGGAGGAATTTTAAAGCCCGTGTGATGCTGTTCCTGACAAAGCAGGGACTTTTGGTGAATTGTCGAAGCAATGCATTCTGAAATGATTCAAATCTTTTTGTATTTGATGTGGCCCATATGGATGAGGCATATAAAAGTTTTGGTCAGATTGTCGATGTGCAAATGAGTAGTTTATTTTTGAGGTTCAGTTTACTAAAACCTGTTGTAGCTGATTAGGGAGTATTGTGCGTTTGCTATCCGTCTCACTTTCGCAAGAATTTCGATTGGCACTTTTTTGCCATGCTATGATTTTGTCGAAATTTTGTTGAAATAAGTGTAGAAACCTTCCCCTTCCTCATCTCCTTCCCCTCCCCACTACCTTCAGCCTCACCACATACCCCGATTGGGGATGCCATACTCTCACTAGCTCTAGACGGTTGGGAGCAGTTGAGACTCTTGTGCGGTATTAACGTAAAAAAAAGAATAGTTCAAATATAATGATTGTACTGATAAAATATATTTTTGAAATTTAATTATAAGTAGACACTACGAATATCTACAAGGAAAACTTAAATAGGGCTAAAGTTATATGGTAACTAGGATATTCATCCTTAGGAGTGTGAAAATGAGAGAAAAATAAGGGGTTAAAAGTTACGAGTATCTACCTTGCGCATTACGAGCATATCGCAAAACAGATGAGAAAATTTACCGAGAATACAAACAATAAAACACGACCTTCCAGGGTTGCCAAATATTTAAAACAGCGATTTAAAAGGAAAAAAAACTCTTATTTAATTGAACACTTTATTAATAAGCCCTTATATCCCACTAAATTCATAGTACAATTTCTTAAATGACTTATATTTTATTAATTTACCATTATCTTGGCATTTTTTTCAGCAAGGAATCATTGCCCTTCTTTCCGCCAAGAAGTTGTTATCAAGATTCTTAATTGAAAAACGTATAAAATTCCATTTTAAAACGAACACTATACCTGCGATAGGTGAATGAATTAAACCATCGTTGAATGTACAGAACAAATTTTCCACGATTTCAATATTTGCTCAAACAACGATCGTTGTTGGCCGTTCTCTTTCGTTCAAAGAACAACGATACATCGTTGCTTGGTATTCAAAGGGATAAATTAAAAAAATCTTTCAAAAGTTGTATTTAGAGAAACATGGAGTATTATTTAAAAAATAATTATAAAGATAAATTTAGGATAATAACTTTATTAAAAAAACGCTGTTACATTTTGGAAATATTTCTGCAAATAAGAAAAGTCGAGATTACAGATTCTAAGTCCAAAAAATCCCACCGAGATCTGGCAACTGTGGAGTGGCCAGATCTACCCTTACTAATAATATTCCACTCGAGGTGGGGTAGTATTTCAGCACAGCCTGTGCTAACGGCAAATTTATACCTTGTTTTTCAGTCCCACCATTTCGCCAGTCGAATGTCGGGACGTCCAAAGTGGGAATATTAGAATTTCGCTTCGCTTTTTTTGGTGGCGTTAGTTAAAATGGCACCCAACATGAAAGCCCTCGAGTCAATCGACGGTTCACTTTTATTGACCGTTGGAAAGCAATCAACGGCCGGCCGTTGTTGTAATTCCCTCTGGAATTTTGGAGTTGCAGATTTTTTTGAAAGAATTGTTTACATCGTCTTATCTTGCTCATTTATCAAACTGATGACCTTTGTTGTAGAGCAGTAAGGTCCTTGGCTCTGGACCAAAAGGTTGCGGGTTCAAACGAAACCACTTCAACGAAGGTCGGGACACTGAATCACGTTGATAATATAAACATGTTTTAAGGTAGAATAGCTAAAATGTAATTCCACAGGAGGATTTATATACATGGGAGACTAACTTGGTTCAGTGTCCTGGCCTGGATTGATATGGTTTTGATTAAAATAATTCAGAAAAGTGATAATAAAAAAAGTCTCTTTTTACAGACTTATAGATTGTTTATAAGTTGTATTGATCTAGTGAGAGCAACATCCAAACAATTGTAATTCGAAACATTGATTGAATACCAAGGTGTTTCCCAATCTTCCTTTTCCCCTTTCACTCACATACCTCCGTCAGTATAACAATAAACCTGACGGCATCTGTGGTCGAGCGATTGCGACGCTCGACTACGAATCCAGAGGTCACGGGTTCAAATCTCGGCCTGAGCAAATATGTGTAATTTTACATTTAATTCATATAAACTATTATATACTATATTTGTGGCACATTTCAGAGTGGTAGATACTCATATAATTCAAATACACTTTTCTCGGTTAATATTTCGGTAAATTTATTTATCGAATTAAACACCATAAGAACAAACAGACGGCCCTGGTAGTGACCAGATCTGAATAGCAAGGTACTTTCCAACCTTCCTTTTCCCTCTCTTTCTCCTCCCCACTACTTTCAGCCTCACAACATGTCCCAATTGGGGATGCCATAGTCTATTTGCGGCACGTTGTAGATACTCCAAGTATCGCCCTGGTGAATGACCACCGTTCAGAATCGAAACGTTGATTGAAATGGCTTTAGCCGTGTTTGGTGACCAGATCTGAATAGTCAGGTACTTCCCGACCTTCTTCTTCATCATCTCCTTATCCTCCCCACTAACTTCAGCCTTACAACATACCCCAATTGGGGATGCCATCGTCTCACTGGCTCTAGACGTTGGGAGCAGTTAGGACTCTTATGCGGTATTCAAAAATCAAAAAAATATAAACTTCTCAATTGGGGATGCCATAGTTCCACTGGCTCTAGAATGATGGGACTCCTGTGCAGTATGACATAAATGATGGTGTCTAGTAAAAATACACAATTTTCGACCAACTTCTTCACGTTAATGCTATTCGTATGGGAATAACCGATTTACGAATGAATTACCCGTTTCCCGCAGAAACGGGTTAAGATCTTTTATCCGTTGAAAAATAAATATGATTTTTATTTCCATGGGAATTCGATCTCATAAAAAAAAGCTAAAATGTAGGTGGAAATCGGAAAGGGCGAATATGCTTAACACGGAAATTCGGTTGGCAGGATACATATAATAATATATAAAAACAGATATGTTGAAAAACAATAATATTTTATTCACAGTTCTCCTCACTAGGGATTTCTGTTCAGAGGGGGACTGTAGGTTGCTGCGTTGGTGTCACTGGTTCTACGATTACTTCATAATCTTTATATTTTCCTCGTCTTCATGGTTATTGATCCACATTTTTATGTTGCTCTTGAACATTTGCATCTCGGAGGCATCTCTAATATGATTTGGAAGAGCGTTATATAATTTGGCAGCATGGAACTTGTGGTTTTTCTGTCCAAAAGATGTGTTCAATCTTGGAATGTTGATTTTATTTAAGGTTTTTGTTCCTGTAGTGTGAGTGTGTTGGTCAGTAAGGTACTCACTCTTTCTTTTAAAATTAATTAGAGCATTTTTTGTGTATATTTTTGTGATGTTGGGAACATTTAATTTTTTAAACAATTCTTTTGACGGAGTTCTTATAGGATTGTTTTTATAATACTTTTTTGTGCTTTCACGAGCTGCTTCATATGGGTGTTTGAGGCAGATCCCCATCCAATAATTCCATATTCTATACGTGATTGGCAAAGCGTATAGTAGACTTTATACAGAATATGTTTGTATGTACCCGCACAAGAATCCCAATGAGGCAGTGGTACTATCGAATTCCTAATTTGGGCATGTTGTGAGGCTGAAGGGAATTGAAGAGGAAGGAGATGGAAAAGAATGATATTCGGAAATACCTGGATATTCAGATCTGGTCACTAATTGCGGCTGAAGCCATTGCAAGCAGCGTTTTGATTCTGAATGGTACCATTTCACATGGGCGATGCTATCACTATTTTGTAGAGTGTTGTATTTACACGAAATACGCTATAAATAATAACACATTTTATAACAAAAAATAGTTTTTCGAATTTGCATCATAAACTGTAGCGTTTTTTTTTTAAATATTTACCTTTTTCAATTTACTTTTAGGTATCTCAACAGTACTCACACAGATGCATTGCTTGCATGCAGAATATTTCTAGCTTTTTATTCAACTTCGGGAAAAATTAATTCCAGTGAAAATGAAAAAAGTTCATTTTTAATATGTATTATAATTTAAAAAACCTTCTCTTATATTCAAATTCAAACAACGTAGATACAAAAAAATAGTTGGCGTAAGCAAAACAAACAGCTGTTTCTCAGTGACGTTTCGAAAGGACATCGAGGTTGAATGTGTATACATATGCACCAATATACACACAATGCTAAGTGTGTGTCGTTTGGATCAAATCTAATTGTACAATCCATAATTCAAACCTCTTCTTATTAATTATAATCCTAATTTCTTCTGAAGCGATTTGCACTGAAATGTATAGATTTATACGTGACACAAAAGGGAAGAAATTGTACTCATAAAAGCAGCGATTTAATTTTTTTTATTGATCGGTTAGTAGCTGATTCCGACCCGGGCGTCGTGGGTTCAATTCCTCTACTGGATAAATCCTCCATCATTGCACAAGCAACATCTTTCACTTATTATGATGGCAGTAGGAGTTTTTCAAATATTGCCCGGTTATTCGTAACCCGTGAACGTTTGACTTTCTTAAGAAAAAAGAAAAAATCTCCCGAAAGTGGAATTCGTGAAGGCACTCTTATTCCATTTCAGGAATCAGTTTAAATTTTTAAAACGGAATTTTTTTGGATATAGATTTACAAAGCCTTGGTATTAAATGGATTGGGAATGCAATTAACTCTTAAAGTATAGAATTCAAGAAAGTATTGTCATATTCCCTGGCTCTATGCACCGGCAGACAGAAGATGAATGTAGTTTCTAGAAGTATTTCCATTTGTTATATCCACAACCCAGACAAGAATACCCTCATTTGTCGTACTGTAAAAAGAAGGAGATGAATAATTTCGCAATATAGACGCCGTCTGTGATTTCTGAGAAATATATTATTGTGATTCTCAGGCATAAATTGAAGAAAATTCTTTTTGGGTGCCATTTTAGATTCTGGCTGCAGTAGACATCTCTGCTTGATTTTGGATTCAATTCAGTTCGAAGTGTGAAAATATACGAGTATTGCTTTAGAATTGTTCGTTCGCTTGAAAAGTGTTTTGGTCAGTACGTTTTGAATAATAACCGTAAACGATTTTTAACCGCATTCGTTTTTTATAAACATTTGTAATATTTTCGGCACGATCTAGAGTGGTAAACACTCTAAATATCGTCCCGGTGAAAGACCGCCAATATTGGAACGTTAAAAAATTAGTAATAGCCGTGTAGTGACCAGATTTGAATAGCCAATCTTCCTATTTTCCATACTCTTTTCCTTCCCACTACCTTCAGCTTCACAACATACCCCAATCAGGTATTCCATAGTCCCACTGGCTCTAGACGGTTGGGAGCAGTTTGGACTTGAGCGGTATTCACATAAAAATATACAAAAATATAAATGTATGGGTATATTTAAATCTATATTTTATTTATTTATGTATATATATTTTATTTATTTAAGAAAGACAAACGTTCCCAGGCTACGAATAACCTGACAATATTTGAAAAACTCCTACAGCCATCATAATAAGCGGAAAATTTTGTTTGTGCAAAGATGGAGGACTTAGCCAGCAGAGGAATTGAACGCACGACGCCCAGGTGGGAATTCGACGCGTTTTTCCACTCAGCTACCGACCGGTCTAAAATAATTCAATTGAATAGTAAAAAAATCAATGTAAGGAGATATTTCAATGGGAATTAACTTATTAAATAATGTCAATTACTTTCAAAGAGAAATGCGAAACGTTGCTTGAAATGGCTTCTCCGTTCCTTCTGTCGATAGTAATCAAGAAGTTACTTAGCTTTGATTTCTCATCAATGAAGTACGCACCCATGGGAATCTTTAAAAAAATAATTGAAGGACATTAAACTGTCAGATCTTTAGTTTTTGATCGCAGTTTCAGATGCTTATATTATGAAATATCTAAACTTTCATAGGTCACAAAAGGCTTTCCTAAGCCATTAAAAAATGCAAATTCTTAAGCTCCTTGCAACATATATTTTTTTGTTATTCTGTAAAAACAAAGTTTCTCAGTTTTCATCTTGTCAAGTCAAGAACATCCCGTTATTCCCTCGTGTGTACGTGCGTACATACGTACGACCGTGAACGTTTCAAAATTGTAACCGATTGATGTGTTGAGAAAATTATTAAATTAATAAAGAATCTTTTCTGATTCAGACAAGCCTTAAAATAAATTATAAGTAAATTATATTGTTTAACATCTCTAATGATTTTTCAGGGGTAACCACTAGTTAAACAATATAGTTTCCTTGTGCGTACGGACGAGGGTGACATTTTCAAAATTGGAACTGATGTATGTGTTAAAAAAATTAAAAAATTATGAAAATCATCTTTTCAAATACAGGCAAGCGATTAAGTACCTACGTATTGTAAACAAAATAGTCTCTGTGTAATATTTCTTAATTCTGTTTTAACAATATCTCCAAGTTTTCATTATTGAATGTTGAATAAAATTTATAAGTTGCTTATTAATCATTAGTTACTTTTATTAATTCGTTATTGGTTTTACTTATTTATTTATAAACTAAGCGGCTATTGTTCAATTATAAAAAAATACATAACACGAAATGGGGAAACGAAGAACAAAAGAGAAAGAATAGCACATCCATAATATTATAATGAAGCAATGACAAAAATATGAATAAATATATACAAATATACATAATCAAGAACATTTAATTCAAAAGCAAAGTAAGGTCAAGTCAAAGTTTTGTGAGAGTCGTAAAGAATAACAAAAATCATTTAGACTGGTACCAAAAATTTCAAGACCATGGCTTGAGTTAACAAGTCTCGACATTCTGGACAGTGAAGAATGATACCCATAATTAGTAGAGTGATGATTGGGGAACAGCAATTCATTGTTTCTAAGTCTGCAAGGAATGTTGAACTGGATGAGTTTGCAACAAAGAAGGTGAGTCAAATATACAATTAATAATTTTGAAAATGCAAATTAAATCAAAGTCTTTTTTTCCATCAAGGTAAGTCAAGTTACGTCCCATGATTTTTCACGGGTAATAAACAACTACTATGCTAATAAAAATGTACTTTTGAAATACCTTTTTTTCAAACTTCGCAGAATCTAAGAAATCAAATGCGGAGATAAACACGCCGAAGTTCATTCCAGTGATATTCCATTTTTCTGTTTGCTCGGTGACGATATTGGAAAAATCTCATTGACTACACGGGAAACATCAAAAATATTCCCAGAAACGTTCTCCCGTCTCGGAGATTAAGGGTGTTTTTTCAGAGCCTGACCGGAAATTGTTATCAGTTTATTCCATGGGTGAATCAATAACAGAGAAAAATATTTCGGAAACATATCCGACTTTTATATGATTTAAAAATATATTATTATGATGATATTTTTTTAATAATGCCTGCTTTATTTATTTTTTATTAAGAGTCCCAACTGCTCCCAACCGTCTAGAGCCAGTGAAACTATGGCATCCCCGATTGGGGTATGTTGTGAGGCCGAGGGTAGTGGGGAGGGGAAGGAGATGATGAAGAGGAAGGTTGAGAAGTACCTAGAAACACGGCTAAAGCCACTTCAAGCAAATTTTTCTAAACTGAATGGTGGTCTTTCACCAGGGCGATACTTAGAGTATATACCACTCTGGAACGTACCGCAAGTAAAGTATATATTGTTTTATATTAATTAAAAATGTTATGACGCATTTTAATAAAATTAAATGTTTTTACGCACGCCGGGTTTGAACCCGCGACCTCTAGAGTCGTAGTCGAGAATCTTACCACTCGCCCACGGAAGCCGTCACATTAGACATCGTCAATGATAAATCAATGAGTAGTGCCATTTGGTTTTTTTTAAAAAATATTTTGACGTTGAAAATGTTTACGACGTTTACGTCGATTGTAGGTCCGTTAGAGCTTTTGAACAAATGTGATCAACTGACAAGCATAACAGCATAAGTTTTATGCTTTGCGGATAATCACAATTTGATTAAAAGCTGAAATGGATCAATAATCAGCGTTTAGTGGTGAGTGTCAAATTTAAAAATCAAAATTAAAAACAAAATGGCGCCAATCGTTAAATTGCGAAGAAAGTTTAAAAAACCTCAAACTAAGTAGTTTATTTATCTAATATTTTTGTAGTTTTCACAATCTTGAAATTACCTTAGGATTTGATTTATAGACAGATTTTGTTCGTACGAAACAAACGGTAGGTAAGTATTTAAAAAAAATTATCTAATATATTTTTTTAAATTGTTTAAATGTTCAAGCATCTCCCTGCTAGATAATCGGCCGCGTAGTGTATTCACGGGCTAATGTATCGGAACGCCAAACGATTACATAAATAAAAATCTATGGCATAGAAATAATGTAAATATATCGACAGTTGAAACGACCCGCCGAACACAATAAGCAAAAATCTGTGAAACATACGATACTGGTAAATTTAAATAAAGCAAATAACTAGATACTATACAAGGGTTCCAACCTTGAAGGAACAATATATGGAGGGATAGCTAATTTGTTTTACCCAACCCAACCGAAATTGTAATAAATCACTTTTTCCGAGTTTTTACATCGTACACCATGAGAGAGAAAGAGACAAAAAAAATCTTGGACCGCTTCTATATACTGTCGCAATGATCTTAAGCTGGCTATCTTCGCTGGTTAACGGCGGTACTCCGCCCACATTTTTTACTATGCCACTAAACTTGACACAACTAAACGGTTTTTTAGGTTAGATGCTATATTTTTGTTGATAACAATACTGTGAAAAAGTGGCTATACGAATACACAAAAACATTATGTCTATATGTGATATGAATGGATGTATAAATACCGTAGCCTTAGTCTTAGCCACGCCCAGGTGCGCCGAGTCATGTTAAAATCATCAAAAACAAGTTCAAAACTGACTTCACTGCCTTGGCTTGGGCTACCTCTAGTATACTCTAAGGTTCCAACTTTCCGGAGGCAATAAGATTGTGGCACCCCTTACTTGGAAAATATGGTCAGACTGAAGTAACCTTGCAGAAACAATGTATGGAGAGAGAGCTAATTATTTTTACCACAAACTTGTGATAAATCACTTTCTCCGGGTTTTTACGTCGTACACCATGAGAGACAAAGAAACAGCAAAAATAACACACCGCTTTTATGTACTGTAAGTATGATCTTGGTCTCCCGCGTCTCCGGGGACTCCGCCCACATGTTTTCATATGCGACTAAACTCGACACAACTTAACGGTTTTTTAGGTTATATAATTTTTTTTTTTTCAATGAAAATTCTGTGAAAAAGTGGTTATACGAATTAACAAAAACACTGTGTCGACATGTGCCATGAATGGATTATAAATACCCAAGCCCTAGTTATAGCCACGCCCAGGTCTGCCGAATCCGGCAAAAATCATCAAAAACTGACTACACTGCCTTGGATAGGTATCACTCTATATACTCTAAGGAAGTAACAGTAAAGTAGCGAAAACATAAGGAGTGGGGAGGGTGAGGAGCTTGAAGTAACAATATATGAAGAGAGAGCTAATTATTTTTACCCAACCTATACAAATTTGAAATAAATCACTTTCTCCGGGTTTTTACGTCGTACACCATGAAAAAGAAAGAGACAGCAAAATCTCCCAAATTATCACACCGCTAGAATGTTCTTCGTGTCCTGCGTCTCCGTTTACTACGCCCACACGTTTTGATACGCGAAATAAATTAACATAACTCAACGGTTTTTTTAATCTTTTTGTCGCTTCAGGTAACTCAGTGAGAGCATTGAGTTTTAGAACTTTTTTTATCAAAATCCAACCAGGTACTGAATACTTATGAATTTTATTGTAAAACAAAAAAGCTTTTAAGTGCTCTGGTGTAAACTTCCCAAAATGGCGCTTTAGCCCCATAAAATATTAGTGGTTTATCGTATGCCTTGTTGTCATTTAAATACATTTTCGTTTACCACTCACCTAATTCCACTTCCATGTCTTTTTACATCGACTCTTTCAAATTAAAGTGACATTTCACGTTAACGGTCCAGTAATCCCCTTTGTAATCCTGTTTTCAGAAAGAAGCTTTTCAGATTCAATCGGAATACTTTCCACCACTTTTTTTTAACATTTTTATAACCTTTATGCTGTAGTACATATTTCAAAAAGGTTTTTATTGAAAAATAAAGGAATACGAATTTAATATAATACGCGGTAAACAAGATGGCAGGTAAATTGCTTCATTCGCAAGTATAACTATTCAGAAGATTTTAAATTGCCGAAAATGCTATTTGACGCTCGTATCTCTCGAAATATTTATTTTTAAAGTATAATGAATGAATTTCTGAAAAAGATTCGAAATCAGTAAATACTTTGGGTAATTTACATCCAGTAATTATACTTTTATTATAAACTAGTTTTTACCCTTGAAAAAATCACAGAATGTAACTTTATTGCCAAGAAAAGTTATTAGTTCCATTTCAAATGTAGAATAATGTCTGCTTAAATACATTATAGATAGGTGCCTTGAGTAAAAATAAATAGAGAGAGAGAGAGAGAGCTAATACTTTTTACCCAACCTATACAAATTTGCGATAAATAACTTTCTCCGGGATTTTACGTCGTACACCATGAGAAAGAAAGAGACAACAAAATTTCCCAAATGATCACATTGCTTTAAAGTATTGTTAGAATGTTTTTCGTGGCCCGCGACTCCGCCTACATGTTTTGATACGCGAAATAAATTAACATAACTCAACGGTTTATTAGGTTACATGCCATATATTTTTTTATAACAATACTGTGAAAAAGTGGTTGTACGAATAAAAAAACAACATGTCGACATGTGCGATGAATGGATGTATAAATACCCTAGCCCTAGTCCTAGTCACGCCCAGGTCTAGCCGAGTCCGGCAAAACTCATCAAAACTGACTACAGCAGCGCTACCTCTTATATATTATTGCTCTGAGTTAGGAACTTTATTAGGTAGGTACAATGAACTTACACCGGTTGAATGTGAAAATAAATACATTTAAAACAATTAAATTAATTAATATGTTACCCGTTGTGCGCTTTATCCCATCTTTCACTAATAAAAAAACGAATGGCAAACCCGATTTAAGCAAATTTATGTCGACTTACTGCCAGTCGGTTATCTTTCTCATACTTATGTGTTATTACGTTCACTATCTCACACTCTCTAATGGCGTTTAAAATTTTAGGGAAACAATGGAGAGATTGGTTGTATTTTCTAAAATAATAAATAATTTCCGCGAAATTGTAAATGAAATGTTATTCGTTAGCTTTAAGTAGTCTTTGCAGTGTAATTGAAGCACGGTCTCATCACACACGAGGACATTTTGACAATTATTTTTGTAATTTGCTTAGATATAGTAGACGACCTCAAGCGACGCGTGACAGTTTAGTTTGAATCGGCAAAATCACTGAGCACACCAATTAGCGTGGTTTTTGGTTGCCACTTTGAGAACTCTACAACGTGTCTATGCTAGGTAGGGATTCGAAAAGATTATTTAAAAAAAAATGATAATTACAATTGACCAGTTCCAAATTTGAAAGTTCACACTCTTACGTACTCACAATGGAAATGATTTATAGTTTGTTAAAAAATAATACCGGTCGGTAGCTGAGTGGACAAACGCGTCGGATTCTCAACCGGGCGTCGTGCGTTCAATTCCTATGCTGGCTAAGTCCTCCATCATTGCACAAGCAACATCTTCCACTTCTTATGATGGCAGTAGAAGTTTTTTTTTTAAATATTGTCAGGTTATGTTTGTCTTTCTTTCAAAAAAATGTATCGCTCGTTTATTTTAGTCTCGACTTTAAATGATCATTATAATTGAAAAACAAAATGTTTTGAATTTATTATTGGTATTTAGTAAGCCACACAACTGTTTTGACTTTTCTTATTCTCAAATAGTTGCTCTTAAGGGTCAGCACCCAAGAATGATACTAAACGTTACTTTGTAGCATTCTTTTGCAAGCAATACTACAAATGATTTATCTTCAATTTTTTTTATGGGGAGTTAGAAAAATGTCTAAGGTTTCCAGTGAATACAATTTTTTAACTGTAATAATTTAAACTCTGTGAAAAATATACTAAAATTTCAGTAAACAGTGCAGTTTTAAAACCAGCAAAGGCATTTTTTAACCGTTTCACCTAAAATTCTAGTATGCATTTCATTTAAAATTTAAAAG
Organism: Drusus annulatus; assembly: GCA_022651775.1. Classification (NCBI taxonomy): domain Eukaryota; kingdom Metazoa; phylum Arthropoda; class Insecta; order Trichoptera; family Limnephilidae; genus Drusus; species Drusus annulatus. Next base: position 59,131 of record JAGWCC010000764.1, on the reverse strand, counting down.
ATTTCTATTTAAGAATTGTGTTCACAAGAAGAAATCTTAAGCGTTTTTCTGTATAGAATTAACAGATAATTGATTTGTAGTTTTGCTTGTACTAGAAAGCCAAAAGTGTGTATTTTTGGATGCTGACCCATAAATACAATTTATCAGCCGAGACCGTTGACAAATATTACTGTAAAATATTACATAAGAAGTTAAGAAGAACAAACTTAATTATTACAATTCCATTTGAAGTTCTGAGGCCTTAAAAGATTTTGTTTCTAAAATGGCCGATTATTATCAATCGCCAAAATTCCTCAGGACGGGAAGAAACTTTGGAAGTGATAGCAGAAAGTGATAACAATATTATACAGGGAAAGTTTTCTTAAAGCTTACGTAATACGATCAAGAATTTGGGAATATCGATCAGGCTATATTTAATATTTCGAATGATGTAGCGTCTTTCCATAGAATGAAATTGTATATATCGTCGCCGGAAAAGCAAGTCTTCAGTACCTGGTTGGATTTTGAAAAAAAAACTCGATGCTCTCTGAGTTACCTGAAGCGACAAAAAGTTAAAAGTCCCAAACTTGTGTCGTTGATTCAAGCCTTCTCCCAAATGGTAAATATATTTTAGATGGCTGAAAGGCCATAAAAGTCTTCAGGATCAAACGAGAGTCAGAGCATTCAACGCAGAAAAAATAACTGATTAAAACTGCATATTTAACTCATTTCCCTTTTGACCCCGTTTGCCTTTCCAACGACGATAGAGTGGGATTTAAAAGCCTGAATTTTTGTCCATCCGTGATTCAAAACGGTTCGTTTATGTTTTATTTATTCTTCTGTAAAGCGTGGGTACCTGGTCACCGGTTGGGTTGTTTGAAACTGTCGACAATATTGATATAATAACAATAAATTCATCGATTAACGTTATTTTTTTAAATATCGGTTTCCGTTAATCGCTAATTCAAGGCCCATCCCATCGAATTATGATCAGCCGTAAAGCATAAAGATCGTGTTATGTTTGTCAACTGACCACAATTTAGTTAAAAACTGAAACGGGAAAAGATTAGGAGCTTAACGTGAACCTTTCAAATGTTGTTGAATTGTGACGATGTCAAATTTGACGAAGGTTTGAAACACCCCAACCTTAATTGTAATGTTCTTGTGGTTTGTTTAAAAGGTAATTTTGAAGTACGCTTCTTTTATAGCTTTCTGGGGCTAATCTTGTAGAATTTATGTCACTGGAAACAGCTTACACACAGTTTTTCTGGGTGAAAATAGAACAGCCTGGCGCCTCTGGTGTCGCATCCCGTTCTCTCTGTATTCTGTTTCGGGTTAAAATTCGCTAGCGTAAATGTCCTTATCGCTAAGGGCAAGTGACGTTGGAGGAATTCAAAATTAAGCTTTGGGACTTAACTAAGCTCGTGCGTATTCAGATCCCGGCGGTTTTCCATAAATCTATAATACCAGTAGTTATTCCCCGGCTTCGTAGGAGTTTCAACATCTTTTAACAAATTGAATAATCGATAATCGTGTAACAAACAGTATAACGACGTGTCGTATGTGTCATTTTTCGAAGCTACATAGCTCACGAATTAATTGACGTTGCCAGCTGAAAATAATTGCGTTGGTCTAGAAATACCAGACAGAAAAAGCTGTGCTCATCTCATGTCGCCTGAAGTCACCTTTTGAGAGATGTGTCTTCTACCTAGTTTTCTTCAATATCTGTATATTTTCTTCATTTTTTGGTTTTTATTTATAAAATAAGACTGTATTTTACTCCTAACGTCATAAAAGAAATTTGAAATTTTCCACTATCAAAACGATTGAAGAAAATTGGTTGATTACCAATATTAGACGACAATTGTATTCGAGCGGTTAAGATCCTCGACTGCAAATCGAGAGGTCACGGGTTCATTTCCCGGCTTGCGCAGATACATTTTATTTAATTTCTTTGTGTTATTTCACATTTAATTAACATAAAATAATAAATTTATATTTGCGGCATGTTCCAGAGTGGTAGATACTCTCAGTATCGCCCTGGTGAAAGACCACTATTCAGAATCGAAACGTTGCTTAAAATGGCTTTAGCCATGTTTAGTGACTAGATCTGAATATCCAGGTTCCAATACTTCTTAGCCTTTCTCTTCCCCATCTCCTTCCCCTCCCCACTCCCTCACAACATATTCCAATTAGGGATGCCATATTCCCACTGGCTTCAGGCAGTCTGGATCAGTTTCAGAGATTCTTGTACGGTTTGTGTAAAATGTACATGTTCGATAATAATCGACATGATTCTAATATTTCAGAATCTCACTGTCAAATATAACAATCAAATCCCATTTTATAGTATTGTCAAATAATGTATCTTTTCTCAATATTAAAACTTTGTAGCTTTTTCTTGGATTTGTTTCAGTGGGTACAAATAACTTTTAAATTGCAAAGTTTATGAATTTATTTTAGGGAAAAACTACGACAGAAATCAAAATAATGCTTTTATAAGTTTTATAAAGTCATGGTTTCGAGTAGTTGATAAATAATCCCAATGCATAATTTGCTTAATCAATAAGCCATAATATACATATAAAGAAGTCAAGCAAAATACAATAAAAAATCCTTAGTAAATAAAGATGCATTCCATAAAGTCGTTGATAGATTCAAAGTGAACACTAACTAAAATTGAATGATTGTGTTGGCAGCCATATTTTATTAAGGAGAGTTTATCTCTCCAAAAACCTTTTTATTTCCCTACCTTGTTAAGGAAACAGTCTCTAATAAAGACGTTTTCATTTAGGCATTGTTCAGAAGATTTTAAATTGCTGAAAACGTTATTCAACGCCCTAATCTCTCGAAACATTTTCTTTTTAAGTTTAACGAATGAATTTCTGAAATAGAATCGCAATCAGAAAACATTTATTTTGCGAGTTATCACATGATACTATATCGTCGCTGGAAAAGCAAAGAAGCTTAAGCGACCCTTTGGTCAAAAATGAGTTAAACATGCAGTTTGATCAGTTTTTTTTTCTAAATTGATTCTGAAGACTTTTGTGGCCCTTCAGCCATCTAAAATATATTTATCATTTGAGAAAAGGCTTGACTAAAACTACACAGGTTTGGGACTTTTTATTTGCTTTTTGGTCGCTTTAACTAACCCAGTGAAAGCTTTAAGTTACCTGAGTAAACTTTTTTTTTCAAAATCCAACCAGGTACTAAAGACTTATGAATTTTATTGTAAAAAAAAAAAAAACTTAAAAGTGCTTTTGTGTAAACTTCCTTAAATAGCGCTTCAGCACTTTTGCCTTTCCGGCGACGATATTATAATTCAAAGCAGTATGATGAGGCATATTGGCCGGCCACATCAACACTACACATACATTTATTATAATTATGTATTAGGTTGGTTTTTTTTTAACTTCTTTTCACATGTTGGTCGTGCTACTTAGAATTTCGGTCCAAACTGAAAACTTACCTTTTCAGACTCTCATATCCTTAAATTCATTAAAAGAATCTCAACATAATCTGTCTCTCGACGAATCACCTTTAGATATGAAAATTTTAACCAAATCCTGTACTGTACGACAAATTCAGAAAGTCCGTTTTTTAATCTCGCTCCCATGCCCTAAATCAGAAAAAATAAATAAAATAAAAATAAATAAATAAAAATCATTGAAAAAAAATTAATTAAAAATGAAAATTTCAAGTTAATAAGTGTGTCTATCTGATAGGACCTGCCAGGTGAGTATGTTTATGTATATTTTATTATTTAAATAGAAATTAATTTGTAATAATAGAAAATAAGATCTGTACAGCGCCCTTGATATACAAATCATCCAAATATTATTATTATTTCCTATTTCGCCTGTTGTAAAATCAATACTTAGACAACAATTATCTCGGTTTGAAACATCCACCCACGTAGAAGGTTTTCCATAGACTTTCATCACTATTCAAAATTCTATAAGCTCTGCGTCTTCTTTGAAAAATATCATCGGAAGAATCAGAGTCGGTTACGGCGGCACTTTATACTGGATCAGATGCATATTCTCTCCTCTTCAATAGTACAGGAACTTCAAGAATATTATTTCTTCAATATAGTCTATCAACTGTCTCACATAGTATTGATCTTCACTACTCTCAAATGAATTTTTATTTAGTTTTATGTTTTTGGCTTTTGACCCTTTCGACACTTTTCGCTTTTTTTTAGACACGATGGGATAGGAGATTATTTCACTTATGCACAATCAAGTTATAGAAAATATAAATCACAATTAATCCAGTCAACGAGTCTTTACACAAAAACAAACACGATAAAGCGCAGCTGGAAATAAGATGTTGACGATAGCGCATGACTGAGGTGAGAGACATCCGGTGAGGCGCGACATAGCAGGTATAGGTCTCTCATCTCAAGTTGAGGCAAGCACAGTACTCACACAGATGCATAGCTTACATACAGCGTGTTTTGTTTTAAACTTCAATAAAAATTAAACAATTAATAATTATTTCTCACGTCAGAGATCGAAGCCAAAGGGTGTTGAAGTCAGTTATATAATTTTCTTGTTTACATTGGAATGGAAAGGGTTTTAGGAGTATCTACCATCTGGATTAATTGACATCAGTTTCAAATTTGAAAATTTCCCACTCGTACAGACGTATTTACTCCCAATGAAAATTATAGTTAATGAGAGAAAAAAAAGGGTAGTTCGCTATTTTAGTGTCGAATTGAGAAGATAAAATGTCTGCTTTATATAAAAAATGTATTTTAAAAGATACCGTTTTGTAAAAAAATATCAACATAGCCAAATCTTGGAAACACTATTTGATTTTGTCGTGATTTTTTTCTTGAAGGGTGTCAAAATTTGATGAATTATTATTTGAAGACAAATTAGCAAACTTTAAAAAAAAATTCCTAGCGTTTGCCAGAAGTGAAAATCTGTTTGTATGACGCGAAGCATTTCAACAGTTTCTTTCTGCCTGAAATTTCAAGTTCGAAAAAAAATAATTATGAGTTGTTAAGCTTTAAAATACCAATTAATGTTGCAATATGAGACAGGCCATCGTAATGTTTGTTCAATATTTTTCACCAGACAAAAATGGATGAATAGTTTTAAAATTCTGAATGATTTGTAGATTCTAGAGTTCATGGTTATTTGTAATGGTGCATGTGTAAAAGTTTTTTCATGTGAAGAATTTTGTCCCAGTGTACGTGGGAATAAATCTTTAGGGAAATAACAGGTTGTTTGAAACCGAAATGTTTTTAGTTTTTTTTTTAAAATATATATTATACACATTCTTCTTCAAAATAAAGCATTCTATTTCGACAGCAGCTTTTAAATGGACATCCGTCGATCACACATTAAAACACGATTAAATTTGAATAATATTCCATATGACAACGTAAACGTTGACGTAAATTCCAAATATGAATTGTAATCCACACCCCTGGCACGTGGCATTCCACGGAACAAAGGCTAGTCTGGCTGGGGTGATTTGTTTACGGTTGAAAGTTTTGAAGGCTTTCAGGGCTATTCAAGGCTGTGAAAGGCGGAGGGCTATCCTGACGCAAGGGTCATCCCTTGTCATCCTTCGAATTACCTGTGATTGGTACAAATATATGTCAAGTCTGACGTTTATCGAGATATTATTGTGCCAATATAGTCCTATCGTCAATATTGTCGTAATTTTTCATTTCATGTTTAAGCCTAGTGTTATTGGAAAATGGGACTTGTAAAATACTTTCGAATAGCAATAATAATAACCATGACGTTTTTTTCGCTTCGTTGTTGGGAAGTACTCAAAGAGACATCGTAAATAGGTACTTAAAAAAACGAATGATAGTAAAATGCTGGTTTTTCAAGTCATATTGAATCCCGTGATTTTTCACGGGTAACAACTAGTATAATATCCTAAAATAATAACTGAATGTCATTAAAATGTAATACCTAACAAAGATGCTACCAATTTGAACGTCGTAAAGATGTAATTCTTTTACCTTTTTGTTTTTTTCTTTTTCTTTGAAATTCTTTCAATACATTCTCTTTCCCGGAATGAATTCGTTACAATTAATTAATCAGTTAATCAGTTAATCAGTTATTTATTATTTTAAAAACATTACAAAATTTTTATTTCAAATTGAGAGTACATATATTATTGGGTAGTTATTTTACTCTTTCGACTTTTGATTCTTAAACCGTATTTTTGCACAGGATTTTTTAAAACAGTTTTACTTCCTTTCTAATATTTTTTTGCATTTCATCATTTTTCATTGGAGTATTGGCAATATATTCACGCACTGAAGAGATGTACCGATATAAATAATACGTGAGCGTGTCTGTGTGCCCTAAGTCAAATTTATCTTACTTCGTACATTTGCGCTTCAGCAACGCGTCACCCGGAATGGAAGGCTCCAAATTCTCTTGTATAAGACTGGGTCTGAATCAAGGTGAAGAATTTTGTTATGCCGGTTTTACTTGTTGCGTGATAGCTGTTTCGGCATGCTAAACTATTATCAAACTGTGTTCAGGCCACGGCAGCGTTGCAGGTCAAAAAAAGTCACAAAGAAAATCCCAAGAAATGCAAAAAAAATCCTAGATTTTATACATTCGTATTATGCTAAAAATCTCGCATTTTTGAGGTTTTGATTTTGTACAGTGGATGGTGGGGTGGAGAAGGGATATTCACACCGAAACCAAAATCACCTTAGATTTGATCAAAAACTTATTTTCTATCCTGGAACTTGCTGTTTCTCCATAAATCTACTAATTATGGGTATCATTCTCCACTGTCCAGAATGTCGAGACTTGTTAACTCAAGCTATGGTCTTGAAATCTTGGGTACCAGTCTAAATGATTTTTGTCATTCTTTACGACTCTACCAAAACTTTGACTTGACCTTGGCTTTGACTTGAATGTTCTTTCTTATGTATATTTTGTCCTTTTTTTGTCATCGCTTCATTTAATATTATTTATGTGCTGTTCTTTCTCTGTCGCTCTTTTTCCCATTTCGGGTTACGTATTTTTTTTTGTAATTGGACAATAGTCCGTTTGTTTATAAATAAATCTAGAAGGAATCCCTACGCGGCAACGCCGGGCCACGCACAGTTGGCTTATTATTATTAATAATAAACAATACATTAATTAATATTGTTAATTTCCAGGCCCACCTTCATGCGTATTTTACATGCAATTAAATTTTTAGCTTTCAATCAATAAAAGCTCTCAGAATTACGAAATTTGAATTATTGGGCCATGATCGTCGACAGTTTAAACCCCAGTATCTAATTAAGGTTTCAAGTTAAATCAAGGCAGTGTTCTTGACACCAATTTAGGAGTAGACAACCCACTTCACATTACAACGATAAGTGTGAAGCTCGACTCGGGAGTAATGGGCCAGAAAACAGTTTGTTTGAAAGTTCTCTCGACGTGAATCAATATTAAGAAGTTGGTTCATTATTATGATGCTTCTTGGGTGATAAAACCTTTTGTTAGCCAATATTTGTCATACAAAGTTGTACCACCTAAGAAATAATATTGAAACAATATCTTAACTATAAAGCAGAAAATGTGTGCTGTGACAACGAAAATTCTTGAACTCTTAGCTCTGGCGCAGGGAGATTTACACAGTTTTGTCTGTCTGGAATTTCTATGTCAACTGTGTCGGACGCACTGAGCCGCGCTAATTAAAATATATGATAAGTTTTATGTAAATTAATTCCCTTCAGGCTAAAACTTTTTTTCCTTCCTCATCGGCTTATTGCGTCATTATGACGTCATAGATAAGCCGGTGGTGCGAACGGAGCCAGTGTAGGCCAACTGAGTGCGCACCCACGAGTCTCCGCGGCCGACCAATCACGGCCCGACCCGGTGAGACCTAGACTAAATTTAACATGTAAAATTGACCTTGTGAACCTTATTGCGGGTGTCAGACTGGTAGCACAAACCAATAAACTATGCCATTGTGACAGCCTGATCTCCCGCTACATGTTAGTTGTTAATTAATGCATGTAGCATTTAAGATGAACACGTAATTAGGATTATAAACCCCAAAACGCGGACATGATAAATTTGTTATACTTTATATCTTTGATTGCGATTCTAATACGGGAGATCGGGAAAAAGGAGATGAAAATCTCCCATACAAAACTCCCACACCCCGGCATCGCGCTTCTCGGTAATTCAAATATTACGCAAAAACGAGATGAAATTAGATCACCAGCACCCTCTGCCAGCGTCACCTACCTTGACTTTACTTCGCTCTCGACATCGCCTTCAACTTGACTCCTGCCTTTCTTTTGACCATCGCCTGGACCGCCTGACTACCCCTCTCTCTGGACCAGAGCCGCCGCAGCATCTTTACTTGGAGACAGAAACCCCGCAGTCAAACCCTAGTCGATCTTATCCATACTTGAAGCGCTTCGTGGATTGGGACCGCCACCTATACGAGTACAGTTTACTTGTGTGCCTTGATACGTCGGGTACAGTCAACTAAGGTACGTACTACGTTATACATAAAAGCCGTTAAAAATAAATATTGAAAAATGCGTAGGCTCTTTCTCAAGTGTCATTTTTCAAAGCATAATTATTTTAATGTGTCCCATTTTCACAGCCAATGTAAAAAGAAAAACAAAACTCTGCGGTTTATTTTAATTGATGGATTATATTTATTATTGGAGGATAATGGAATTGGGGCAAGAACATCGGAAGAAGAATTGCGGCGTTTTGAGATTGATTGGTGGTTAGATGAAACAATGTGATGCGGAAATGATACAATATATTTAATTAGAAGGAAACGATATTCGGGATAGAAGAGATATAAGTACATCATATGTAGTTGTATTAAAATAGCTTGTTTAATTGTGTTTAATTAAGAAAGCAATTTAATTATGTAATCATTTTAATATTTTTATCGTCTGCGATTTATAACAAATAAATAATAAAGAAATTAAATGCAGGGCACAAAATTAAACTAAACAAAACAAATAAAGTGTGCGGTTATAAATACACACAGGGGGAAAACAAAATACAAAATAACAGAACAATGAGAAAGCAATAGAATGACATTTAAATTGTAACAAAAGAACAAAGAGAAAGAGACAGATAATATGAAATGAAAGAGGCAAAACGACAACTGAGAATGGGACAATTTTTTTGAGTTTACAGGAAATATTCCTTATATTGGACTACTCAATGACGTTACATATATAGACACGTTATAGCCTTAGAATATTAACACAAAATGTGGCAAGCAAAACACACACGTTACCAGTAAATTCATCATTCAAATATCGGTCATGTATGACAAAGATAGACGTTCATAGAATATATGTGTATGAACGAAACAGATCCGAAGTTCGGACTGCGTTCCATACTTGCTTGTAATGTTGAAACGACCTAAAGCGACGCGTGACCGTTTAGTACTAAACACCGATTACACCAACTAGCGTGATTATTGCTTGCCACTTTGAGAGCGCTACAACGTGTCTATTTATATATGTAACGCCATTGGGACTACTGGACAAATTTACCTGATTATTAAGAATATGACTATTAATTTTAATGGCTTTTTTATTTCTAGTGCTTCTAAATTATTTAATATGTTGTCAAGAATATGAGCACCGGTGCTTTTATTGAAGGTATAATATTAATCAATAATACTTAAAAACTAAAAACAGATTTGAATTATTGCTCTTTTAACTGTCACTAACTAGCTGGTAGATATTAATAGTAGTTACTCTTATGAAACAGATTTTAATGATAAATAACATTTAGCCCCTTTTTATGTATACTGTCAACTACTCAAAAATCATTTGTATTTTTTTATCTATTGGTAAGTCTGAAAGAAAAGGTCCTAGACTGTTCGCGCGACGAGTCGTTTTTGTCTTCAACTCAATAAGTGCCTCTATGTGTTTGTTACTTAGAAATAATTATATGATATTTATTCATGTTATAAAATCAGTGGTTCTATCGACTGGTTGCTGTCGGATCTCCACTACATCTTCGTTGGAAGGCTTCGTAGTCATTATTCATCGGCCTGGGGTATTGTTAATTTTAATTTCGTTTCGGGTTTTGGCTTATTTAGAGTCCGCCTTTGCTAGAATACAGTTAAATTCAGTAAATTAACTTTTAAATGCGCCCACAATGAGATTAAAGCATTTCTTCGAAGCGACGATTCATTTTCTAAAACATAAGCTTTCTACAGCAAAAGAGAACTTATTTGTATTTATATTTTCCCTTGCGTATCCTTCCATCTCCCGAATATTTGAAGCGGTGTAATAAGTGCCTTTTCAGGTTATTTAACGAACTGTGTACATAAGTTTTTTTCTGACTGAGCTAGTAACTGAGATTACGTAAGTTTTTTTTAGTTATTTTTGGATTTATACAGCATAACCTATACATATTCAAATTCCGTATTAAACAAAGACAATTACACAAGCAACATTTTCCGCTTATTATGATGATTGTAGAAGTTTTTCAAATATTGTCAGCTTATTCGTAACCCGGTAATGTTTGTCTTTCTTTATAAAAATGTAAAAAAATAATACGTATGTGCTTTACTTAAATTGAGGAAGCATTTAAATAAATGCTTTCCTACAATTAGCCACAAATGTGGCTAATTTTTTATTCATAACTTTGATGTGGTGAAGTACAAAAGAAACTTCGAATTAGACGGCTTAAAATCAATGCATTTAAAAATAATTTTGGAAAAAAATGGCTTCAAATTACATCTTTTTCGTGAAAGTAAAAGAGAAAGACTGTACGAAAATGCAGTACGTCTCTAGTATTTTATGGATTTCAGAATATCGTTGGGCTACAAAACTGACGTTTACTTTTTGTTCTTCTTGTTCTCAGTCGACGATAAAAGTGATGAATTGCTCCACGAGAAAGAAGGTTAATCAATTTCCCTCTGAAGGCCTCGCATTCAAAAATATTCCGAACATTTTCCCGAAAAGACCTGACATTATCGCCTACGCAGAGTTCTTAAATTTCCCATTGCTATGCGATTTATCGGGTAGTTTTCAATGGGGACTCGGGAAATAGGGTAAATACAGGATTTTTATTTTTGATTTGAATATTTCCTTGTCGACACTACCTTCAAGAGTACTTATTGACTCAAAAAAATTTAGCTTTTGAATATTTGACGAAACAACGTGTGGTAGGGAGATAAAAAAAAAAACTATGAACTAAGGAAAAGCTTTACCTTGACGTTGAGAAAGGCGTGAGCCAATATTCGCTCGGGACTCGAAGAAACCGACAGAAAGCTCATAAATCAACAGACGTTTCCGAGTGGGCATCCACTCGGCCGCTTTGGAGGCATTGTGATCAACAATTTTGCCTCCCACGTTATTACCGTTTGAAGAGCTGTCAATAGAAGGGCTTCCAAAACTGAAGCGATTCCGTCAGCAGAACATGTGGCATAAATGAAAGAAAGCCAACCACCGGTCGTAGAGACGGTGAGATATGTACGTATGTAGTGTATGTACCACATTGCTATAATTAGAACAAATCTCCAATTTGTTAAAATGCTTTGTCGTCTCTTTACCGACATTATGTACATCACTAAGGATAATTTTATGGTATACAAATTTGCTTCCGTCGTTTTCCTATAGATAACTTAAGGGGTAAGAAGTGGTCGAAAAAAAATTGGCAAGAATTGAATTGGGAGTGACTTAACAAGTAATTTCAAAACTCTTAAAAGCCATGGGAATAATTCAGAAGCAAGAAAATTAGGTGCCGTACGAGTTGATACCGAGAGATATAAACGGCGTTTGTTTTCTTGTGAACAGTTGCTTAAAAGGCAAAGACGGAAGATATTTCCACATCGTATTGTAACTGGGGACGAAAAATAGGTTCATTACGATAACCCCAAACGCAGAAAATCATGGGAATTTCCCGGCCATGCTTCCACGTCAACGGCCAAACCGTATATTCACGGTTCCAAGGCCATGCTCTGTATTTGGTGGGACCAGCTCGGCGTAGTGTGTTATGAGCTGTTAAAACCGACTGAAACAATCACAAACAATCGTTATAGAACGCAATTAATGCGTTTGAGCCGAGCATTGAAAATTAAAGGACTGGAATACTCGTACAACGAAAGACACGACAAAGTGATTTTGCAGCATGACAATGCTCGACCCCGTGTCGCGAAAATGGTCAAGACATATTTGGAAACGTTGAAATGGGAAATTCCTACCCCATCCGCCGTATTCTCCAGACGTTGTTCTTTCTGACTTTCGCTTGTTTCGATTAATGGCACACCATTTTTTTTTACTTATGAAGACGTATAAAATTGGATCGATTTGTGAAATGCTTCAAAAGTTTACCAGTTTTTTCAACGCGGGATTCGTACGCTGCCCGAAAGATGAGAAAAAGTAGTGGCCAGCGATGGACCATACTTTGAATCATAAATGTATAACCAGTTTTGTGCAATAAAACCTCGAATTTCGGAAAAAAACGGCGAAAGCAAAGTTGTACATCACCTAATACATAGTTTTTAGAAAATTTGTTTTTTTTCCAATTTTTATATTTGTACTATTGCTATTGAGCTTTTCAAATTAAATAAATGTCTTTCAGATAAAATCCTACTTGCTTCGGGCACACAATAAAAAGTGAATAAAACATTTGGATTATCTGCCTCCTTCTTACAGCTTCCTTCTTCGTCCGACACACTATAATCCAATTAAAGAAGGCTACGAAAGCCAAGGTTTTACCATAACGGGCTCTTAAGAAAAACAACAAAAGATTCATTTGGCACCGAAGAAGTTACATTTCCCAGGCTTGGGCATCATTTTAAAGTCTACTTGTGTGAATTTAGTACATATTATATCCATTCATTAATTATTCATATTAACTCCACAGGTTAATTTTTCATATTAACCGCCCTGTGTCATATTTGGGGATGTTAATTGATTTACGAAGTCCGATTTTTCCACATTGAAAGCCTCAGCCTCATCGCCTATTGTTTTAGGTCTGTAAAAACCTTTTTCGTTGAACTCGTAAATCCACTGTAATCGCTCACCGCCGAAAACATTCTCAATTCCTACGCATTCTGTGGTTTTTGAGGGGCAAAAGGGATGTGAAATTTTATTGTTGTTTGACGCTTTCGAATAGTTCAATAAGGATACATAGTGAACTTAGGTTTTGAAGAAACCAATGTTGTAGGACGGAGCAAACACAAAAGCCGGTAATTTCATAGCCGAGCTGTTTAGCGCAAGAAGGAATAGATGAAGTGAATCCACTTGCGGAAAATGTAATTATTTAAAACACTTTCAGAACAATTACACTTAAGGCTCAGCACCCAAAATGGCGCTGAATTTATCTGTAAATTCTACATGGGCAGTAAGGAAAATGTCTAAGGTTTCCAGTGAATATTTTTTTTTTTTGCTGTAAACATTTCAATTCAATGAAATACATTCGTAAAAGGTGCAGTTTGAAAACCAGCGTGGCCATTTTCGAAAGTTTTCTCCAAAATTCCACTATGCATTTCATAAATAATTTAAAAGATTATCGTTTAAAAATTATATTATTTGGAAACCTCAAACATTTACCTTGCTATTTTTATAAAATAAACAGATAAATCATTTGTAGTATAGCTTGTATTAGAAAACTAGAAAGTGTGTATTTTTGTACCGCACAAAAGTCCCAGCTGCTCCCAACCGTCCAGAGCCAGTGGGCAGTGGTATCCCCAATTGAAGTATGTTGTGAGGCTGAAGGTAGTGCGGACGGGAAGGAGATGGAAAAGAAGAAGGTTGAGATGTACCTAACTATTCAGATCTCTTCACCAAACACGGCTACAGCCATTTCAAGCAACGTTTCAATTCTGAATGGTGGTCTTTCCTCAGGGCGATACTTAGAGTATCTACCACTGTGGAACGTGCCGCAAATATACTACTTATTATTTTCTATGAATTAAATGTATTATGACACATATTATATATTTATACAATGAACGAATTTTGCACTATAAACTACAGTCTCTGTCAGCCAGACGTAAACTTTCTGAAATATTAATTTTACACAAAATTATGCATTTGTCAATTGATGCACCAAACATTTTATCCCAAATTAACATCAACATTAAGACAATCAACAAGGAAGGTAAACGATATTTTCAATATTAGAGCCTACCACACAAATGCGGGATATTTTTCTCCTTTGCCGCGGACACTAAGAAACTACAACAAAATTCACTGCACAAGCAATGTAGACATTTTTACTGACACGATAAATCAATTTTAAAAAAAACTGTTAATCAAATCAAGCTGATATTGTAATGATGCCCTTTAGTTAGACCGGTTATATCTTGAAGTAACAATATATGGAGGGAGAGCTAATAATTTTTACCCAACCTATACTAAATATGCGATAAATCACTTTCTCCGGGTTTTCTCGTCGTACACCATGAGAGGAAAAGAGACAACAAATATAATACACCGCTTCCATGTACTGTAACGATGATCTTGGTCTCCTGGGTCACCGCGGGACTCCACCCACATTTTTTTTATTATGCCACTAAACATGACACAACTAAACGGTTTTTTAGGTTATATGCTATATTTTCGTTGAAAACAATACTGTGAAAAAGTGATTATGCGAATAAACAAAAACATTTTGTCGATATGTGCTATGAATGGATGTATAAATACCCTAGTCTTGGTCTTAGACACGCCCAGGTCTGCCGAGTCCGGTAAAAATCATCAAAAACTGACTACACTGGCTTGGATAGGTACCACTCTATGTACTCTAAGGGTTATATGAAGCACCAAATACCAAACGGCGAATGGGCATCTCTTCTGTACAGGTGCCAATAATCCATTTATTTTTGTTCTACCATGAATAATATTATTCATTTGCTTTTGTTTTTTATTAATTTATTTTTGGATTTTTCATAAACTTTTAAATGATCACCTACTGTTGTTAAATATTCTAATTAAATAACCACTCGTGTAAATGTGTTTTGGGTATCATGCCTATTAAATAAAATGTAATAAAAAAAAAAATTTTTTGACCCCGCGACCTCTGGATTCGTAGTCGACTGTCTTAACCACTCGACCACAGAGTCCATCTGTAATCACGTAATCCTAAATGTGTTTTTGTGTGGGCTAACTCTAATTACGCGACCTATGCTCGTAAGTACGTTACCCATCTAATGAAAGCACGAATAAATAAATAAATTGCAGCTGGATGTAAATTAGAATGTGTCGTTTGTTTGAAGTGCATGGATTAACTCCCGCCCTTCTGTTTCACAAATTCCGCCTTCCTTCGTTCTTCGCCGCTCTAAAATTCTAAGGACTTTATTACCAGGGTCTCCGAAGCGCCCTTTGTTCAATCGGGAGAGGAATTTTCTCCCCGGATTTCAGGTGAGTGTTCGAGATCGATCTGGATTACCTGTTATTGAGAGGAAATATTTTACTTGGAGCGAATAGAATATTCACTGTGTGTACGAAAGCATTCGTGGAGAATAATTCGAGGTGGTTTTGGGAAGGATTTTACGAATGATATACAGATTACAGGTGTGTCTATTTTTTTGAACATTGTTATGACTACATACTCGTACATACAAATAGAATCAAGAAAGGGACGCTTAGTTGGTTTGGACATGTATAGCGAATGGACAATGAGGTAATTTTAGCTACAGCTTTAGGTATTTACATTGTTTTATGGCAAATTCAGCCATGGCTTTTAAGTTTTGACGGCCTCCGTAGTCGAGTGGTAAGACGCTCGGCTACGAATACAAAGGTCACGGGTTTCAAACCCGGCGTGCGCCAATTATTTGTATTTAAATATTATGTGTCATAGCACATTTAATTCATATAAAATAATATTTAGTATATTTTGCGGCACGTTCCAGAGTGGTAGATACTACTAGTACGCTTACATCAGCCTTGCCTTCTTTCACTGGATGTCTACGAAATCTATGTATTTAAAATACACCTCGTTCGTTGGTTAGTTCCGACTTAGTGTCCGCCTGCAGAGATACGTGTGTTAAGCTGTGGATTTATTTTGGGTCTTCTCATTTCACATTGAAAATGTGAAATTAATCCAATGCCAAAAGGAGTTCGTTGATAGTAATAATAATAATACTTGGTTAATGATTTTTTATTCCACTATTTTTTTATTTAAGAGCTGACCGGTTTCACCTTATGACGGACATCTTCAGAGATGAAACCGGTCAGGTTTTAAATAAAAAATAGTGGAATAACGTTTAAAAAAAATGGTATTATTGAAATCATTAAAATGGAGTTCCACACGAATTAACAGTTTCAAAATTAGAAATAATAATACTTGGTTGATTTATATAGCGCCATTTTTGTAAAATATTACCACAGGGGCTCTTAACAAAACTTTTTTTTTTATAGTTAAAACCGCAAAAGAATTCCAACTGCTCCCAACCCTCTAGAGCCAGTGTGACTGTGGCATCCCCAATAGGGGTATGTTGTGAGGCTGAAGGTAGTGGGGAGGGGAAGGATATGGAAAAGAGGAAGGTTGAGAAGTACTTGGCTATTCAGATCTGGCCACCAAACTCGGCTAGAGCCATTTCAAGCAACGCTTCGATTCTGAATGGTGGTCTTTCACCAGGGCGATACTTAGAGTATTTACCACTCTGGAAAGTGCCGCAAATATAGTTAACATAAATTATAATTAACCTATTTTGTCAAATAATACACATAAATTTAATTTAATTTATTTGCGCACGCCGGACCGTGAATCCGCGATCTCTGGATTCGTAGTCGAAAATATTAACCGCTCGGTCACGGAGGTCGTCAGTGTTATCACCTTTTCATTGATAGGTGGTTAGTAGCTGAGTGAACAAATACGTCAGATTCCCACCCAGCCGTCGCGGGTTCAATTCTCTGCTAGCTTAGCCCTTCATCATTACAAAATAAAAAAATTCCGCTTATAATGATGGTTGTAAGAGTTTTTAAAATACTATCAGGTTATTCGTAGTCTGGGAATAATTGACTCAACCAACTAACTAACTAATCTTTACGCCGGTTCTGCGCAGAAGTAGGCGGAGAGGATAGACCACATTACAAATCTGTCTTGGCAAACACTCCTTGCTTCATTCCATTCATACACGTCGCATACATACTCTTATGAGAGAATCACGATTTAAATTCTACCCATCGATTACAAAAAGTTCAAAATTCACGTCTCAATAAGTAAACTAAACTTACTAAATATAATCAATAGGTGCCTATTGGTAAAGTTTATATCTGCGTGAAGGCAACTTTTATGAATTCATTTCAACAGAATGTGACTAATAAAAAGTTGACAGCACGAACCAGCCGCACAACGCAGCCGGGTGTTTATTTTCAAAGAGATTTCCAGACTGGAAAATGGTTGATGTTTTCACATGAACTAGGCGGGGGGGTGGGTTCTGGCGGTGTTGTGCCATCAATCATCTCTGACATCTACATACACACCACTGCAATATAACCAGGCATATGGTGGAACATATACAAGGCATTTGCAATATGTATGTGCCTGCGAATATGCGAGTAGAAACAAGGCTCTTTAGGACAAACTGTTAGGCTGGGCTTTCGATGCTTAAAAAAAAAAAGTATTTTATTTGTTGAACTTCGACAGTAAACTTAAATCATGTAAATAAGTCGTTTCCATGTGGCTTAATCGCTGTTTGAAAATAGCCTTGAACGCCGAAACAGCTGTCACTAAAAATAAAAACTAAAACTAGCAAACCAAAATAAAAATAATACAATTTTTTTTTTTCGAAGATAGGCAAACATTCCCGGGTTACGAATAACCTGACAATATTTTAAAAACTCTTACTACCATCCTAATAAGCGGAAGATGTTGCTTGTGCAATGATGGAGGACTTAGCCAGCAGATGAATTGAACCCACGACGCCCAGGTGGGAATCCGACGCGTTTTCCACTCAGCTACCGACCGGTCTAAAATTATTAAATTGAATAATAAAAGTTACAATGTAAGGATTTTAAAAAAATATATTGAAATGGGAATTAACTTATTAAAACAATATAATAAACTTTCAAAGAGATATGCGAAACGTTGCTTGAAATGGCTTTAGCCGTGTTTGGTGGCTAGATCTGAATAGCTAAGTACTTCTCAACCTTCCTCTTACCCATCTCCTTCCCCTTCTCAATACTTTCAACCTCATAGCATACCCCGATTGGGGATGCCATAGTCCCACTGGTCCCAGACGGTTGGGAGCAGTCGGGACTCTTGTGCGGTATTAACTATAAAAAAGAAGAAGTCAGATAAAATTAAAAGAAAAAGTTGCGACCGGGATTCGAACCCGGAACCTCTACTCTTTCATAGATCTAAAATTGAAAAGAAGAAAAAAAAATTATATATATTTTTTAAAAGGTTTCGGTAGCCCAATTGGCAGAGACGTAACGCATTTTTTAAAATTATTCACTGGCGGAATCGCTTTTCCTCCTTTTGAGGATTCTCCTTTCCTCCTTCCGCGGAAAAGTGACATTGCATATTCGTTGAATAGATTCATCCCTCGCACCGCTACAGCCTTACCCGAGTAATGCTTTTCTACGAAATTTCACACATTTTACAGATAAATTGCGAAAACACATTGTTCGTTTATAAAACAAAACGCCATCCGAGGTTCCGCTTTATATCCAAAATCGAAAAGAGGCTTCGATGACCCAGCCTAACATGTTTGTGAGAGTATGGAGCACGTCGTATGTATGGGAGAATATGATGCGAGGCATACAATATATTATTCTCTTGTGGGTAAGTGAGCTGTATGTATTGTGACATTGAGGGTGGGCGGTTTCAGCGGGGGGTAAACGCGTGAAATAGGGTAAGACGTGGATTAAAGCCTTGATTGTTTTATTAACTTAAAATAAATTATATTATTATTGGTGTTCCGTAATACGATATTACAAGTTTGGTAAACAAATAACGTCTAAATATTTTCTTGTGGGTGTAAATAAGTTATCACCCGACAATTTATGTGGTTAATATTTTGATGTGTGGGTTTTATTTATTAGAATTGATGTATTCTAACAGCCTCTGTGTTAGAGCAGTGTGCTCCTTGTCTATGAACCCATAGGTCACGGGTTCAAATTCAACACTAATGCTTTTACAAACATTTGTTTTATCTACGTTCTTTTTTTAGGGGAATATTTCGGTGATTTAATAAAACAAATTTGTAACTTTATTCCACTTTTATTATTTTGACTGGACCGGTTTCAGCCTATGACGGCCATCTTCAGACTAGTACAAGTGTTTGTTAACCTACGGCTTATATACTATTTTTAAGGAAGTGTTAGGGGTAGTAAACAATGATTTTACTTTAATTATATTCATCAGTATTGTTGCATGATTTTAATAGTTACAGGGTAAAAGTTACTTTTAATTTATTGGTATTACTATTTTATATATCTATCTGGAATATTTATTTATTTTATTTAATATTTAACGGTCCAGTCAAAATAATAAAAGTGGAATAAAGTTACAAATTTGTTTTACTAAATCATTAAAATGGAATTCCACCACGAATTAACAGTTTCAAAATTAGAATATTTCGGTGCTGGAAAGGTAAAGGGGCTGAAGCGACACTTTGGTCGAAAATGAGTTAAATATGCAGTTTTTGATCACATTTTTTTTCTGCGTCGAATTCTCTGACTCTCGTTTGACTGTGAAGAATTTTGTGGCCCTTCTTCGTATATCATAAATGTAACAAATAATTTACTCAACTTTCATGGAATTCAATTCCCTTACTTGTGCATTTATGGCATTACTCAAATTGCTTTTTCAGTAGTATTTAGAGTATTGATAGGACAATGGAGGAGTCAGAAGTAATACAAGGCTGTGTGATAGTGTGGGAAGAGATTTATGGGTATCAGGGAAGCGCTCGACTCAAATCAATAAATACGTTTTGTGTTTTCCGAGGGCTGATGGGGACAAAATTGCGGATTGTGACCGAAAAATTCAAATACATTTTTTTTATGAAAATGAAATAATAACTTGGTATAAGAACACAGACTTTATTTTTATTTTTATGACCGACTGGTTTCACTTCGCCTAAGCATCATCAGGGTACAAAATTAACTATACAGAAGGAGAACACAATATAAAAAGAAAGAAGAGAGAAAACAAAATAATTTAACTTAAATTATATCAAAATAACAGAGAGAAATAGACGGATAATATGAAATAATAGAGGCAAAACGTCAACTGAGAATGTGATAAAAGAATAATGTGGAATTTAATGAGTTTACGGGAAATAAAAAAAAAATAACTGATTATTAAGACTATTAATTTTGACTTTCTTCATTTCTAGTGCTTCTAAATTATGTACTCTGTTGCCATGACCATTTTTGTGGAGAATATAAGCACTGATGCTTTATTGAATGTGTATGATCTTTTTCAATGAGATGATTGGCGAATTCTGAAAAGCCGTGGATATTTAAACATCTAAGATTAAAATAAAACTGTGGTTATATGCAAAGTTATTATTTAATTTTCATTAAATATATAAAACCACAAAGTGATTGTTTTCTACGAAAATATTATTCAAAAAATATATATATATTTTCAGTGCTTTTTTGCTTTGGATATTCTTACTCTGAAATTTCACAATAGATTTAAATGCCCTAAGCCAGTGTTATAGCATATTTGTTTAGGGAATGTTGTGAGACTTGAAGAAGTCAGAGACTGGAAGGGGAAGAAGATGGTTGAAGTGTAACTTGAAATTTATATATTATCAACTAACACGGTTAAAGCAATTGAATTGGTGAATTCTGAAAAATCGTGGTTATTTAAACATCTGAGATTTTCTTTGATTCTAACATTGACATTACGGGTTGTTTTACCAATATAAAATGCAAAAAAATCATTAAATGTCTAACTACAAAGTGATTGGTTTTTGCGAAAACATTTTATTTAGCTAAATATATTTTTGTAATTATTACTCCAGTTTCAACTGGTCCAAATCAGTTAGTTTTTTGTTGTTGTTATTTTTAGCTTCATGTTTAACACCATAGGTCGAGTAATTATGGAAAATTTAGGGCATGGCTCATTTTATACGGCCTTTGCACCGACAACTTATTTACTGGTATTCATATTTTGCTACTAGATTATGATTTGGCAACATCTTTATATTCAAAATACTAAAACAGTGTTCTTATCTAATCTATAAACGACGAAGTGTTGCCGAACTCAGAGCGATAATATACTAGGAAGGATAGCTTTGCGAAACAGTGTAGTCAAGATTGGTGATTTTTCCTGACTCGGGCGTGGCTAGGGTTTTCATGGACACACCTTTTTACATACATTCATGGCACATGTCGACATAATGTTTTGTTTCTTTGCATAACCACTTTTTCACAGTATTGTTATCTACAAAAATATAGGATATCACCTCAAAAACCGTTGAGTTATGTCGCATAACAAAACGTAGTAGAAGAAGTTGCCGGAGACGCGGGAGACGAAAAACATGCTTATTTACCTAAGTGGTGCGATATTATGTGACAACTTGTCTTGTCTCTTTCTCTCTCACGGTTTACGACGTAAAAATCTGGAGACAGTGATTTTTCGTAAATTTGTATAGGTTGGGTAACAATATTTAGCTCTCTCTCCATATATATTCTTACTCCAAGCTGCCGAACTTTCGAAGCTCGAATAATAATAGCTCCTGAGAAACATTTGGCCAACAAACCACTATTCATTTGGTTCTCGGATAAAACCAAATCATGATAAAGTTGCAATATTACATGTTAATGTCCGAATTCATCCTCGTAACGCGTTATTTCAAGAACTGACGTTATTACTCTGTAATGGACCGCAACTAAGCGAAATAGAGAGAAAATTATTGAAATACGGGAATATAACGGAGCCTCAGTCAGGCGCCATTTACCACGTTAATGATCGTTCGCCATGTCCAAATTTGTCATTATCAGCTTTTAGTTATTCCATTAAATATCTAAGTACATTTTATATGCATGTCTGTTCTCAATTATCTACGCATGTTAACAGTTTACCGATATTATGGATTAATAGTCAATGGACAAATAATTTTATACAGAAATGAAAAAATAGCTTTGTATAAGGGTACAACATTAAACTGAACAAAACAAACACGATGATGCTTAGGCTATGCGAAACCGGTTGTTCATAAAAATTAAAATAATATCCGTTTTCCTATACAGAGTTTTTTTTCATTTCTTTAAATACGTCAAACCACAAAGTGATTGCTTTCCACGAAAACATAATAATTTTATGTTTTAATATTACTAATAAAATATACATCTAAACGATTTAACCATAAACGCCATTTTGTTTTTCGGACATTTTATTGGTACCCTTTAAACGTCGATTGTAGGCCCGTTTCAGTATTTGAACAAACGGCAATCGGCTGACAAGCATTTTTACATGACCTTTATTCTTGCCAGCTGATCAAAATTTGTTCAAAAGCTGAAAAGGACCGAGAATCGATGTTTAACTGGGAACGTATTTTTTTTAAATGGCGCTAATCATTGAATTGTGAAAATGTCAAATGTGACAAAAGTTTGAAACTTTAGATGTGATTCTGAAACTAGAGTCAACAATATTAATTAATATTGGTGTACAACAAACCTACTGTGTCATATTTTATTACCATTTTTATGGTTTATGTTAACTGTCTGATACCTACTTAATATATACGTACTGCACTAATGTCGACCCAGAGATACGTATGTATGTTATTAGTTTATTGCACAACGATGTGATTAAAAAGCATTGTTTTAAATATATTAAACTTTAAAAGGAAGTTAAATTTGTCTGGTTTCGCCAAAGATTTCATTTGTCAAACCGCGTCTTATTTTGAGTCATTTTAAGAGCTTATTTTCAAAGACACGTAACTCACTATCGAAATGACGTTGCGAAATGAACATTTTTCCGCAGACCTTCTGCTTCATTACTTTTTAATTCAAACCAATTGTCTGCGTTAAAACTCAGATTAAAGCATTTAAGCACTTTTCTACCTGTGGAAATGAACAACCTTTAAAAGTAAAGCCATTTTACGTTTCCCTGTAGATTTTCCTTGCCCCGGACTCTCGAGAGACTTCGCTCGCCTTTGGCACTTTTATTCGTCTTTTTTACTATTCGCTTTTACTTTACGACCGGTAAAAGAAATCTAATTATAATGGTAAAACTTGACTTGACTTTTATGTTCATTTTTCTATGAGGGTACTTCATGATGCTAATGTCAAGTTTTGGATGCGAAATAATTGCGACTTATGTACGTATTGGACATTCCTACAAACATTGCTTTAATAAATCCTGCTAAAGCTGCTAATTTAATTACGTGAGCTTAATTACGAACACGTTTCTCTGAAAATATCGTTAAAACGGTGAATTCTTTGTCGTTTATGTTTTATTTGTGATAACCTTACAACTGCTGATATATTTAATGATTTTTGTCATTTTTTACGACTTTACCAAAACCTCAGACTTTGGCTTGAATGTTTTTTCAAATATATATTTTTGTCATTGCTTCATTATGTATCTGTTGTTCTTTTTCTGTTGATCTTTTTTCCCATTTCGTGTAATGTTTTTGTTTTTGTAATTGAACAATGGTCCGTTAGTATATAAATAGGTAAATAACTTCTCGTAGCCAGTGAGACTATGGCATCCCCATGTTGGTATATGTGAGAAGGTTAAAAAAATGAGGAGGGCAATTAGATGGAGAAAAATAAGGTTGGTGAATACCTGGCTATTCAGTTCTAGTCTATTAACACGGCTAAAGCTATTTCAAGCGACGTTTCGGTTCTGAGAGGGAGTGTTTCATCAGGGTGATAATTGGAGTATCTACCAAAACAACATCTGTTTATTTTTTGTAATTTTTAATTATGGTTTTCTTCATGCAATAAAAATAATCTTGTCTCGCTTTCCTGAAAGGTTGCAGTTTGGCACTCAGTAATTTTTCAAAGCCCGCGACAAATGTAAATAACTAATATATAAATATCAATAACGTAATTTGAGGTATAGTTAGAGGTATTTAGATACCTTTATGATAAGTTTAGCCATAGCTTTTATGTTGTAAAGCGCCCTTGAGGTGAAATTTCACAAAAATGGCAATGTATAAATTAGTCAAATGCTATTATTACTAACTAACGCCCTTTTGGATTTGAACAGTCGATACAATTTACATTCTTAATGTGAAATGAGAACACCCAAAATTAATCTACAGCTTGACACACGTATCTCTGCAGGCGGGCACTAACTCGGAACTAACCAACGAACGAACTATATTTTAAATACATAGATTTTTGTAGACATCCAGAAAGAATGCAAGGCTGATGTAAGCGTAATGAACAGGATCAAGAAATGGACGCTTACATGGTTTGGGCATGCAGCGCAAATTAAGAAAGAAAGGAGTGTGAAAATAATATATGACGCGAAAGTGAATGGAAGAAGACGTCAGGGACGCCCGAGGAAGACATAGATAAGGTGAATCGAACTCATGAGTCGGGCCATGTGAAGAGTCAGAATAAAACAAGAGGATGCATGAGACAATGTACGAATGTGAATAAAGCAAGGAGTGTGTGCCAAGATGGAGTTGTATGGCGGTCCGTTCTCTCTGCCTACCCCTGCGGAGAAACGGCGTGATAACTAGTTAGTTAGTAAGTCATATTTAAAGATGTGGAAAAATAAGTCTGTTTAAGACCACGGATTTGATTTAATTTTTTATGACAAACTGGTTTTGCTTAGCCTAAGCATCATCAGGGTATTTTAGGATTTTTCGATAAACATCGACTAAGTGTGTCGATCTGTAACGTGCGAAGAAGAACACGCTCGAAGCATTTAAAGTTTTTTGTAGAGGAAAAAAATCAATGAATCAAATTATTAAGGGTTGAATCGGTGGCTAAGTGGTTGGCAGTCTTAGGCTAGAAGGGGTGGAGGGCGTAATTCTTTTTATCGCGCCAGCACTCTTAGCTTAATCTTACCTTTATAGCGCAGGTTCCTTAAGCTCCAGGAATATCTGAGTAAGTGGAAAATTCGACTAAACCACAAATAAGGCCAACGACTTTTGCTCGGCCTAAATAAAAAAAAAAAATAAAAAATCAAATCTGGTCAAATAATGAATTTCAATTTTTAATTTGCATCTTTTTGTGGATAAATAAATAACTACGAAGACCTCTGAGGCCGAGCGGTTATGATCGTCGACTACAAATCGAGAGGTTGCCGGTTCAAATTTAGGAATGCTTAAATATATTTTTTATAGTTAATATAAAATAATTTTTTTTTTTTTTTTACATGAATACCACACAAGAGTCTCAACTGCTCCCAACCGTCTAGATCCAGTGAGACTATGGCATCCTCAAAAGGGGTATGTTGTGAGGCTGAAGGTAGTGGGGACGGTAAGGAGACGAGGAAGGGGAAGGTTGGGAAGTATTTAGCTATTCAGATCTGGTCACCAAACACGGCTAAAACCATTTCAAGCAACGTTTCAATTCTGAATGGTGGTCTTTCACCAGGGCGATACATAGAGTATAACTCTGGAACGAGCCGCAAATATACTATATATATATTTTTAAATCAATTAAATGTGTTATGACACATACTAATCAAATTAAATCTATTTGCGCACGCCGGGTTCGAACCCGCGACCTCTGGATTCGTAGTCGAGCGTCTTACCACTCGACCATGTAAGCCGTCTATATATACACATAACTTATTACAATTATATATAACTAACTAGCCATCAGGCCGTTTCTCCGCAGGGGTAGGCAGAGAGGACGGACTGCCATAAAACTCTGTCTTGGCACACACTCCTTGCTTCATTCACATTCATACATCGTTTCATACATACTCTTCACATGGCCCGATTCAAGTATTTGATTCACTTGATCGTGCCATGTCTTCTTCGAGCGTCCCCGACTTCTTCTTCTCAATAAAATAATATATACCTAGTACAAAAGGTTATGGTTCGTTTCTACGAAATGGCTTTAACCATGTTTGGTCATTAGACCTGAATAGATAGGTACTTTCCCAACTTCTTCTTTCCATCTCTTTCTCTTTCCCACTCCCTTCAGCCTCACAACATACCTTAAATCGGGATGCTATAGTCTCACTGGCTCCTGACAGTCGGGACTCTCGTGCGGTATTTATTGTAAATATTTTCTTAAGCTGACGGATGACGGTATAATTTTTGTATCATAAGTAAAGTTTGATATGCTTAACTTTGCAGGCAGCCGAAGGTGGGGCAAATTAACGGATGAACCATTTTATAAATCCATATGGTTTTGTATCCACAAAATCTATACTATACTGGACTAATCTATACTAGCGGACGGACTCCAAAAATTAAGTGTGTCAAATACTAGGTACCATACGACTTCATACGAGTTTCAATCTCTATTTTCTATTTTTTCTTCTAATTGAACATTTGAAAAATATGAAACCAATGTAAAAGGTGAAAAGTATGGCGTCTTCTTAAGTTTTAATGAATATTTCAAAGCAGCATAGCTCATGATGTAGATGATTATGCGATGTGAAATTTGCTGTTTTGAATTAAACATTCCAGACAAAATAAGTTGTGCAAATTTTATGACGCCAGAGCCTACCTTTCCTTATGGAACACATAAACAGAATTCCAGCTTTTTAGTTGAAATTATTGAGAATCAGGTCTTCAACCGTCTTACATTTTTCGTAGAAAAAGCATTTATGTTGATTTTCTTGCTAACTTTTACTTTTTAAGTCTATGTTTAGTCAATTATTAGTCTATTTCTGAGAAAGACTTATTTGCTTATAATTAGCTTTAGAAATAAATACTTTTTTGAAGAAACATTTGTTGATATAAATTATACACTTGCAATATGCATATTTCCAAGCATAAATAACTTGACGAAATTTCTATAAAAACCTGTGTTACAATACGCAATCGTAGATAGGTAAGTACCTACCAACGGAAAAGATTTTCTATGTATCAGCCCTGTTGCTGAAACGTTATCAAACAAAGAAAAATATTGTACCATCCCCTAAAACAACGGTTTATAACAATGATCCGAAGGTTTAAATCTAAAACCCATTAAACATTCCTTTACGGAAAACCGTTGGCATTCCTCACACCAATGACCCATTATATAACCATCCTAATTAGACGAAGATGAATGAATACGTCATTGAAATGTTGACTCACCCTTAATGTGTAAATCGCGGTACCCACGCGGACACGCAGCAGTGGAAACCTGTTAGAATACTTCCAATTTCACTCGCCTAGTGGTTGTATTTTAAAAATAATTGATGTGTTCCGAATTTGAAAAGAAAGCGGGCGGGAGAGGGCGCGCGTATCCGCGGAATGGCGGACGGGGATCGACTGAAAGCCCGCGCTTTTCTCGGCGCCTGTCTGGCCAGACGCGGGCCGGTGCAAGGGATGCTTCGCCAATCGATATTACACCATTTATGTCACGACGAAGGCTGCCTACGCTGCTCCATATCACGATTACGTTCTACTGTTTAACCTCTGGAATGCCGGATTCCCGCCAGGTACAATTTCCGTCGCACCCTGCGGACTGTAATTTCGTGATAACTCACCCGTGTTTTACAAAATGATGTTTTTGTCAATTATGCTCTCTTTTCAGATAGTGTGTTTTTAAATTGTATGTTGATGGCATAAGTGGTTTTTCTAAAATAGCTACTTATATTCAACATTCCTTGCCGTAGACTCAGAAACAATTGATTGCTGTTCCTCAATTATCACTCTACTAATTATGGGTATTATTCTCGACTGTCCAGAGTGTCGAGGCTTGTTAATTTAAGCCATGGTCTTGAAATTTTTGGTACGAGTCTAAATGATTTTTGTCATTCTTTACGACACTGCCAAAACTTTGACTTGAACTTGGCTTTGATTTGAATGTTTTTTCTCATGTATATTTTGTCCTATTTTTATCATTGCTTCATTTAATATTTTGTTTCCCATTTCGTGTTTTGTATTTTTTTTTTGTAATGGACAATAGTCAGCGGAAGAGCTGAAATCTGTTGGTGAGTTTGTATTTGCTTTATTACTTGGGTGAGTGGTATTTCGTGACAAATATTGAAGGAACATAGATACGCAGAGTTTCGTGCACATACCGCGCAATTTCATTAAAATCCTTTTTTTATTTGTCAATTATGCTATCTTTCTCAGATAATGTTCTTATGTATTTTTTCAAATCGTATGTTGATGGTATAAGTTGTTTTTTTCTTCTTCTCTTCTTTTAAGAAACGTAAAGATTTTTTTGTTTTTTTTTATTGTATTTTCGTGTGGCTGAATACATTTCCTTCTAAATAAAAATAAAGTTGTATGATGTTTTCCTGTAAACACAAACAGTAATGTCACTTTTAACAAAGTTTTTTACGCACTGACGTAAGCAAGTTTTAAATACTTCTTACCCGGTTTGTACTGAACTTAACGCAATGAAAAATATCTCTATGAATAGATTATTTTGTTGACAAGAGATTGCGGTTTTTTTTAATATTTGTTAAACAGGTTTTAAAGGATGAAAACTTTTGTTAATATAATGGTGAATTCCCGGTTACTATTGGCACCTCCGGCACACTAGAGGTTAAGGCAAACATTATCGGGCTATGAATAATGTGAAAACATGACTTTTTTCTCTACGTGTAATGATGAAGAATAAAATATGTTTATAAATTATTTATGCCAATGCCTATTTTCTAGTAGTCAAGTTTGGTAGTTATACATAATATCTTATAATAATCACTTTACTACCCCTAGCTTTGGCAAAGTTTCAAGAGCCTTTTAAAATCGTTTTTTCTTGTTGAATATTCGTAAACATGGAATAAACAAAATAACACATTTTATAAATTTGTGATAATAAAACAGGATATTTGAAATTTAAACCGTTTTTTCGGTCTCGAATCAATTTCATAATTTATATTGTTTGTTCTATGTGAATAACCGCACAAGAGTTCTAAACGTCTGAAACCAGTGAAACTATGGCACCCCCAATCAAAGTATGTTGTGAGGCTGAAGGTGGTAGGAGGGGGGGAAGGAGATGGAGAAGATGAAGGTTGGAAAGTACCTGGCTATTCAGATCTGGTCACCAAACTCGACTTGAGGCATTTTTAGTAACGCAACTATTTTCAGCTCGCAACGTAGTTTCTCACGAATGGTTGAGTTTAGAAACATTCATTAAACTGTATAAAAATAAATAAAAAAAACACTCCAAATATGGAAAAATAACTAGTTCCATATTATCATTTGAGAAATACAAAAACAGATTTCGAAAAAGAGCGTAAAGACTTGATTTTCAAGCACATCATAAATGCTTTCAGCATTTTTCTTTTTCTGGTGTTCTCTCACATCGAGGGTTGGCTATCGTCTTCAAATCTTCACTCTGCAATTTTTAAGCCGTTGGGTGATATATATATCGAAGCCATAAGTCCTACTCACCTTTTTAGGTAGTATATATCTGTCAACTCCACACCAACATGCATCATTATTTTCTTCTGAAATTGTATTTTCATTAATACGCCCGAACTCGACCGATACACCCCTGTCCGGGGGGTTCCTCCTAGGTTAGTATCGATACGAAGTGGGATGCGTGCGCTTTTATCAGGGGGGGGGTCTGTACGAACACTTTTCACAGTGTTCAATGTAGGTAAGCACTTGTACGGTATGTACGTCGCACGGTGTTGCCAGCTGTGTTCGATGTTGCCCGACTCATAAACTTTGCTGAACTGACCGAAGCGATAAAAATAATAGTAATAGAAATTGTTATGTTTCGAAATCAAATGTTTAATTATTTTTCATTAAAGCTAAGCTGTAAAATTCCAAGCCACCGAGCTATCACATTGAAATCTTAAACGCAGCCATAATTATTGAACGTTAGTTTGGCAATATTAAATTTTCTTAGTTTTTCTGTCTGAAATTACTAGTTCAACGCATTTTTTAGGTGGTAGCATGTTTTTTTAGCAAACTGTAATGCTTTGAAATAACAATTAAACTGTTTAAATACGGCTAGAAGGCGTATTGTTTGTTCTTTATATTTCTAGTGTTCAAAAGGAAAAACGGGTGCTTTTACTTCAGCAAAGCCGGGTAGCACCACAATTTAATATATTAAATCAGTCAATGTAAGCTGTATCGAAGCAAGTCGTGTAATCATTTGACCGGTTAGTAGCTGAGTGGATAAACGCGTCGGACTCCCACCCAGGCGTCGTGGGTTAAATTCATCTGCTAGCTAAGTCCTCCATCATTGCACAAGCAATATTTTCCGCTTATTATGATGGTAGTACGAGGAATTCAAATATTGTCAGGTTATTCGAAACCCGGGAAAGATTTTTAATTAAAATAAATTATTTATTGTTTCAATTTTATTTTAAGGTTTCTCTGATCTTTTTGACAGATTTTTCGCTTTTTTATATGAATACCGCACAAGAGTCCCAACTGCTCCCAACCGTCTAGAGCCAGTTAGACTATGGCATCCCCAATCGGGCTATGTTGTGAGGCTGAAATTAGTGGGGAGGGAAGGATATGGGAAGAGGAAGGTTGGGAAGTAGTACCTGGCTATTCAAGCAACGTTTCGATTCTGAATGGTGGTCTTTCACCAGGGCGTTATTTAGAGTATCTACCACTCTGGAACGTGCCGAAAATATCCTACATATAATTTGATATGAATTAAATGTGTTATGACTTATGGCACATATTGATTAATTAAAATTTTATTTGCCCATGCCGGGTTTGAACCCGCGACCTTTAGATTCATAGTCGAGTGTCTTACCACTCGACCATACAGGGCGTCAAAATCTATGTGCATCGTAATGTTTTTTTATTCCTGCAGATAGCAATATTGTGCACAAAGTATTAGAGTTTTAATATTCGTCTGTCTTTGTTTTAAAGTGCTATGATAGAGAGGCTTATGATTATTTAATAATCAAAGCGTATGCGTTTGAATTTTAAATGAGGAACTTACCATTTTAAAAAGGTTTGTGAAAAACATACCTTTGTTGAAAACTTTTATACTCAGAAAAGGCAAAACGTATCGACCACGCAAAATGTTTTACAGTTTAGTCTCACCCCATTGTTCTGAATGTAACTAGCCAGACATTATTTTAAATAAAAAAATGTGTTGGTGTAACCCTTATTCATATTTAGGGTGAAAATCGCCATCAAAAACATATAGTTAATTTATTTTTTTTAATGAAAATGTGAAAAAATAATTATGCTTGGTATTTCTGTTTTATAATGTATATATATTTAAATATTATATATTGTAGAAGTGGAGTATGTACTGAGACAGAAGTGACTGGGGAAGGAAATGAGATGGGGAAGAGGGAGATAAGTACCTGGCTATTCAGACTTAATCATCAAATACAGCTAAAACTATTTCAAACTTAGAGTATATAGAGTGGTATCTATCCAAGGCAGTGTAGTCAGTTTTTGATGATTTTTACCGGACTCGGCTGACCTTGGCGTGGCTAAGACTAAGGCTAGGGTATTTATGCATCCGTTCATATCACATTTCGACATAATGTTTTTGTTTATTCGTATAACCACTTTTTCACAGTATTGTTATCGACAAAAATATAACATATAATCTAAAAAATCGTTTAGTTGTGTCAAGTTTAGTGCCATAATAAAAAATGTGGGTGGAGTCCCGCGGTGACCCAGGAGCCCAAGATCATCGCGACAGTACATATAAGCGGTGTATTATATTTGCTGTCTCTTTCTCTCTCATGGTGTACGACGTAAAAACCCGGAGAAAGTGATTTATCGCATGTTTGTATAGGTTGGGTAAAAAGAATTAGCTCTCTCTCCATACATTGTTACTCCAAGTTTTCAAGCAACGGTTGATTCGGATTTGTTATCCTTCACCCGGGCGATACTGAGAGTATATTCCAGTCCAGTAGGGTTTAAAATGATGAACTTAAATTATTTCATCTTTCCACTTTATTTGACGCACTTAAATACAAAATATTTTATTTTTATCTACGGCAGTATATGCGACATTAGTTTTATTGAGTTGGGTTATTTTGATAAAAATGACAATACGTAAAGAGCTTTTTATTTTTGTGCATGAAGCTGCAAAAACCATCGAACCTCTGCCAAAATGAGATTTCCTCAGACTGTACAATTTTTTACTCACAATTAGTTTCCAATATGAGCTACAAAGCTTTGAAATAGCAATTTAACAATTTAAAAAGAAACATAAAGTCATATTGCTTTTTCATGTATCTGAATGTGTAGGCTTTTACAGCTTTTTGTCGTTTCTCGTTCCCTCTCTTTAATCTTTTCACCTCCCAATGAGAGGGGAGGCAAGAAATACTCCCACTGATTTTTATTTTGGCAAACGGGAGGCTTTTATTGCCTCCTCATAAAAAAGTTATAATTTTTTTATTGTTTACTAGTTTTACTGACAAGCTTCTTTCGGAATCTGATTTATTCTACCTAATAGTAATAATATCATGTTCCTTTATATTTCACTGAAAAACATTGAAAAAAAATTGCATCATTTCAATACAGTTTTTTAAATCCAGCTTCAATACATTTTTTTAAACAATTGCGACAAGCAAAAGACATCCTGCCTTATTTTTTGACAGCTAAGCAAATATTTCAAAGCTGCATAGCTCATCATGGAAATTATGTTTGGAGTTTGAAATATTGATTATAAAAAAGCTGTGCAAATTTTGTAACGTTAGACTTCTCTGTTTCAGTGTTTTGACAGCTTAATAAAACAGCTTTTATGCTTTATAGTTGATTTTATAGTAAGTCTTGCATTCACCTTATCGTCGCTGGAAAAGCAGAAGGGCTTAAGCGACACTTTATTGTAGTTTTTTTCTGCATCGAAAGCTCTGACTCTCGTTTGATTCTGAAGACTTTAAATATATTTTCAATTTGGGAGAAAGCTTGACTCAAGCGACACATGTTTGGGACTTTTTTTTAGCTTTTTGCTGCTTTAAGTAACTAGTGAGAGCGTTGAGTTACCTGAGTCAACTGTTTCTTCAAAATTCAACCAGGTACTGAAGACTTATGAATTTTATTGTAAAACAAAAAAAACTTTGTAGTTCTCTGGTGCAAACTTCCTAAAATTGCGTTTCAACCCTTTTGTCTTTCGGACGACTATATCCAGATGAGACTTATAGCTTCATAATGTATAAAAGGCAAACATTCTATGTCTTCTATGTTACATATGATCATTATGAAAACGTTAATTAATCTAAATGTGCATCATTTCTTTTAAAAACCATTACATTTCAAACACCGTAGCCGAAGGATCTCGTAACTTAAAACTCCCTTCCATAAAAATTGCAAACTTTCTCAAACTCTCCACTATCAACAAACAAGCCGGGGTATAAGACGCCCTCAACGGAAAAAAGTAAGTTCTTTATCGCCCGTACCGAGGTGGTTAATTACGACTTCAGTGATTACGTAATGTATTCTGAAACTTTTTCAATGGGAAAAGTTAAAATTTAATAATCGAGGCGGAGATTCTGGAAAAACATTTTCCATATCTATTAAGTCAGGCTTTAAATAATTCAAATTTTCGAAGAAAAATGGTAAAGATTCGTAAAAAATTGTTTAATTATCATTTTGAGATACTTTTAAAGATCTGCGGATGGGTGGTAAAATCATTGGTCACAGATTCAAATAAAAAAGGCCCGTTACATCGTAGAGGTAGACTCTCCCTTAAGCCGCCGTAAAAGTTCTTCTTTCTTTTTTTTAAACCATTATTTAAATTTTTTATTTATAAATTTACATTTGCTCTTGCATTATTTTTATTTTATATGTATGCTCTTGTATTATTATTATTATTATATATATATATATATATATATATATGTATATATATA
Source organism: Drusus annulatus (assembly GCA_022651775.1). Taxonomy (NCBI): domain Eukaryota; kingdom Metazoa; phylum Arthropoda; class Insecta; order Trichoptera; family Limnephilidae; genus Drusus; species Drusus annulatus. The sequence continues at coordinate 25,379 of JAGWCC010000764.1, read as the reverse complement.
TATATATATATATAATATATATATGTAATAGCGAGGTCACGGCTATAATGAGCAAGTACTTAATGATATGTTAGTTTGGGCTTATTTATATACAATTGTATGGGGTTAAAACGAGGTCGCTTCACTGATATAACGTCCAAATAATATTGTCAACTCAATGCACCCAGGAATGAGAAAAATAACCAATTCTCGAAACAGTCGCATAATGTCATAAACAAGACAAAGAAAGCCGCTCGTTCGGCAAGGCGGTGGACTTTCCGTAAATCACGTTAAGGAGGGTTTATAATCCCCGATAGTTGTAGCTCTAAAAAATTATTTCTATCCAATATTATCGGACACTATGTAAAAGTGTCGTTAAAAATCAAAATCATGCCAAAAAAATTCTATGCAATTTTGTTCCCTTTTTACAAATTCGTTTGTACTCTATGTCTAATTTGTATCTGGTTTTACCTATTTTTTTAAAAACAATAAATTTAATAATATGCAAGCTTTCATAGCCTGGCATAAATCTCATTCAGGTTTTTTTGTTTTAATTCGTCAAATGCCTTTAGTAATATTTTTAGATATCAAATCTGATTAGGGATGTGTTTCTTGATCTCATCTTTCCCTCGCTCTTTCCTCCTTTTTTTTAAATCAGCTTCGCAAAATATGCATATTTATTTGATAACTCCATTCATTCATGAAACGTTATTTATACTAGCACTTTACTGAATCTTACAAATTATTGTAGCGTAAGTAATTTAGTTGCAGTATTTTGTGTAATATATTATAATTATTTTGTGTTCCTGTAACTTACATGGTTTTGAAATATTATTTGACATATTATGTCACTGTAGGCTTTGAACACTTTTTGTACAACCTTTTAGGTGGCTCATTGTGTTCTTTACTTATAATCTTTGCAAAAGCCCTGCTGTGCGTAAAACAAAACGAAAACATTCTTAAAATTATTAGGGTTGTCATAGTTCCACTGGATCTGCGTAATTGGGACTCTCGCGCTTATTTTTGATACCTTGTAGTATCGGAGGTAGGCTATCATCAGGAAAATATTCATCTTGCAAGCTGCAACCTGGAACACTTCGTTTGTAGTATCACGCAGGAAAAAACTCTTTATTTAGGATTGCACTGTCTTTTAAACATATATTTTTAATATGTAAACTAAAAGGGTAATAAGCAAACATGAATGAATTGAATATAAGCGAATATACTCTCTTGTACCAACACTTTTTGGAATGATATTAAATGCGCTTTATACAGAATGCCAACGTCCATGAATACCTTAATCTCGAAAATAATGTTTCGTGCATCTCTTTTGCCAATTAAAATCAAGCGAAAAAAGCTTTGAAGGACCCAACAGAAAATTATTTATTATTATTAGTTTATTTTCTGACCACCTGCACAGATAACTTTGTAGAGCTGTACCCTTAAATATTCAACTTGAATTTTAAAGTAATAATTTGTTGAGTTCTCACTTCCATGTTTCTTTCCCAAATCCCTAACTACCTAACCATTTCACTGTATCAAAACAATTGACAGTCAAAGACTAGTTTTTTTGGGAAATAACGTTGTCACTCGTTTGTTTTGCTAGTTGGTTTATATTGTTTACTATTCAAAAAATATAAAATAAATGTGATGTTTTTGTATTGTGCAAGAAAATCATAAAACAAGAACTTCATCTATATCGGTGAGTGAATGGTTTCCCTTTAACTTTCTTAATTTTCGAGCGGGATATTTTGTCATATGTTATTGGTTAGGTTAGGTTGTAATAGTAAGTAGTTAGGTTAGGTTTTATAATAAATGTGGTGTTTTTGTGGATCGTTTCTTTAATACAATTATCCAAAAAGATAAAACAAGAACTTTAACTATATCGGTAAGTGAATGGTTTCCCTTTTACTTTCTTAATTTTCTCTGCATTTGTAATCAGACGTTTCCATCAAATATTGTAAAATTGAGAAATTTTGTCGTTTACAGTCCATTGTTTTTCAAATTTATCTGAAGTCGGAAACACATTCGATGTTTCATCGCAGCTTCTGCTTCAAGCGGTATATTTTGTCATATTTTAGGTTAGGTTAGGTTGTGATGATTTAGTAGATTAGGTTAAAAAGTAAAATTGTTTCTAAATCGTTTCATTAATAAAGTTGTCTTCACAGAATGGTTTCCCTTTTAAATGGTGTTTCCATCAAATATTGTAGGTACCATTGTTTTCTAGTATACGAGATCAACCAAATCACTAACATTGGTATCGATCTGTCTGCTGACGTCATCATAAAGGCTGATTCACACCAACGTCCGGTTCCGCTAAAGCCGATAAAGTTGTTCCTCAGAAGTGATGCTGGTGTATTATACGAGATCATGGTATGAATATCAATCAAGTCAAGGAGTATGTGCCAAGACAAAGTTCGTATGGCAGTATATCCTTCTACCCACCCTTGTGATATTTAACTACTTATTTAGTTAAATAATTATTTTGAAGTGTAAAAATTCTTACAACGCAGATTTTTTTTTTAAACCATTCTTTTATCACTAAATAATATTTTTATTAATTATTAATTATTCAAAATATTATTTAGATAAAAAAATGGTTTTTGATAAAAAAAATCTGCGATGTTAGTATTTTTACAATTCAAAATAATTATTTAACTAACTAAGTAGTTAAATATCACAAGGGTGGGCAGAAAGATATACTGCCACACAACTTTGTCTTGGCACATACTCCTTGATCGATATTCATACCATATCAATAAGCTCTCTTGCGGAACAATATCGGCACTGAGCGGAACCGGACGTTGGTGTGAATCAGCCTTAAGATAGCCGCAAATGTACGTATTCCTTTATGATTGAGATGTTTAAAACTATCTAGTGCGGCACTCGCTGTGTATTATATTTCGCAGAAATTCGTTGATACGTTATTAGTAAAGTTTTAAGTTTATAACTAATACTAGAAAACATATTAGTTGATTTAATCCACCCATTTCAAATATGGAGTAATGTCTGCTAAAATAATTAAAGGTAGGTACTTTATTAAATAGGTGGGATTTGAAAATGTTATTTTTTAAATTTGATAATTTCAATTAACATCAGTTCCAGGTGTTAAAAGTACACTCGTGTATGTCGTACGTACTCTCAAAGGAAAATATTCATAGTAGAAATATTATAGATTGTATTAACTTAACCACCAACCACTAAAATTTTGTACTACCAATATGTTTTTCATTTGAAAAGTTTAATGTAAACATAGACAGCGTGTAAAACTCATTTTAAGAACTCCATGAGCCACATGCGTGCATTTTTGGCTGTCTTATAAAATATCATCTACAATTTGATGTAAAAGAATGAAGAGATAATTTATTTTTTCTAAATTCCAGTGAACGTTTTTTTAAAGACGTTTGAGTAGAAATTAATGATCAATAATAGAGGATTACCCGATGCTCACTTTTTAATTAATTCTGGTAAAACTGTAACTACTTATAATATATTTTTTTCCAAGGATGCACACGAGATGTAAGTTATTTATATTATAGATTAATTAAAAGTGCCACACCACCATTTAAATCTTTATAGTAAAACGATTTCACAAATTAGAAAAACGTCTTTCAGTTAGCGGTGAGAACCAGATGTTATTTTTCTAGGCGATGAGTTATTTACTTCTCGAGGTATTAAGAAGAAAACGTTTGATATTTTAGTAAAATGTTCATCAGAATTAATTAAAAATTACACCTCAGGCAGATCACCCTTTTAGACCTGCTGCAGCAAACTGAACCCTATGCATCTCCTATACGCAGTGCAAATAAAAATTATGTCCTCCGACCTTGAGAGTTACGTCGTTTACGATTCAGTTGTCGCTCGACATTTGGCCGATGAGCACGTGTTCTCAGAAACGCCAAGATGAGCCAAAAAATATATTATTACTTAGTGAAATCTTCTGTTATTTTTTTTTAACATTTTGAGTGAAGTACATTTGAGACCTTCTTGTAAATGGAAGTAGTTATCCAGAAAGCATCCAACCCTAAAAAGTCGAAACTGAGAAAAGGCATTTGAAAATATGACGGTACGAAAGCATATTACAGCATTTTTTAAATGAATATCAGCATTTTTTCTTTATAAAAATTATAATAAATGGGTAATTTATAAAAAAAAAAATTGTATTTCCTATGTTATCCTACATTTAAATGTTTTTAAACTTTAATTTACTTCAAATATCTGCAATGCAGGTGGGTAAAAAATTGAATTACCAAAAATCTATTACATTTGGAGCTTGAATGTTTTCAGCAGATAGGAAATCTCGTATTTATCTATAGGAAAACATGTAAACTTTTCACAAATTGTGGGTTGGACGCTTTCTGCATAACTACGTCCATCTACAAGTAGGTCTCAAATGTACTTCACTCAAAATGCAAAAAAAAATAACAGAAGATTTCACTAAGTAATAATATATTTTTTAGATCATCTTGGCGTTACAGAGAACACGTGCTCATCGGCCAAATGTAGAGCGACAACTGAATCGTAAACGACGTAACTCTCAAGGTTGGAGGACTTAATTTTTATTCGCACTGCGTATAGGAGATGCATAGGGTTCAGTTTGCTGCAGCAGGTCTAAAAGGGTGATCTGCCTGAGGTGTAATTTTTAATTAATTCTGATGAACATTTTACTAAAATATCAAGCGTTTTCTTTTTAATACCTCGAGAAGTAAAGCATGTAAAACATGTAAGCTTTTCGAAAATTGTGGGTTGGACGCTTTCTGCACAACTACGTTCAAATAATGGCTTATTGTATTTTTTCCGCAGTTGAATATAATATATAACATTCTCTGACTCTGCCTACAATTTAAAAAAACATTTACATACTAATGGTGTATTACGCATGGTACAACCAGATAATTTTTATTGAGCACCATATTTCACTGCCCATAACTTTTCTTTTCGCTCGTTAAAATGTCCACTCATCTAAAACGGCTTCGCCCCAAATCCTAGCGCGATGTCCGACGAAACTGTTAAAGCAGGAAAACCCTGTTTAATAAGCCGTTACCTTGTTTCAAAGAGCTAGAGATAAATATTTTGAAGAGCCGCTTACCTCGTTTTTTATCTCACATTACTTAGTTCCTCGTAAACTTTGAATGGGGAGAGTGGTTAAGAATGTGTTTGTGTTTAAAAAAATCCATACGAACACTTGTATAAAAACCGCGTTAGTTTCCCATCACGGCACACGATTGGCGGAGCGTTCGAATCGGAAGCAAAGTATCTATAGGGTGTTTGCGAAATGGATTTTTATCTTAAATAATTTCCATTTTGAAACTCTCCTTTAATTAATTTTGTTGTTTCTACATTACATACTTAGAGTACATAGAGTTGTACCTATCCAAGGCAGTGTAGTCAGTTTATGATAATTTTTTCCGGACTCGGCAGACCTGGGCGTGGCTAGGACTAGGGCTTGGGTATTTATACATCCATTCATAGCACATGTCAACATAATGTTTTTGATTATTCGTATAACATTTTTTCACAGTATTGTTATCAACAAAAATATAGCACATCACCTAAAAACCGTTTAGTTGTGTCGAGTTTAGTCGCATATGAAAACATGTGGGCGGAGTCCCCGGAGACGCGGGAGACCAAGATCATCCTTACAGTACATAAAAGCGGTGAGTTATTTTTGTTGTCTCTTTCTCTCTCATGGTGTCCGACGTAAAAACCCGGAGAAAGTGATTTATCGTAAGTTTGTATAGGTTGGGTAAAAAGAATTAGCTCTCTCTCCATACATTGTTTCTCCAAGATTATATTACTATGTGCGAAAGGAGAAGAGGGATGAGTCAATTAAATCGAGTTTTGAGTTAAGTATGCAGAGTTGTTCTTTAGATACATATCTACCAATGAAAAATTAGTCGAGTCGAAAATAAAATAATGTGCCATTATGTTTTGAAAAAGGACATGTGACATATGACATGATTAGATACAAAAAACAAAATTCCTCAATTTTGTTTTGACTCTCCTGAACATTTGCGTTTATTGACGCATCTCTCTTTACCTTCCGCACACAGATATATAGTCTGTGTTTAGGTGAAAGGCGTTATTCAACTTTTTTGCAAGGAAAAGGACCTTAGTGATAACACACCGCACATGCTGTTATGCTTGACACCTGATCATTATTTGATCAAACGCTGAAACGAGCCGATAATCGGTGCCTAAGGGGGCGATTATTTAAAGTTGTAGCGGTAAAAAAATTATAATGGTGCAAAAATCATCGAATTTGCGACGGTGTAAAATGTGACAGCGGGGTTCAAACCACTAGACCTAAGTTTGATTGAAAAAAAATGAAAACTCAGTCGATATCTGTTAGTGACAAGATCTGAACAACCAGGTATCTTTTAACCGTACTCTCTGTATTTCCTTTTCATTCTCCTCCCCAACTTCCAACATTCCCCAAAATGGGAATACTATAGAAACACTGACTCAGAACATCTTGAACTATTGTGCGATATGAACAAAAAATTGGTAAAAGACAACCATTCAGAATATAAATGTTGCTTGGCGTTTGTTGATTTAATTATGTATTTAATGTGCCAGAAGGTTTTTACATACGGTACATCTTTTTACGTGAGAAATAATAATTTTAGAAAAAACTGCTCAATAGTTCAAAAATAATGCAATTAGGCAGGTACATAAAAAGACAAATTTTAATCAAAAAGGTTAAATCTTCTAATGTCTGTATTTTTAGAGTATTCAATAAAAAGGGATACGTTGCTTTAACCGTGTTTTTTGAAAAGATATAAATATCAAGGTACACTTCAACCATCCTCTTCCCCTTCCCTTTCCCACTCTTCGACTTCTTTAAATCTACAAGATTCCTCAAACGGAGATGCCATGGCAACACTGGTATGGGCAATTTGGATATATCGTGAAATTTCAGGGAATAAAAACATCCATGACAAAAGGATACCGAAAACAAAATATATTATCTTTTTATATTTTCGTAAAAAGCAATCACTTTGTGGTTTGACAGATTTAATGAAAATTAAACAACAACTTTGTATAAGACCACAGTTTTACTTTAATCTAAGATGTTTAAATAACCACTGTTCTTCAGAATTCGCCAATCGTTTTATTGAAAAAGATCAAACCTTCAATAAAAGCACCGGTGCTCATATTCTCCATAAAAATAGTCATGGCAACAGAGTAAATAATTTAGAAGCACTAGAAATAAAGAAAGCCATTAAAAATAATAGTAATATTCTTAATAATCAGTTAAATTTGTCCAATAGTCCAATATTATGTATATTTCCCGTAAACTCGTAAAATTTTGCATTATTCTTTTATTACCTTCTCAGTTGACGTTTTGCCTCTTTCGTTTCATATTATCTGTCTCTTTCTCTTTGTTTTAATTTAAATGTTATTCTTTTGTTTTCTCACTGTTCTCTTATTTTATTTTATATTGTGTTCTCCCTCTGTATGTACGAGTATATGCTCGTATAACCACACACAATGTATTTTTTGTTTAATTTTGTACCCTGATGATGTTTAGGCTTAGGCTTTTTAGACTTAGGTCGGTTATAAAAAATAAAATAAAATCTGTAATCCTATACAAAGTTATTATTTCATTTTCATTAAATTATTATCAATATAATGTAACATACAGAATATAAAATATATAAAAGTAAGTAAAAAGCAATTCAATCTTAACCTTTCCAATTTCACAAATATGATTGAACCTTCTTTGGTAGGAAAAATAATATTTCTCCGACCCAGCATTGGGCAAATGACTTTGCGTTAATAAGGCGGGGTAGGGTTTGTGCAAAGAATTGAAAAATGGCCACGATCATTATAGCTTGGCTGACACTAAATCGATACCGTAATGTGAAAACGAAGAGGATGAAAATTGTTGAAAGGAAAAAGAAACAAAAGGCACCGCAATAAAGCAGAGACGGCCTTCGTGGTGGAGTGGTTAAAATCCTCGACTACCAATCCAGAAGTAGCTAGAGAACGCAAAATTTTTTATTAAATTAATTTAAAATATTGTTCTTGAGTGGTATATACTCTTATTGATACTCTGATTGCCCTGGTGAAAGACCACCATTCAGAATCGAAACGTTGCTTGAAATGGCTTAAGCCATGTTTGGTTATTAGATTTATTATTATTTTTATAGTGAATACCGCACAGTCCCAACTGCTCCCATCCATCTAGAGCCAGTTAGACTATGGCATTCGGATATCGATATTTGCGTCAGCGAAACTGTCTTTAAACAAGTTTTATTGCTGCTTGCTTTACTTGTATTTACTATTTATCTTCATTGTTTAGTTATAAAATCTTGTCTTGTATGATATATGCATCGTACTCTGTTTTTTGTATACTCCGTATATATTTTTCTATATATCTTATGCTTCTTCTTTTCTATGTACATAACAACAATGACAATTGAGTAAACAAATAATAAAAATATATGTAAAAAGCAGTGGATGATTGGTAAGTACTTACGAAAAACTGGTATTGCAAAGGATTACAGTACAATCATTGCACACTAGCCAATCCGGACAAGGCATCTCAAATAACGTCGACAGACTGACGCCTAGCACCCAGGTAGCAAATTACCCTTCAAGGTGTTTTATTTTACGTTGATAACAAACCCGTGAAATGCCATTTCCCGCCAAAAACCGGCAGTCAACAAAAACGGCATTTGCCATGTCCCGCAGTCGACTGAAAGTCCGCGAAAAACGGCAAATGCCGTGTCCCGCAGTCTACCGACAGTCCGCGAAAAACGGCAAATGCCGTGTCCCGCAGTCTACCGATAGTCCGCGAAAAACGGCAAATGCCGTGTCCCGACGACAATGTGTTAATAACGCCTTAAAATTTTATTTTGTGATGTTCTTAAAATGAATAAAGAAATTGAATTGAATCCCCGATCGGGGTATGTTGTGAGACCAAAGGTAGTGGGGAATGAGATGGGAAAGAGAAAGGTTGAGAAGTATCTGGCTATTAAGATCTAGTCATCAAACACGGATAAATCCATTTCAAGCAACGTTTCAATTCTGAATCGTAATGAATTATTTTACTTAGTATCTATCACTCTGGAACGTGGCACAAATGTGTTATACTGAATACTATTTTATATTAATGAAATATATTATGACACGCTAATTAAATAAAATTTATTTACGCACGGCACGTGCGACCTCTGGATTCGTAGTTGAGCGTCTTACCACTCGACCACGCAGGCCGTGTGATTGCGGTTTAGTTAAGTGAATGGTTCGTTCATTCGTTAGTCCCTCCTTCGGCTGTCCGCAAAGTTAAGTATGTCAATCTGTCGGCACATATTACAACCTCCGCGTAAAATCGCAGAAAAACTAAATGACTAACTAAAGAAAATTCAATAATGGTACAGTTTTAGTAAGAATTAATTCTTCGGAGGGACATGCTTTGGTTGGAGCCTCTATCTACTCCTACATTATGTATTTATATAGTGAATTCATCTCCACGGCACCCCATGCAAAGCGGGAAGTTTCTTGTACCCCTTGAGATTGTTGAACTCAAGGGGTGAACATTGACCTAGTTTTATTTCAAAAAGGGTTAATTTTCACCCCCAAATTTTCTGGAAGGTCATTTTTAAGCGACGATCGATCGAGGTCTTATAAAGCTAATAAGGGAGGCTGTTTTTATGATGATCAGTCTTCTTAATACGAACACCTTGCCTTAACCGAAATTTTATTTAAATTGGTGTACATTTTTCAGTTTAAAAATTTTTTTTTGACACTGCTTACCAGAATACATAAAAAAGCCAAATATTCCTTACTTCTAGTAAAATAATTCAAACATTTTCAATTATTTAAATTCTTTTAAACAGATTATCAATTTTATTGGACTGTCTCAGGCCTAGGCGTAAAACAGTCTTACGTAAACTAACTAACTAATACGCAGTTTTCCCGAAGGAGTAGGCAGAGAGGATAGACCGTCAACCTATCCTAGTATCCTGTATCCTTTCTGCTAATTCTCGCCATTGCAGAGATTAGCAGAAAGGATACGGCGCCACAAAAATCTCTTTTATTATTCTGATTATTTACGGGGCCCGATTTTAGTATTTGATTAACTTAAACGTGCCACTTCCAATTTCTTAATTTATTTTCCTGACACTCCTTTCTCTTTCCATCCATTCCACATAACCAAACCATCTAACTGCTTATTCTTAACCTCGTTCATTGGGCTTGCTTTATTTTTGGATTTCCTCATTCGTACTGTGACCGTACTCGGTTTTACCACACATATGCCTCAGAGACATAATTTATAAGTTTACTCTCATCTTTTTTCAGGTTGATCTATTAATGTAGGGGCGTCGCCCTGTAGATATAGTGTAGTTCCGCTCGTTTGTTCCACTTTTTTAGTTGGTATGAATATTTACCGTTTTCTGTAACTTAACCTACTATCGACAAAACCGGTCTAATAAATAACATTTATAACACGTTTGTTGGTAAAAGGTTATTTATTTAAAGTAAGTAAGTTCACAGATCACATAATATGGTAAAAATAGTCACAATGTATCAATTCACTAATTAACTGAGCAAGGGATCGGAGGGAACCTTGCCGTTTAGGCTTTGGAAACAACAAAACTGTCTGTGGTTCTGCTTAGAGGGTCGTACCATAGGACGAAGCGCAACTAGGGCAGCAGTCGGGGGGGGTCTGGTTGGTGCTGTACTTGTGGTAGTAGAATACTCCTTAGAGGGTCGTGCCAGAGGACGAAGCGCAACTAAGAGAGCGTACTAGCCAAGAGCGAGCTGCAGACGAACTGACTGATTTAGGGCGCGCAGCCTGTTATATAGCCCATTCCTTGTTGCGGGGTGTGGTTTATGTAGCGGCTCGAGGGTGGGAGGTGCGCAGAAGGCGTCGGCGCATCCTGGTTTGCTTAGTGGTGGGTGAGCAGGATGGTGCTGTACGGGGGAAAGAGATAAACTCGGAGTAAAATCACTAACAGGGTTGTCACAAATTAAGTAAATTAGGTATTTTGTTGTGAGTAGGTAGTTGTAAATCATTAAAAAGAATGAATGTTGTATATTTTTTTTGTTTATTCAAATATACATTAATCAATAAGATTATTAAAATCTTATTTATAGATAAAAATATAAACGAATTAAATTATTAGTACAGAACATTTTATAATACATATTATAAAATGAACTTCAGTTCCATCAACAAAATAGTTTACAAACAAAAGTAAAATAAAAAAAAATGTACGGTGATAACAGATGTTAAATCATTTTCTTAACCTTGGGTAAGAATATATGGAGAGAGATCAATTTTTTTTTTTACCTATATAAATTTGCGATAAATCACTTTCTCTGCGTTTTACGTCGTACACCATGAGAGAGAAAGAGACACAAAAAATTCACAAAACATGACACCGCTTTTTAAGTATTGTAGGGATGTTTTCCGTCCCGCGTTATTTTGTAAGGAAATTTCGAATGCAGATAATAATAACAGTGAACTTTGTGATATTTCACGTCAAGTGCGCTTCATACTTAATTAATTAAGGTAATAATTCTAACTAACAAGGGAGAAAATAATATATAATATGTATACAAAATTAAAACTATCTAAATGCATGATCGTTATCATAAATCATCAGAGAACAGGTTCAGAAATGGGTACAATAGTGAATGTGCACATCAATAGATTTAAAAAAACAATTAATTAGAAGCTAAGGGTATAAAAATCCAGATGAAACGTATGAATTCATTTTAACATATTTGTTAAATCAAAGAAAAAATAAATTAGATTGGAATTTGATGTTAGATCCGTAACGTTAGTTGCACCAATCGTAGATACTCCAAAAAGGTAGTCTTAAAAAACATAATACTTTAACGTAATACGCGAATTTTGAAACTAGAAAAAAAATCTCCGCATTACAACAATCAAATCGTCGACGTTTACGAAAAATCACATCTTTAAATTATATAATACAGGACCTAGAAAAACGGGGCAATGTTCAAAGTGAAGGTATCCAAATATTATCGTCCATTAGTGGGCCCAACGGAGATGTTTTGTCGAAGTGATTACTTGGGAAATGGACTGAGCAGATTGTGCTATGGTATTTAGGAGTTCAATTTTGCCTTCTCGTAGCACGGATCCATTTTTCTCGCCTTTTTTCATCCTTTGGAAATCTAAAAATAATTAAATATATAATAATATTCCAATTTTGGCATAGCCCTGAATTTAGGGAGGCAACCAAAATCTAAGAGATAAACACTATTCTGTCTTTATCTGTTTGCCAACAATTTAGCGTTAGTATCATGAGAAATAAAGAGACCGGGATAGTCTCAGAAGCCGTACAAAGACGGAGTTCCCCTTTCTAATGGTTTTTAATGTGACATCTCGTAAATATTTTTTAAGTTAAACATATTGCGAATCCATTAAAACTCATTTCAAACGGAAGTTTATTATATTGGAACGAATAGTCCAAAGATTAATTACATATTGGTGTAAGTTACTAGTTGTTTTGTAGGTTAGGATGTTAAATATTTGAGATCAAACTAAAAAAGACGATTTTTATGGTACATACGTGTGAAAACTGTTTGTTTTTGGTCCTTTTGTACTTCGATTAAAGCAAACAAGCATAGAACATGTGGCCATGATGTTTTGCTAGATATTACACAAAAAATAACTCAAGTTTTTAACTATTTACGTACTTTTGACAGTCCGTTCGCCTGACAGTGCAAACGTGTCTGAAGTTTGTGCGGATTAAATAATGAAGACATTTCATTTAGCCCGCCCCAAATCGTGTATAGGTTTCAACAATTGTTTGTCTCTTTTTCTCATATGCTTATAGAACCGAGCATAAAGAGAGAGCTATATTTTGCGAGTTTGTCAACGATTTGTCACAAATTAGTATGGTCTCTTTATATTGTTACTCTGAGTATATTTCTTTCAATTATGTTAAGTCCTTACCAGCGGCGACTCGTGACTTTTTATTGTGCTGGAGTGCTAAGATTGAAGAAAAACGTCTGATTGATATTTTTTAATTTCAATTTTTAAAACCAAACACCAAACCACCAAAACTAAAAAATCCTGAAAATCTTCGTACAAAAAAATTGAAATAAAAAAAAACTAGAAAAACATCAATAACGTCGTATTGTTCAATATTAGCACTCTAGCACACTAAAGTCACGAGCCGTCACTGGTCCCAAATACTCTGAACTGTCCTGAGCCAGTGGGCCTATGGCATCCCCAACTAGAGTATGTTGTGAGGCTAAAGGTAGTGGGAAAGGGAGGATGGGGAAGACGAAGGTTGGGAAGTACCTAGCTAATCAGATCTGGTCAACAAAAAAGGCAATTACCATTTCAAGCAGCTTAGATTCTGAATCGTAGTATTTCACCATGGCGATATTTAGAGTATCTATCACTCTGGAATATATTGCAAATATACTATATTTTGTATTCAATTAAAAACTTTGATTTAATTTGCATTTTCAAAATAATTAATTGTATTATTTTTTCACCTTCTTTATTGCAACTCACTTAGATCGACATTTCTTGCCGTAGACTTAGAAACAATGAATTGCTGTTCCTCAATCATCACTCTTCTAATTATGGGTATCATTCTCCACAGTCCAGAATGTCGAGACTTGTTAACTCAAGCCATGGTCTTGAAATTTTTTGTACCAGTCTAAATGATTTTTGTCATTCTTTACGACTCTACCAAAACCTTGACTTGACCTTGACTTTTACTTGAATGTTCTTTCAAGTGTATATTTTTGTCCTTGCTTCATTAAAATATTACGCATGTGCTGTTCTTTCTCTGTTGCTCTTTTTTACATTTGATATTGGACAATGGTCCGTTAGTATATAAATAAATCAATAATAATAAACAAATAAAGAGTGTGAAAAAACCCACGTTAATTAAATTAATTTATTTTCAGACGCCGGGCCTCGAATCCGCAACCTCCGGATTCTTAGCCGACGATCTTAACCGCTCGTAATATTCGTCGTTCTCACTTACGTTGTGATTTCAACATAAAAAAAATTGCATATATTTCACCTTTTCTTTCCAAACCACAAAAGGCATTTATTGCATACTTACTGCTGTACCTCTAATAATAAATTATCTTTTAGACAGTTTATTTTAATTTATTCGAAGTACAAAAATATTTTTAAGTGACGCCATAAATTGCTCTCTACTTCCACGTAGCTACGGTTTAAAATAGGATTCCTGGGGGTCAAATTTATCTTCGGTTATTCATGCATTGAAAATTGAGGTGGCCGGAACTAAGGGCGGTTGTCGTTTGAATTCTGTGCACGTACCTACGAGACGTACAACGAGGAGGAAGCATTTCTACGTGAGCGGTAGTGGTCGGTGGAAGGTTTGAATACAGCCTTATGGGGTTGTATTATAGTGTAGAGAATTGGTACGTAGATTCCCGAATCCTTTGATGAAAACCCAGCTAGTAAAAGGTTTTACCCTGAATTATGTATATTCCTTTATAATGTTGATGCTATATACCTACGTAGATAATGTGGAAAATATACATGGTGTTTTAGGATGATACAATGAAACTTTACAATATTCTAAGTTCTAAGGTCATCGCTGGTGGGAGTAGGTACTCTCCAATTCGTATAGTATGTCCTTAGCCAATGAGTCGCTTGGTGACGGTCGGTAAAACAGATTTTTGCATTGAGCGAGCCAATAGCGGTAGATTACCGCCTGTAGTGAGTGGTAAAATATGTACTTTAATGAATCGGTTACACGTTGCTGTGCGCAAATTCATAATTCTTTTATTTTTTATTTGGATATTTTTACTATTTTATTATGATATTTGATTTATTTTCATAGGCATTGTAGGAAGCCTAATAAATTATTTGTATTTATTTATTTTAGTTTTTACACTAGCAGAACTGGTGGTTGGAGAAATACCCAATCTGCCATATTAGGTACAAGAGCTTTAATAATGTCCAAAAAAGCTAAATATAATAATTAATTATAAATAAAATAAAAATAAAACAAAAGTTTTATCGATATTGTTGTAAGAACTGGCATTTATCAAAATAAAAAAGGATATGATATGGGTACTTTCATCTGCTAAGCAAAAGATAACATTTTCCACATTGGACAAGATCACAGTTTGTAAATTGATTTGATTATTATATTATTAAACCAAAACAAACATTTATTTTATTGTTTTACAAGGTACTAAAGGTAGGAAATGGGTGGAGGTCTATTAACGTTGAAAGGTTTATTAGGAAAAGTTTACGGTGCCTTCCCCAATCACGTGCCAAAGTAATTTCAATTCGAATTTTAGATGACCACAAGTTGGAGGAGTATCATCCTTTCTGTTAATTGAACTTGAATGGGTAAAGTTCTTTCAATCAACTGTATAATTGTCTGTATAATTCACGTAGAAAGCCCTGAGGGATATAAATTCATTCATACCATCTTTAGGGATGCTGTGTAAAGGGTATTTTTTATTTATGAAGAAAGGAAAGAGTAAACCTAGCCCTTGATGATATTCACGTTGTAGGAGGGAGGAAACACAGACGTCAACAAATCATTTCACAATCGAGCTGTTGAACACAAGAGTCGTGGAAGCGATTCGTTCTCGGGTGGCTAATATCAACCGAATAAGTATTAGAGTTGTCGTCTCAATTCATGATTTAACCCTTATCTTGGCAAGGCAAGAACTATAAGATAAGATAATACCTCTTTCTAAAATACTAGTGTTAATTTTCTATCAATTTCATCATGTTTTTGGGTGCATTGTTATTTTTTATGTCATTGTTATTTTTTATGTCACTGTTATTTTATTTTATATCTATGTTATGTAAAAGCCCATGAGGGCGTATATAAATACATAAATAATTAATAAGCTACATTTTTTTAACTGACCATAAGAGTCAGCAATCGACAGGGCGATAAAGAAGAGTTTTTCTAAAGTGTTATCATCACCAAAAACGTAAAAAATTTATAAACAAAAAAAAATAGCAAAGTTGGTGTAACATACAAGTTACAATGCCAAGATTAGGGTTAATTTCTCAGAGCAATAATATACAAGAGTGCTGCTGTAGTCAGTTTTGATTAGTTTTTCCGGACTTGGCTAGACTTGGGCGTGGCTCGGACTAGGGTATTTATACATCCATTCATAGCACATGTCGACATAATGATTTTGTTTATTCGTATAACCGCTTTTTTACAGTATTGTTATAAACAAATATATAGCAAAAAACCGTTGACTTGTGTCCATTTATGTCGCATATCAAAACGTGTGGGTGGAGTCAACGGAGACGCGGAACACGAAGAACATCCTTACAATACTTTAAAGCGGTGTGATAATTTGGGAAATTTTGCTGTCTCTTTCTTTCTCATGGTGTACAATGTAAAAATCCGAAGAAAGTGATTTATCTCAAATTTGTATAAGTTGGGTAAAAAGAATTAGCTCTCTCTCCATATATTTTTACTCCAAAGTTAATTTACACCTTCGTTATTTCGAAAAATCTTCATATTTGCTTGTATTCTTTTCTGCTATTTTTGTTTATCTCTTTTTCTTTCCTTTATATTATTTTAAGTGTACCCTGTATCTTTTAACTGAGTACTAGGACTAAATTAGATTGCTCTTAATCACGTATTTTGCAAAAACCCAGTATACCAAAACAACGAAATGTTTGCAGGTTAATTAATTCCACGCAGTCAGTCCACTTTTTCCTTTGTGTTCTGTCATCTGACATTCTATCCACCTGACAAGCTTATTGCAATCTTGTAGACTTACAGAATGTTACAATGGTTAAAGGTTCAGTTAGATTCTAGAGTTCAAGGTTCATTAAATTCTGTGGCATCCATTTCAGCAGGTAAAAAATCCGAGTCACGTTCGAAGTGGAAATGGCTTCATTCCTAACTCGAAGAAAACATAATAAGTGAATATTTAATTTTGTTAAATCAAAAAAGCCTTTATGAACATTTGTTTCGCTTTTGAGTTAAAATTTATAAATCGTTCTAATAAATAAATTTAAAATCAAATTCTGCCAATAAATAATTAAATATTTAAAATAAAATAACACTTTGTTTTAAACCACGAATTTACTTTGTTTTAATGCCAACCGGTTTCGCTTAGACCAAGCTTCGTCAGGGCGCATATAATAACTCTTTATTTTTTATATTTTTATATGAATACCGCACAACCTGCTCCCAACCGTCTAGAGCATCCCCAAATAGGGTATGTTGTGAGGCTGAAGGTAGTGGGGAGGGGAAAGAGATTGGAAAGAGGAAGGTTGGGAAGAACCTGGCTATTCAGATCTGGTCACCAAACACGGTAAAAGCCATTTCAAGCAACGTTTCGATTCTGAATGGTGGTTTTTCACCAGGCCGATACCTGGCCAGGTATTTACCACTCTGGAACGTACCGCAACTATATTTTTTATTATTTTATATGAATTAAATGTGGTATGACACATATTTATTAAAAAAAAGTTATTGGCACACGCCGTGTTTGAACCCGCGACCTTTGGATTCGTAGTCGAGCGTCTTACCACTCCACTATGGAGGCCGTCACTTGATGCGAGTTGGTACCAATATTTTGTTCGAACAATTAAAAAAAAGGCACCGTTTGACTCAGGGCCGAGCCAGTAACTACAAATTCAGCTATAAATCATTAAATTAATGCATCCCTTCAGTACAGGTGCCAGTAATCCATTTATTTATGTTCTACCTTGTATAATATTATTCATTTGCTTTTGTTTGTTATTCATTTACTTTTGTATTTTTCGTAAACTTTTACTTGATTACCTACTGTTGTCAAATATTTTAATTAAATAACCACTCTTGTATTTATATTTTGGGCATCATGCCTGTTATATGTACTAAAATAAAATAAAAAAATTCACCTTGTTTTAAATACAGAAAACCTATTTTTATATTTTTGACATGTTTTACCAAGTATTTATGATTCAACCGTTTTTTTTTATTTCTACTACCCCAGTTATATCACAGCGTTGAATAAACTCGATTCGAATGTAATGATTCTATTAAAAATCAAAGCACGCAGAGAGAAGCCTTCCTCCGCAGGAAGTTCAATTATCTGTGTAAGTCTAGTTGGGCTAAATAGAGCCTGCGAAGGATTGGGGGATTAAATAACGGAGCAAATATTTACTCACTGATGGTTCAAGCGACGGGGCGGAGAAATTAATTATCCACCCTCTTTCTCCAACCAACTAGGATAGGGATGGTGATAGTAATAAAGGAATAAATTAAAACAATAAGATGTTTGTTTGAAGAACCAAGTCATGCCCCCTTTATAAGCGTTGAAAGAGTGAGCATTTCATTGTCACGGGCCGTTCTCAATCCACTGAACAATGAAAGCCTCCAAAAGAAGCCTCCTAGAGTGGTAGATACCATCTGTATATTCCTGGCGAAATAATCATTATAATATTTTGATAATTTGTATAGAGCCGTTTTTGTGAAAAATCACCTCAAGGGCGCTGTACAAATCTTAATTTCTACTCAATATTAATTCCTAGTTTATACGAGTATAAATATACGGCAACACACTTACTTGGGAGGTCATTTCTGGCAGGACACAATCACCATATCATAATAACTTAAAATTTAGCTGATTCTTACATATATATATATGTAAGAATCAGCTAAATCTTAAGTTATTATATCATATTCGGATATATATATATATATATATATATGTATATATATATTTTTTTCTCGTTTAAAATTTTGTAGTCGTGCTTAATGACTAGATCTGAATAGCCAGGTACTTCCCAAACTTCTTGTTTCCCCTTCTTCCACCCTTCAGCCTTACAACATGCCCAATGTGGGGATACCATAGTCCCACTGGCTCCTAGGCCCTAGGCCCACACAGCCGCGCGAGAGGGAAAATGAGGCCTCTGAATCCACTCTGTGAGAAAGTTCCGGACGTATTTCCGGAGATAACCAAATACCTAGAAAATTGCCGAAATCTCAACACCATTCAGAAATACAGAATCTAAAATCAATAGTAATAATGTACATGTACTCGTATGTTGAAATGAAATCAAACTTTACTTTTTCTTCTACTTGAATAAATGTGGCCGTTCAAATGTCGTCAATTTTTTCGGTTTATTAAAAATACTTCAATTTCACTATTAAAAAATTGATTCGGTTTTGAAAATACGATAAAAATATGAAAATAAAAGTTGCTTGTTTGATAGCTTTCATTATAACTCCACAATTGTTTACGTGGCCGGGAGAAAACATATAAAAAAATACTATTCAAGTCTGGTTATTAAAAATCCAGAGCTGTTTTTATTTTGAAAAATTCGGAATTTCAGATTTATTTAAACTCAAAATCGGGAACTTTCGTCACGATGTAAAATACGTTTTTAATACATTCAAATTATACACGTATAACATATATAACCAACCATGTACATAACGAGTAACAACACCATCGTCTTACGAAATACGATGTCTTTATTATTAGGAATTGTATCAAACTAAATAGCTAAGAAATGAATCTTTTGAATCTATTAAAAATAAACAAAATAATAAATATAATGTGTACTTTTACAATACCCAAAAAAAGTTTTTGTACAGCACCTTTTATATAGAGACATAATTATTTGCTTTTTTTTTTTTTTTTATTCTCAGTACGGTTTTTGAAATCGTGATAGAAGGACGAAAGTAGCGCGATGACTAGTAATTCGTGTAATTCGTGTAACATAATTATTAACGAGTGCCTTGCATTCATGCAAAACAAGGCGGACACACTGGATGAAGTCGCAATCACACAACTGTGCACTTCCACATTCTCGGAGGATGAAATTAAGGCGGCCAAGACGATCTTGTTCGACAAGCTCCCGGATAAGCGTACACTGCGGAAAGGAGACGGCCGGATCCACCGAGATCTCCAGGACATCCTGAGGGTCTTGAAGGAGACTGAACCTGATAAGCTGCCGGTGTTTGTCGCCAGACAATTGCACAAATTGCCTCCCATCAACTTCGACAGTGTCGACGTATCCAGACTCCTGAAAGACCTAAATACGATGAAATTTGAAATATCTCAAATCAAGGACGAGCTAAGAGAATCATCGGCCACCAAAAATGTTGAAATTAAACAAGAACTAGCTCTTCTTAGAGTGGAACTTAAGGAACTTCGAGTTTCTAACGAGCGCGACGTTTCTTCTAAACAGATTGTAAACAAACGAAGTGTCAATAATAATGTGGGTACTCCGGAATATACTGAAAACGCGCATCGTATGGATCCGTTGTGTCGAAGAATCTACGCACCAATACTGAGGCAATCCGCACCGCGTCTGCAAATCCACCGTCTGCACTCACCGACAATAACAATACCAATATTACCAATACCAATACGGTACATGCACCAACTAACAGCTCACGCACGTTGGCTGGCGGACAACTAAGGCAGGGAGCGCGCGACCAGGGCCCGCGGTCAAAACATTCACGAACAGATGAAGAAGGTTTCAAATTAATAACGAGGAAATTTAAGCGGAATCAAAAAGGGAAAGCTCAATCGACAACCCTAAAATCAGCAGAACTAAACGTTTCTGTTTACATATCACGATTTGATATAGAAACTACCGAAAACGACATAAAGAATTATCTTGGAGGAAAGAATCTGGAAGGATTTAAGATTGAGAAGATTCAACCTTTTCGTGCAACCCCGTTTAACACATTTAAAATCGTTGTTAAAGCAACAGAGGTATCGAAATACCTGGAAGAAGAACTTTGGCCGGAGGGAATAGTGTTCCGCAGATTTATAGAATCACGTACAGCCACTATACAACAAAATGGAATATAAAAATTTAAGAATTATATCTGTGAACTGTAGATCGGTTCGGAATTCAGTAAAATTCATACATGACCTTTGCGAATTACACGATATCGTTGTGATCCAGGAAACGTGGTTACTCCCAACAGACATTGACTTTTTATCCCTTATCCACCCGGAGTTCAATAGCTTGGGTACCTCTGCCGTCAATGTCTCTGACGGGCCGTTACTTGGAAGACCGCATGGCGGAGTGGGGATTCTCTATAGACAACAATTAAGGGCTACCACAATCCCGCTGGGCAACTGTCGCATGGCTGGAATCGAGGTGAGTTTGAATACTGAAATATTAAGCATCTTTACGATCTATATGCCAACCTGCACAACAGATCATTTCGAAGAGTATTCCAACTGTCTCGCTACCTTGCAAACTATTATTGACGACAAAGATTATAGCAACACAATTGTTATCGGTGACTTTAACGCTAATCCCGATTCACTCTTTGGACTAGAGCTGAAATCTTTTTGTCAAGAATATGAATACATATGTGCCGACATCGAAATTTTACCCAACGATTCCTACACATACATAAGTGACGCGCATAGCACCACCACCAGCTGGTTAGATCATTGCCTAGTTACGAAAAATATCTTTAAGCAAATCCTCGATATGAAAATTTATTATGACATGGACTGGACAGATCATCGGGCTCTCGAGTTGACTTTAATGACAAAAGGAATCCCTAAAACAGAGAAGTATATGCTCCTATGATAAGGGATTCAGCTACATGGAATCCGAAAAATATACGCGATATCGAAAAAATACAATGTATGCTCGCAAAAAAAAATCTACGTAAGGTCATGGAAAAAATATTATTTACATTGATAGTGGCAACCCTACAGACGCCCAAATAGAAGACCTATACGAGAATATAGTAGACGCGCTACGAAACACTGCTATTTCAGCATTCGGAGAAAGAGTCACCCAAAAATATAAGCAAGTCTGTGGATGGAATGACTATGTAGCGGGTAAATACGAAGAATCCAGACAAGCGATGAATATTTGGATCAAAAATGGGAGACCACACGAAGGTCCTATCGCGGAGGATAGAAAGGCAAAAGCGTGCTGCCTTTAAAAACAGCATTGAAAAAATGCCGAAATAATTCCATACAACTCCAGATGGATAAAATCGCTGGGGACTTCGATAAACGGGACTTTAAAAATTTTTGGAATAAGTCAAACAAAGTGTTAAATGTACGGTGTAAAGTTCCGAATAACATAAATGGAGAAACGAATCCGGAAAACATCGCCAACATTTTCAAATTGCACTTCGCCACTAAAACCCCTTCCGCTACCGTCTCTTCAAACGAAACCCCACTGACAGAATACGATGATATTGAACTCCAGGTCACAGTGAACATGGTGAACACAGCCATCAGAAACATGAAAGCTGGGACATCAGCAGGGCACGATGGATTGAGCATCGAACACGTCAAACACGCAGGAGGAGCGATTTCGCAACTACTCGCAACGTTGTTTACTGTCATCCTTAAGAGTGGATACCTTCCTAAAAAGATATGACCAAAACAATAATCATACCGATTATCAAATCGAAATTGTCCGACATAACTCTACAGGAAAATTACAGACCGATTTCCATTGCTACCTCTATCGCCAGAATATTTGAACGTGTTCTGTTGGACCAGGTTGGACCCCACATGAAAAACGAGCGATAATCAGATGGGCTTTAAAAAAGGAGTGCTCCACGGATACAGCGATATTTTGCGTAAAACGAACGTTGGAATACTATCGAAAAAAGAAAACAACTACTTACGCGTGCTTTCTTGATCTCAGTAAGGCGTTCGACAGAGTCCATCACCCCTTACTATGGACTAAACTCGTTGAAAGGGGTATACCATCGAAGGTCGTCCACATTCTCAACACTTGGCACCGGCAACAAGAAAACCTGGTAAAGTGGAAAGATGGATTTTCCGAACCTTTTCATCTGAAAAGCGGAGTTAGACAAGGAGGATGCATGTCCCCATTATTGTTTAACATTTATATGGAAGAACTGACCCATAGATTAAATAATGCTAAGGTGGGCTGCCATATCGGAGGACAGTGTTTTTAATAATGTGAGCTATGCAGACGATATGGTACTCATGACGCCGTCTATAAGAGGGCTACGTATCCTCCTGAATATCTGCGAAGAGTTTGCTCAGGAAACAAACATGATTTACAATCCGCTAAAAACGGCACTGATGGTTATCAGATACGGGCAGGGTCCAAAAACATTCCTCCAGCTTTCTTGAACGGTGAGGTTCTAAAGGTAGTAGAAGAAACCAAATATCTAGGGCACATCATCACCAGCAAGCTAATGGATGACGACGACATCGACAGGCAAAGGCGAGCACTCAGTGTGAAATCAAACATGCTCAGTAGAAGATTTCGGCTCTGTAGTCCACCAGTGAAAAGGACACTCTTCCTGGCGTTCTGCACTACCCTATACGCGTGCGAGCTCTGGACCAATTTTAAGAAGAGTAGCATGGAAAGGCTTCGGGTCCAGTACAACAACGCCTACCGCATGATGTTCAGTCTTCCCAGGCACTGCAGTGCTTCCGGTATGTTCACCGAGGGGCGAGTTCCAGGATTTGCAGCCCTTATGAGAACCAGGGTAGCAGGAATGCGGGGAAAGGATTAACAACTCCAGAAATAACCTCATCATGGAATCCCGTCAGATCCCGAACTCAAGCATAGAAGCGCATTGGAGTAAATTATTGGCCCCATCAATCTTAACGCTGCCAGGATGGACTCCCTCTTGATGGCGTTTTGTAGAAATGAGGCCTAATATACTCCATTAATATTTTCTTACTTACATTCTTTATTTATTTTTTACTTTTTTTTTTTTTATTATTATTTTTTATTTTCATATATTTTTATTTTATTATTTACTTATTTATTTATTTCTTATGAATTTCTGTTCATTATTATTTTGTTACTATTATTATTACAATGTATTGATATCAATTATGGAAGGTATTGCATTGCACTACTCCTGCATACCTTCCGGAATAAAACTTTTATTATTATTATTATTATTATTATTATTATTATTATTATTATTCATTGTTTTTTTTTTAAATTGAATACCGCACAAGAGTCACAACTGCTCTCAACCGTCTGGAGCCAGTGGTATGGCATCCCCGATTGGAGCATGTTGTGAAGCTTAAGGTAGTGAGGAGAAGAAGGAGATAGGAAGAGGAAGGTTGAGATGTACCTGGCTATTCAAATCTGGTCACCAATCACGATTAAAGCCATTTAAAGCAACTTTTCGATTCTGAATGGTAGTCTTTCACCAGGACGAACGTGCCGCAAATATACTATATATTATGTTAAAGTACTTAAATTTTTAATAACACAAATTAATTTTTTTTTTTTTGACTCACTGTCAAGGATCCTAACAGCTCGACCACGGAGGCCATCATAAAAAAAACTGGAAGATGATGCCAATAAAGCGATAAAATAAGTTGCTCATTTGAAAATAAAATCATGCTCAATACATAAGGTTTGAAAAAATTAACGTTTCAACGTCGTAGGTCACATCCTCTATTCCCTCAATCCGCCGTAAAAGTTCTTTTTTCTTTTGTATTATTATTTATTTATGTAATTGCATATGCTCATATCTTATTATTATCATTTTATGTTATGCTATTTTTATTAATTTATTATTTTTATTATTATTTATAATTTTTTATTTATTTTATGTTTTCTCTCTTTTCATTGTTTTTCATTTTTTTCAAATGTATTATTATTTATATGGCAGACAAAGTATTGCACCCACCGCTCTGTTCTGCTGAAATAAAATTCTTTTATTATTATTGATAAATGGTTTTGAACAAATCGGTTGATTTATAAAGCTACTGATATTTTCTTAATATGGACATTTGCAACATTTTAGCTCGTAACATGAGAAAATGGCCAGATTTGATAAACTCTTTAATTTATTGTCACAGTATAGCAACCAGAGTTGACCGAACACAATACCTAATTTCACTGATGCATTCCTTGCGTACAGCATATTTCAAACTTGTTATTCAACTTGGTTGAAAATTCCAGTTAAATTGAAAAAAGTTTGTTCTTAATATTATAAAAAGAACACACTTTTGTTATACATGTGAAAAATTTTCGAATTTTCTAACGTATACACGTTTCGTCAAAACAATAAGTAGACGTAAGCAAGACAGAGAACTGTTTCCTAGTGACGTTTGAAAGACGATAACTTGCATTTTCAAAATTATTAATTGTATTATTGACTCACCTTCTTTGCTGCAACTCATCCAGCTCAACATTCCTTGCCGTAGACTTAGAAACAATGAATTGCTGTTCCTCAATCATCACTCTACTAAGTATGGGTATTATTCTCCACTGTCCAGAATGTCGAGACTTGTTAACTCAAGCCATTGTCTTGAAATTTTTGGTACCAGTCTAAATGATTTTTGTCATTCCTAACGACTCTTCCAAAACCTTGTTCAGCCTTGACTTTAATGTTCTTTCAAATGTAAATTTTTGTCATCGCTTCATTAAAATATGATGTATGTGCTGTTGCTCTCTTTTTTCCCATTTCGTATTATAGGTTTTTTTT